>JAYESA010000015.1:137773157-138155657 GCA_036927795.1 Iris macrosiphon | reverse complement strand
TTCATGTGCGCGAGCTATTTATCATGTACGTAGCGTGTCGTGGTTGGATCCAAGAGTATTAGTGGGGGAGGGGAGTAGGAGTTGGTTATGTGATCAAAGCCAAACAGTATTCATGTGTATGTCGGTTATGCAACTCACGCATAACGGAGTTATCGTAGATTATTCATGTGCAACCTAAGCCGATCACATAACGAACTTGTGCTCAAGGCACTTAGCTAGTATTCCTGTTTTCTCACATGTAGTTACTTCTCTACTACTTGTATTGTTCTCCAGTTTACATTGCAGCTACTTTATCTACTCCATCATGTATTTATTTCCTGTGCATCTTGTATACTTTTCTATTGCTCGTCATATACACCTTACCATGTATTTGGAGTTGCTTTCAGAGTTATGTACTTTGCTCCAGTCCTGACTGGGCATATTTTTTCTAGAGGATCCTGAGGATTATTGCCCGACATTCTACGGGCCGGGCGTCGAGGAGTGTTGTGACCCTGAGACTGAGGAGGAGCCCGTCGATGAGACAACGTTAGCGCCCTAGTTAGCTAGGTGGGTTTTTCTGGGTTGTTCCCAGATGATATTTTGGATGATTGTACTTATTATTATTTTGCTGCTGTGATGTTGTAGATTATAGACTTGGACTGTATATTTTGGATATTGTCTTGCTCTGTGTTTCTTTGTTTCTTTGTGATATCATATCGTGCTTTACTCTTCCCCTAGATATTTGTGATTGAGTATCCATATATATATTACGTGGTTGCCCTCCTTTTGGAGAGGATATTGATAGGTTTTGTGAGATAGATATTGTTACCTAGAACGAACCTTTACAGCGTTCTACCGTCGATTCTACGGCGTAGGCTGGACGTACCCATGACTCATGCCCAATTTTTCGGGTGCAGGTCGTGACACTTTTATTTTGTTTATTGTATGATTGTGATATTTTATATATTTTTTGTGTTATTTCGTACGCAGAAAATTCAATGGAGGGTTGCTCTAGGTCTGTCTATAATATTTGTGTGTATTGTGTGACTGTGATACTTTTTATTCATATTAAATGTATGTTAATTTACCGGTGTTGAGTGTTCCGTCGAAGGGGTCGGCGAACCCAGAGAATTCAACGAAGGGTTGCTCCGGGTCTATTTTTAATTAGAAATGCATAAATTGTAGGAGATTGGTAATTTTTAATATTTTTTTATTTTTCACTGAAAATTTAGCGACGTTTAGCGACGTTACTATATGTCGCTGAATATGTCGCTAAATACGTCGCTGAATACGTTGTTGCATATGTCGCTAATTAGCGACGTTTAGCGACATATTAGCACATCGCTAATTAGCGATGTTGCGTCGCTAAGCGTCGCTAATTTAGCGACACATTTAAGTCGCTAAAAAACGTCGGTATAGTGACGTTTAGCGACATTTTTTCTTTCAGCGATGTGCTGAGTTCCAACTTCTGTAAAACGTCGCTAATTACGTCGCTAAAAGTTATTAGCAATATTTTTTGGTCATTTAGCGACATTTTTTTACGTCGCTAATTTGACTTTTTCTGGTAGTGCATGAGGTTCCTCGATAGGGTAATGCCTTGGCTTCGCGAGCCATATCACAGCGTCGTAGCACCGCACATAGGCAGGTAGCCTAATGCTGTAGAATGAAGAGTGGTAGACAGCACTACAAAGAGGTCGGTGACCTCATGTTACAGTGGTGTGATACCACAGAGGTAAAAGATATAAATTCTCGGCTACATGAGCTATGTCACAGCAGCATAACACCACAAGGAAGCGCAAGGCTTCATGATGGGTAGATTGGCACTACAAAGAGGCTGAGACCTCACGCTACGGTGGATGACACCACATGAGGGAGTGAACCTCGACTTTAGGCCATGTCATAGCAGCGTAGCACTGCAAGTAAGCGCAAGACTTCATGCCAAGGACTCTTTAAAAGAACTCAACTAGAGTGTATGGAAAGAGATACAGGCCGTCTCTTGAGAGAAAACTTGTAAAAGACCAATATACATACACCAAAAACAGACGTACACAGGGCCTTTAATGTGCAACTGGAAGCACAGCTGATATCATTGTGTGAGTGGAAAGAATTACAACTATGGTGCAAAATTCAAGGTTTAGTCATTTCTTATATCACATTGTTATTTAACCCATGCGGGAAGATTCAAGACGAAGAGACATCTATCCTAATGCATGCTAGACAGTCACTATAGGAAACGCTCAACCAATATATTAAGATATGTGGGGTATTGTTGGTGTTTTTGCCTTTGGACTATGAAAATAGTCCCACATTAGCTACACCACCAAGTGGGTATCTCAATATCCTTAATGTAATCTTTTAAGCTTTTTGACATGCTCTTAGAATTTACTCCATAGGAGCTAAGCCCCAAAGGGGCTTAGCGACTCGAACTCGAACTCGGGCTCAAGGACGCAAAGTGGCACTTTATTGGCCTAATTTGTACTCAGCACGTCAGCATCGACGCATGGCGCTTTTACGCATTATTTGTGCTCGTTTTATACGAGTTGCTTGCGATGTTGCTAGCGTGGTTGCATGCGCGGATGCTTGATCAAGGTATTGTGCGAGCACTACGTGGGCGCATGTGCGGCCATGCGTCGCTGCGCTATTGTGTTGCTGCGCGCATGCGCGCTAGGCCGTTGCGCTGCTGCGCTGAAGGCGAATCGAATTTGGTTACGAAAAGATTGCGTCTTTAATTTAAATCTGATTTTGTAGGATATGAATTATTTGTTCTTTTGTAAACGACTAGGGGGCCAAGATCTTCTATAAATACTCTCATGTCAGCCCTCATTAAGCAAAGATTAATTTCGAGAAAAGAATTTCAAGACAGAGACAAAGACAGAGAGAGAATTGAAGAGAGAATACTGCACCGCCAAAAGGAGTCCATGAGTTCGTGCGAGTCCAGGAGAGAGGTGACACGAGCGTTCCAGAAGTTCTTTGAGAACTTGCTGGTTCTTAGGAGCATATCGTGTGGGATAAATCTTGCTTTAAGCAACGGTGATCTTCATCACCTAGTAAGCCTTTATCCTTCTTCCTCTTCTACTTCTCCTCTAGTTGTAACGCATTTTGTCCGTCTGCAACTGCGATTACAAGGAAGAAACGAAATTATCTTTATGATTCTTTTGTGTTCTTGTAAGCAAGTTGTAATTCGAATTATTCTTTATAGTGATTCGTTGGAATCGAGATCTCATAAGGCAAACTTGTTTGCTGGAGCTTCTAAGTTTCGACTACAACATGAGGATCAAACAGAGGGTAGACTGAAAAATTTATCAGAAGCTCTGTCTTTGATCGTGTTCTTTCATCTTTTGATTAATTTTTGAGACTAACAGTAGGAAGCAGCTATGATAGTTAGGGATGCCTTACAACTTTTTTATATTTTATTATTCTTTTTATTCATTTATTATATGGATTGAGATATAGGATTTGCCAAACCCTAGGATGGCGTCAGTGGCTTGATAGACTGGTCCTTCACTTGTCTCTAGACAGTCGTGGCCACTATATAAGATACCAGTGTACTTTGTATGGCATATATGGCCTCTGTATGCCTCCGCTCTACAGTATTCTGGTTCTTGGGCGTGACAATATCCCTTGTTGATTTGGTTAGGATGACCAAGAAAAAATTCTTAACAGAATAAGACTATGTTAGATAAGAATTTGAACTTATAAAGTGAATGGCTTGGCATACTTCATTATTCACATATCTCTGACTGATCAAATACTCACTTAGATAGTAATACCAAATCCACCTGGATAGTTTAAATCCATAAAGTGAATGCCTCAATCTGAATGAGAGCATGTTTCGGGGTCTATAACTATTTGCATCAGGTAAAAGTCTTTCAAGGACCTTCATGTATATTTTGGTATCCAATTTCCTGTGCATATACGTTGTAACTAAATCCATTAACTGCATGTTTATTATTTAAGTAACTATCAAACTGACAAGGTAGCAGAACGTAATAACGACCATTACGGGAAGATATGTATCCTCATAATCAATCTCAGGGCGTTGAGAGAATTCGTATGCCACAAGGCGTGCTTTATACCATATTATTTCATTCATTTCATTACTTTCTTACGAAGACCCCCTTGTAGCTGACAAGATTTACATTGGGTGGTGTTTCAAACACTTCCCTTTTTGCTAAGGAATCTAACTCGACCTGGATTGCTTATTTCAATTTTGGCCAATCAGCTTTACGTTGATATTCTTCAACGGAACATGGTTCAATGTCGTCGCATCTTAGAATTTCAGTTGCCTCTGAAAATGCAAAAATATCGATGACTATCTCATTCCTATTCCATAACTCGTCTAATCTAGCATACTTGACAGAGATTTCTCGATTCTCAGATATGGAATTTTGTGCAATTGTCTCTTCCAAGACAATTCCATAATTCATAATAATCTCATGAGTTGGACAGTTCGATATAGCAATAAGATTCAATGGTATTAAGCTCCTCCTCTTTGGGAGAGAGAATCATTTGAACCGAGGGGTCTGTCGTACTCATAGATGTGCTTCTTATCCAAAACAAATGAGGAGGGGGGGGGGGGGTTACAAGTGAGGATAAGGGAGGATGTGTTTGCTGTCCCAAACATCTTTATTAACAACTTTACCATTGAATATTATAACTTTGCCACTGGATATCTTGTTGTGCTTGTTGCTCAGTCATTTTATTCACCATCTTACCATTAGGTCACTCCTTTAATGTTTGATTTTATTGGGGTTTTTTCTTTTGCTTTTCCTGGCCCACTTCATACAATGGGCTGCTCATTGTAGACCTTCTCATGGATTGCTCTTTTTGGTGATACAAACTCAATTTTATTTGGGTGATGGACAACTATTGTTGGGCCAAGTTATTTCTGGATATATTCCAGTGTTACATTCCACCAAAATCCAAACCTAACCTAGGCCTAACATGCCTGCTTCCTTTGCTTTTCTACTATTGTTGTAGCCACATCCCCTTTTTTTTCTTTCCACTGTTTCTACCATAGGACAACCTCTTGTGCATGTAGGTGCGTAGGAGTTGCTCCAGGTTGGACAAGTGGCTCTAGGAAACGATAGCCGCGTCTTATTACCTGTCACGCCCCAGTCCCAAAATGTCAGGAACTAGGCCACGTGTCACTGGCCAGCTGACACGTCACTAAGGGCTTAATCCACTTTGATGGACCCAAAGGGACGTGCTACGCTGTCCTAAATTACTACAAGTATAGAACAGGTAAAGCTATCTCATCCACAACAAAATGTCAGAAAACAAATGCTGAAATATATATATAACTGAGTCTGATACAGTACACAACTGGTGAGCTTACAAGCCTACTACAAAAACTGATAATAGCGCAGAAAAATCAGATAGACTAAGCAGTGTCTATCTGATCAAAACATCTCCATCTCCAGGTAGCAGCATCTAGGGTCAAGTCTACTCTGAGGGTGTCTCCTCGAGCTCCTCCTCAGTAGCACATCTGGCCTCCTGATCAGGCCCGTACACTGTGGGGTAGAAAGCCTCATCTAGATCTGGCAAGGAACCAGGTCCTCAGTGGGACGTAACAAGATACAGAAAAATGACATGCCATGTAATGTAAAAATACTGAATAAAGAAATAAAATAAATACAGGGTACTAACCATACTAAGTGAAATGCAAGTAAAGATCCAGTAGTACGCATGGGAATGTGTGGCTAGACATACGCTGACGTAATTCACCAATCGTGGCGACTGGCTAATATAGGTGTCGTATGCCCCCGACTCAGGGAACTCTGCAATCGACCATCATTGGTACGAAGGTATAAAACATTATTGGAGGGGGTGTCCCATACGTCAACTAGTTATCTTTCCCATCCCCATGAATCTAAATGTCAAATCGTACATTTCCTAAGTTATTCTAATCCGTGATGCGGGTCACACGTACTGGTAGCTAACCAAATACGCAGCTCACATCCATATATGTAAATGCAACCATGTTGCGTGTTTCCGTGATAGGGTTTAGGAGAATATATTAGGATATTCTCTCAGCTGTTGGTGAGTCTGTAATATCATGTCAACATAACAGTTGACTGTACCCAAGGCAGTCTCAGGTGGTCATGGTATATGAATTTCAGAAGCAAGAAGCATATAACAATATTTGAGAATTTAAACATTTAACTTGGCAAGGTATACTTGCCTACTCCCTGATAGTGTTGTAACCCTGATTTTACAGTCAGTTGTGAAGGTGCTGGTGACAGGGGGTCACTAGCTGTGCTGAAGTTGGCTTCTGTTAAAACAGATAGGTTTCGTGAATATCGTGGTTTGTAATATAAAGCATATATAGTATAGATATAGTATGTATATATATAGATATAATATATATATCAGTATGTATATAATATATAAAGAATAGTAAAGAAATGCAGGTATTAGTGGCAGGGTATATCCACTGCTGTTTATACAATATATTATAATATAATATTATCAGGGTTTATCCTCTGATATAAATAATATAGGTAAATTGAAAGAACATGACAGAATTTAAATACATATATAAATAATATTTATCAGGGTCTATATATGACCACTGAATAAATATACAATAATTATAAATATGTATATATAATTAAGCTGTAATATCCAGCATATTATATAATATTATAATAAATTGAAATGACATTGCGATAATTGAAATAATATATATAACTATAAGCTGTATTATCCAGCATATTATATATATATATATATAGATAATATATATCTATAGATATTTATATATAGTATAATTAGATAATATATATATATATAGATATATATATATATAATAGGTGCAGGAAAATTAAAATGCAGGAAAGAAAAATAAAGAAAATGCAAGTATATATAAATATATGTATACACATATATTTATATAATTTAAAAACAGAAAATTACATATATTAATAATTATATAACATATATAAATATGTTATATATATTATAGTATACATATAAATATATATAAATACATATAATATATATATACTATAGATATATATATATACAATATTACATAATATAATATGGTAGATATACATATATACATATACATATATATGTAAAATATATATATAGATATATATATAATATATATATACAGTATAATATACTGTAAATAGTATAATACATACATATTATACATATAAATACATAGTAATATACATATATATATACATATATATATATACATATACATATATATATATGCATGTATTATAGATTATATACGTATTTTTAAATAGTATAGTATATTTATACCTTACAGGTGGCAAGGGGGGTCCCACGCGGTGCTGCCGGCGGGAGGACGGCGGCGGAGCTGGCCGGAGGCGGCCGGAGGAGCAGCAGCAGTGGCAGTGTACACTGGCAGCAGCAGCAGCAGTTGCAGTCTTGCGGGGGCTGCCGGCGGCGGAGGAGCTGACGTGGTGGCCGGGCAGGGTGAGGGAAAGGTGGAGGGAGGAGTGGCGGTCAGTTTGGTGGTGGTGGCGGAGGTCCACGACGGTGGTGGTGGCGGCTAGGGGCGGCCGGAGTTGGAGAGGGTAGTTCGGGTTGGGGTGGTCGACGGCGCTGCGGGGGCTAGGGCGGCCGGAGCAGGCGTCGTGGGGAGGTGAGGGGGTGGTAGTCGGAGAGAGGAGGTCGGGGCGAAGCGGTGGGGTAGGGTGGCGGTGGTCGGCGACGGCCGGAGGCGGCGGGGAAGGTGGTTCGGGTGGAGGTGTTGCTGGGGACAGTGGGGAGAGGAGGAGGGTGCGGGGGCTGTAGCAGCCGGAGCAGGGCGGCGCCGGCGGTGGTGCTTGGCCGGAGGGAAGAGGGGAGGGTGGCGAAGGGCTGGCCGGAGTTGGGTGGCCGGCGGTGGTCGGAGATGGCCGGGGGGAAGGGTTGTAGGTTTGAATGAAGAAAACCTAGGGTTTATATAGGATTTTGCCTAATGGCATAGTTGTAAATATTTAGAAGTTCAGGGGTATTTTGGTATTTTGATATTTTTAGGATATTTTCCAGCAGAAATTTCTGGATGCTATGGTGGGTCCTACCCACCTATGGTCTAGCCAATAGGATTTGGCCACCTAGCATGCAATTTCGTATTTTAACCCCTAACTTTTCAAATATTGCATAATTGCATAAAATTGTAATTTGCGTAATTTCGCAATTTACCTGATTTTAAATACTGATTTCCCGAAATTCTAAATTGTACAAAAATGAGGGAATTAGCTGGGGAAAAATGGTTTGGACAGTGTGGGGTGATTCTGGGCAGGTGCAGGGTCTAATATTGCAGGTGATACAGTCATCGTATTTATTATTTAATAAATACTGCGCACGGTGTTCACTAATTATTTAGAGGCTATTAGAGTCATAATTTCTCTACGGTGTCAAAACGATAATTGAAGTATAATTAGAGTAGAATATTATCGTATTTTTGGTTGGGCAATCAGGTGCCTACTGGTCCTCAAATCTCTAAGGGTACAGAGATGGGTAAAGAGCAGAAAATTAAATAGGAAATAAATACATACGTTTGTAACGATATTTGTGCGACTAAAACGAAGCATCAAACGAGGTTTCTGGAAGTTGCACAGAATACAGAAAAAGTAGTCTGACTAGTCTAGAGCAGGAATGTGAAATTTGTTTAGGGTTAACAGCTAGTGTGATGCCCTAGTCAATTGTGTAATGAACATGTGCACAATCAATATAATATATAATAAATAAAATTTTAAAAAGTTGCACTAATTCTAATTAGTCAAAATTAATCCTAATTTACTGAAATTTGGTCGAGGGAGTTTACAATCTACCCTCCTTAGAATATTTCGTCCTCGAAATAAAAACAACCATATAATGAGAATGAAAAAGGACATATGATGATTAAGAAAGATTGAATTTGAAATATTGGACATACCCTGGTTTGGAAATAGGTGGGGATAACGCTGACGAATATCCTCTTCTCGTTCCCAGGTGGATTCACCTGGTGCATGATGTCTCCATGCAACACGAACGAGAGGAATAGTCTGGCCTCGCAACACTTTCTCGCTACGGTCCAGAATCTCTACAGGCTCCTCCTGATAAGATAAGCTTGGCCCGATGGTGATCTCTGAGTAGTCTAACACATGACTCGGGTCTGGAATGTACCTCCTCAGCTGAGATACGTGGAAGACGTCATGTACTCCCTCCAAAGTCTGAGGTAGAGCTAGTCTGTAAGCAACTTCTCCGACGCGATCTAGCACATCGAAGGGTCCAATGTACCTTGGACTTAGCTTCCCTCTTCCTCCAAATCTGATAGTTCCTCTAGTAGGTGAGATCTTTAAGAACACATGCTCCCCTACTTGGAACTCTAGAGGTCGGCGATGAATGTTGGCCCAGTGCTTCTGCCTGTCTTGTGCAGCTCGTAGGTGTCCCTGGATCTTCTTTACTTTCTCCACCGTACGAATAATCAGCTCTGGTCCCAAGATCTGTCTCTCGCCAACATCGCTCCAGCATACTGGGGAACGACATTTCCTTCCATATAAAGCTTCAAAGGGAGCCATTTGAATGCTCGCTTGATAGCTGTTGTTGTAGGAAAATTCCACCAGGTGTAGATGATCTTCCCATGATCCGCTGAAATCAAGCATGCAGGCTCTCAGCATATCTTCAAGTGTCTGGATGGTGCGTTCTGATTGGCCATCTGTTTGTGGGTGATACGAGGTGCTGAACTTGAGGCGGGTACCAAGACTTTCTTGCATACTTCGCCAAAAGTAAGATGTAAATCTCGTATCTCTGTCAGATACTATGCTGACTGGCACTCCATGCAGACGTACTATCTCCTTCATATACATGTCCGCCAAGACTTCTGTGGATTGCCCGACTCTAAAAGGTAGAAAATGAGCAGCCTTAGTGAGTCTGTCTACAATTACCCAGACAGCATTACGACCACTAGGACTTCTTGGGAAGCCCGTAACAAAGTCCATCGTAATGTGTTCCCATTTCCACTCGGGTATTGGGAGGGGTTGAAGTAGACCGGCAGATCTCTGATGCTCAGCCTTGACTTGCTGACACACCAGACATTTGGCCACAAAGCGTGCTATCTCCCGCTTCATTCCATGCCACCAGTAATATTGCCGCAGATCTCTGTACATCTTTGTGCCTCCTGGATGTATAGAGTATACTGAGCTATGAGCTTCTGACATCAGCTCGTTACGAAGTTCTCCATTTGGAACATAAAGACGATTTCCACATCTTAGAGTCCCATCTTCGTGTATGCGACAACCGGTCTGGAGTCCAGCTTCTGTTCTTTGTCGAAGCCTCTGAAATCTTGCATCTGCTGGTAGAGCAGCTTTGATTCTTTCCACCAAGGTTGATTGCAGCTGGTAGTTTGATAAGTGACCATCAATTCCTGGCACAATGATCTCTATTCCCAACTTTGCTAGATCTCTCAGCAGATCTGGTTGGGTGATCATAAAGAATGCCGAGGGTCTTCTGCTTAGAGCATCTGCCACCATATTAGCTTTCCCTGGATGGTACTGTAGATCAATTTCGAAATCCGCCATCACTTCGAGCCATCGTCTTTGTCTCAGATTTAGGTCCTTCTGGGTGTAGACGTACTTCAAACTTTTATGATCGGTGAATATCTCCACTCTTTCGCCATATAGATAGTGTCTCCATAGCTTCAGGGCGAAGATGACTGCGGCAAGCTCCAGATCGTGAGTGGGGTAATTCTTCTCATGAGTCCTCAACTGTCTTGAGGCATAAGCTACAACTTTCCCATGTTGCATTAAGACACAACCAAATCCTTTTCCGGATGCATCGCTATATATGACGAAACCTCCGGATCCAGATGGTATAGTCAAAATGGGAGCTGTAGTCAGACGCTTCTTCAAGTCATCAAAAGCTGTCTGGCAATCTTCAGTCCATATGAACTCCTGCTCCTTGCGAGTAAGACGGGTAATCGGCTCCGCGATTCTTGCAAAGTTTTCTACGAACCTCCGGTAATATCCGGCAAGTCCTAGAAAGCTTCTCACCTCTGAGACGTTGGTCGGGGTTGGCCACGTCTCAACAGATGAGATCTTTGCTGGGTCTACCGAGATGCCTTCTCCTGTGATAATGTGTCCAAGAAATACGACACGGTCCAGGAAGAATTCACACTTGCTCATCTTAGCATAAAGGCTCTCCCGTCTCAGTGTCTCTAATACCAACCTTAAGTGCTCTTCATGCTCCTCGTGGCTTTTTGAATACACCAGAATGTCGTCGATGAAGACTACCACAAACTGGTCCAGATATTGGTGGAAGACTCGGTTCATCAGGTTCATGAATACAGCAGGTGCATTAGTCAATCCAAACGGCATCACCAGAAATTCGTAATGACCATAACGAGTTCTGAATGCTGTCTTTGGAATGTCTTCTCTTCGTACCTTGACTTGATGGTAGCCTGATCTCAAGTCTATCTTCGAGAATACTACGGCTCCTGTTAGTTGATCGAACAGGTCGTCAATTCTCGGCAAGGGGTACTTGTTTTTGATTGTCAGAGCGTTGAGGGCTCTGTAATCAATGCACATGCGATATGTTCCGTCCTTCTTTGGTACAAACAACACTGGTGCTCCCCAGGGTGATGCACTAGGACGAACAAATCCTTTGATCTGTAGTTCCTCCAGTTGAAGCTTCAGCTCGTCAAGCTCCTTCTTCGCCAGTCGGTATACATTGGAGGATACTGGTGCAGCTCCGGGTATCAGCTCAATAATGAACTCCACTTCTCTGTCAGGCGGTAGGCCTGGCAATTCTTCTGGAAATACGTCCTCGAACTCTGCTACAATTGAGGGAAGTGCTGTCTCCATCGCCATGTAAGCTCTAGGAGTTTGGCCTACTCCTTGCTCGATGGTTCCACGGACATATTCGAACTCTGGGTGATCTGGGGGTCTAAAGATAACACTACCCTTTCGGCAGTCTAGGATAGCATTATTCTGGCTTAGCCAGTCCATGCCTAAGACAACATCGAAATTTGGCATTGGAAGTACCAAAAATCGCGCTCTTAGTCCTCTACTACAAACAACTACTGGGCAGGTTTTGATAATGTTGGTAACTGGAACAATACCTCCTCCAGTAAGTATTTTCCAACACTTGGGTAGCGGCGAAGTAGATAGTTTGTGCATGGCTACGAATCTACTGGATATGAAAGACAAAGTAGCCCCAGAATCGAATAATACAGTTGCAGGTAATGATGCAACTAAAATGGTACCTGTTATAGTTTCCCCTTCAGGTTCTTCTGCAACGGCAGCTAACGCAAAGGCTTGTCCCTGCCTTTGTCCTCCGACTTGTGGTCTGGCCTTGAACTGGGCCTCCTGAGTAGGCAAGGGTGCTCCTCGCTGATATCCTCCTGATGTGGAGGGAAGCATCTTCTGAGTTTGAGCTCCTGGCTTCTGCCCTTGCTGAGGTGCTGCATCTCTACGTTGTGGGCAGTCTTTGGCCATATGATTTCTAGCTCCACATAGCAGGCATAATCCCAGCTTCTTTCTACAGTCATTGGCAAAATGCCCCTTCTTGCCACAAAAGTGACAAATCGGGAGCTCCCTCTTCTGGTAAGGCCCCGTCGTCTGTTGCGTCTGATATTGGGGACGACGTATAGGTCCTCCTGCTCCGTGCTGATTCTTGGCCGGGAAGGTTGGATTTGAGCGTCTGGCTCCTCGGCCAATGGCTTCTTGCTCCCTGGCTTCAGTAAGAACCTCGTTGTAGGAGATTCTCGACTGCGTTGTTGTGTGCCTCTGAAGCTCTTGGTTAAGGCCATGGTGGAATCTTTTAGCCTTCTTCAGCTCGTTCGGGATCAGATCAGTACCGAAACGACTTAGTCTGCTAAACTCCGCGTCGTAGGCATCTACCGTCATGTTTCCTTGCTCCAGGTGCAGGAACTGGGAGTATAGGGCATTCTGGACTGTCTCTGGAAAGTACTTGGCGTTGAAATGCTCCAGGAATTGTTGCCAAGTTTGGTCTTTGCCGACGCTGCGCTCTATGGATTCCCACCAGTGATGGGCATTGCCAAGAAGTTGGCCCCTCACAGCGGTCATCCATAGGTCGGGAGTGAGTTGCGATCCTTCTAGCAGCATTTCGGTGTTGGAGATCCAATCGGAGATCTCTTCAGGAGTCTCGTTGCCTTTGAAATCCCTCGGGCTCATTTGACGGAAGCCTCGAACTGTGCCCGCTGGTAGGACAGGTACGGGTGTCGGAGTAGTAGTTCTCTCCAAAGCCGTCATCAACGTCTGTCGCAGAGCTTCAGTTTGCTGCCACTGAGACTGTCTCAGGGCCTCAGTTTGTTGCCACTGGTTCTGCAACATAGTCTGGAGAAACTGCAACATTTGAGTTTGACCCTCAAGTTGTGGCATCTGGATAGGCAAGGCTGGAGGTGGAGACAAAGGTGTCTCTGCATGTGGAGTTGGTGTCGTCTCCTGGCTAGAATTTTGGTGATTGGACGGAGTTCCTTGGGCACTTGGCGAAGGGTCTGTTGCTTGGTCAGCCCCATTATTCGCAAGTTTCCCGGGTATGTCCATATTTCTGAGGAAAATAGGATAATTAGAAAACACAAAGGAGATAATAAATGATATCAAGCATGATGCAATAATAAAGATTGTAAAGATGGTGTCAGTGTGGATGAGACCTAATATTTCTATCCTATTGCAGGCTTGCTGGGCATGTTATCATACCACTAGCAATAAAACTAGACCTGCATGGGCCACCACTAAAACCATGTCACGCCCCAGTCCCAAAATGTCAGGAACTAGGCCACGTGTCACTGGCCAGCTGACACGTCACTAAGGGCTTAATCCACTTTGATGGACCCAAAGGGACGTGCTACGCTGTCCTAAATTACTACAAGTATAGAACAGGTAAAGCTATCTCATCCACAACAAAATGTCAGAAAACAAATGCTGAAATATATATATAACTGAGTCTGATACAGTACACAACTGGTGAGCTTACAAGCCTACTACAAAAACTGATAATAGCGCAGAAAAATCAGATAGACTAAGCAGTGTCTATCTGATCAAAACATCTCCATCTCCAGGTAGCAGCATCTAGGGTCAAGTCTACTCTGAGGGTGTCTCCTCGAGCTCCTCCTCAGTAGCACATCTGGCCTCCTGATCAGGCCCGTACACTGTGGGGTAGAAAGCCTCATCTAGATCTGGCAAGGAACCAGGTCCTCAGTGGGACGTAACAAGATACAGAAAAATGACATGCCATGTAATGTAAAAATACTGAATAAAGAAATAAAATAAATACAGGGTACTAACCATACTAAGTGAAATGCAAGTAAAGATCCAGTAGTACGCATGGGAATGTGTGGCTAGACATACGCTGACGTAATTCACCAATCGTGGCGACTGGCTAATATAGGTGTCGTATGCCCCCGACTCAGGGAACTCTGCAATCGACCATCATTGGTACGAAGGTATAAAACATTATTGGAGGGGGTGTCCCATACGTCAACTAGTTATCTTTCCCATCCCCATGAATCTAAATGTCAAATCGTACATTTCCTAAGTTATTCTAATCCGTGATGCGGGTCACACGTACTGGTAGCTAACCAAATACGCAGCTCACATCCATATATGTAAATGCAACCATGTTGCGTGTTTCCGTGATAGGGTTTAGGAGAATATATTAGGATATTCTCTCAGCTGTTGGTGAGTCTGTAATATCATGTCAACATAACAGTTGACTGTACCCAAGGCAGTCTCAGGTGGTCATGGTATATGAATTTCAGAAGCAAGAAGCATATAACAATATTTGAGAATTTAAACATTTAACTTGGCAAGGTATACTTGCCTACTCCCTGATAGTGTTGTAACCCTGATTTTACAGTCAGTTGTGAAGGTGCTGGTGACAGGGGGTCACTAGCTGTGCTGAAGTTGGCTTCTGTTAAAACAGATAGGTTTCGTGAATATCGTGGTTTGTAATATAAAGCATATATAGTATAGATATAGTATGTATATATATAGATATAATATATATATCAGTATGTATATAATATATAAAGAATAGTAAAGAAATGCAGGTATTAGTGGCAGGGTATATCCACTGCTGTTTATACAATATATTATAATATAATATTATCAGGGTTTATCCTCTGATATAAATAATATAGGTAAATTGAAAGAACATGACAGAATTTAAATACATATATAAATAATATTTATCAGGGTCTATATATGACCACTGAATAAATATACAATAATTATAAATATGTATATATAATTAAGCTGTAATATCCAGCATATTATATAATATTATAATAAATTGAAATGACATTGCGATAATTGAAATAATATATATAACTATAAGCTGTATTATCCAGCATATTATATATATATATATATAGATAATATATATCTATAGATATTTATATATAGTATAATTAGATAATATATATATATATAGATATATATATATATAATAGGTGCAGGAAAATTAAAATGCAGGAAAGAAAAATAAAGAAAATGCAAGTATATATAAATATATGTATACACATATATTTATATAATTTAAAAACAGAAAATTACATATATTAATAATTATATAACATATATAAATATGTTATATATATTATAGTATACATATAAATATATATAAATACATATAATATATATATACTATAGATATATATATATACAATATTACATAATATAATATGGTAGATATACATATATACATATACATATATATGTAAAATATATATATAGATATATATATATAATATATATATACAGTATAATATACTGTAAATAGTATAATACATACATATTATACATATAAATACATAGTAATATACATATATATATACATATATATATATACATATACATATATATATATGCATGTATTATAGATTATATACGTATTTTTAAATAGTATAGTATATTTATACCTTACAGGTGGCAAGGGGGGTCCCACGCGGTGCTGCCGGCGGGAGGACGGCGGCGGAGCTGGCCGGAGGCGGCCGGAGGAGCAGCAGCAGTGGCAGTGTACACTGGCAGCAGCAGCAGCAGTTGCAGTCTTGCGGGGGCTGCCGGCGGCGGAGGAGCTGACGTGGTGGCCGGGCAGGGTGAGGGAAAGGTGGAGGGAGGAGTGGCGGTCAGTTTGGTGGTGGTGGCGGAGGTCCACGACGGTGGTGGTGGCGGCTAGGGGCGGCCGGAGTTGGAGAGGGTAGTTCGGGTTGGGGTGGTCGACGGCGCTGCGGGGGCTAGGGCGGCCGGAGCAGGCGTCGTGGGGAGGTGAGGGTGTGGTAGTCGGAGAGAGGAGGTCGGGGCGAAGCGGTGGGGTAGGGTGGCGGTGGTCGGCGACGGCCGGAGGCGGCGGGGAAGGTGGTTCGGGTGGAGGTGTTGCTGGGGACAGTGGGGAGAGGAGGAGGGTGCGGGGGCTGTAGCAGCCGGAGCAGGGCGGCGCCGGCGGTGGTGCTTGGCCGGAGGGAAGAGGGGAGGGTGGCGAAGGGCTGGCCGGAGTTGGGTGGCCGGCGGTGGTCGGAGATGGCCGGGGGGAAGGGTTGTAGGTTTGAATGAAGAAAACCTAGGGTTTATATAGGATTTTGCCTAATGGCATAGTTGTAAATATTTAGAAGTTCAGGGGTATTTTGGTATTTTGGTATTTTTAGGATATTTTCCAGCAGAAATTTCTGGATGCTATGGTGGGTCCTACCCACCTATGGTCTAGCCAATAGGATTTGGCCACCTAGCATGCAATTTCGCATTTTAACCCCTAACTTTTCAAATATTGCATAATTGCATAAAATTGTAATTTGCGTAATTTCACAATTTACCTGATTTTAAATACTGATTTTCCGAAATTCTAAATTGTACAAAAATGAGGGAATTAGCTGGGGGAAAATGGTTTGGACAGTGTGGGGTGATTCTGGGCAGGTGCAGGGTCTAATATTGCAGGTGATACAGTCATCGTATTTATTATTTAATAAATACTGCGCACGGTGTTCACTAATTATTTAGAGGCTATTAGAGTCATAATTTCTCTACGGTGTCAAAACGATAATTGAAGTATAATTAGAGTAGAATATTATCGTATTTTTGGTTGGGCAATCAGGTGCCTACTGGTCCTCAAATCTCTAAGGGTACAGAGATGGGTAAAGAGCAGAAAATTAAATAGGAAATAAATACATACGTTTGTAACGATATTTGTGCGACTAAAACGAAGCATCAAACGAGATTTCTGGAAGTTGCACAGAATACAGAAAAAGTAGTCTGACTAGTCTAGAGCAGGAATGTGAAATTTGTTTAGGGTTAACAGCTAGTGTGATGCCCTAGTCAATTGTGTAATGAACATGTGCACAATCAATATAATATATAATAAATAAAATTTTAAAAAGTTGCACTAATTCTAATTAGTCAAAATTAATCCTAATTTACTGAAATTTGGTCGAGGGAGTTTACATTACCAAAGAAAAAAAAATGACATTATGTAAACTCATGTCAAAAGAAAGTAAACTTATGAAATTAAGAATTTTCTCATGAAATAACGTCTTTCAAACACAACTTTAAAGCTTTTGAGATGTTTATTAGAAAGAGTTAATTGTCCAATTTGTGCCGGAATAATGTCGTTGCCGTCGTTTTGGTGCATTAATTTTTTTTTATTAATTTGATATCTAAGTTTTGTATTTTTGTTTAAAGAGTGTCTGGAATAGATTCCGTTGGCGCTTTAGGATAAAAATTATTAAAAATGGATATGCGATTAACATGTGACTTATTTTTCAGGATTATTTTGTCAAATTTTTGTTGTTGGACTATCATTTTCAGAAGAATAATGATATTCGAAGAAATTCTACATAAACAAATAGTTTTTGGCGAGTACAAAATGATGACTCTACAATCAATCACAGCAGAAGTAACGGCTAGTCAAGACAAAAATAATCCTAAAAAATAAGGTACGTGACCATCACATGTCCATTTTTAACGTTTATATTCAAAAGTACCAACAAAATCTAATTAAAATATTTTTTAAATCAAAATATAAAACTTAGAAAAAAAGACTCCGACATTCATTGGTCGCCATTTGGACAATATAACTCTATTAGAAATAATTTTACTCCTTTACTAACGAAAATTAGAAAGGTCCTAATCAGCTGTAGCTTGGTGACCTAACCTTTGTTTTTGACACTTGATTTTTTCTCACGAATTAATCAAAGTAATGGTCCAATTATTCGCGCGCACTCACGCACACTATGGATTAGGCTAATCTTGACCCCGTCTCGCGATACAAACAATAAAATGCCGTACCGTCCAATTATTCGCGCCATCCGTCTCTCTACCCACCTGTCCGGAATCAACGATCAGGATTTAATATTACAACCAAAGCGAAAAATCAAAATTCCGAATCTCAGAAATCATTACCGGGAAATCTCCTTCCCGCATTATTTTTCATTATTTTATGTTACAGTGAGGAAACTCCCTTTTGCATGTACACCCTCTAAAATCTGAATTTCGCATGTATGTATCCTTGCAAAACTCTAACTATTTATATAGTTTGAGTGGATGGTGTTAGTTATATAATTATATTTGAACATCTGTACATTTATATATTAATTAAAAACAAAAAGTCTGAGACTAGAATCAATAAAGGATAGGAATAGTAGTTTCAAATAATATTGATATACGTGACTAAAGTTGATTAGTAGTAGTGATAGTATGGGTTTTTTTACTATTTTTTTTTTTTCTGTGAAGTTGTTTTCATAAAAAGAATTACAGTAAAGTTCTAGATAAAACTATGTGATCTCAAATGTTTGATAGATAATAATACATGTATATAATTTATAACAACATCATCTTTTTGAAAAAAAATTAAATATGTAGTTTATTTAAATAACAAGATATTTGTCGTTGTTGTACATGTGAGTAATTACAACAAGTGATTACGATGGTGTACCCTAAAATTGCTTACTCTCGCAATACATTGATATGCTTACGAAATTTGAAACAGTTGCATTTCTTTTTTAAAAAATTAGCTTTTTCTAGAACTAATTCTATTAGGACATAACAAGTGTCTTAGTCCCATCATTCAATTCGCATCGGTCATGACCGTTTCTAAGTATGTAGAAGTTGTACAATCGCACAGGTCCCAAAAATTGAAAGGTTTTGAAAATTTTAACATCCGTATGTAATACTAATGTGAAATTTTTATTTTTAGATTTAGGTCTTAATAGTTTTTAGAAACTGTAGTAACATGATCCTTAGAATGTCAAAAAAATATTCTTTTAATTTATAATGCTTAAAAAAATCTCATTTTTAGTATTTATAAGTGGTCCTTAGAATGTCAGAAACGATCTTGCACCGACCAACATACAATTTAATAGTCAAGAAACACTTACCCGTGCAATTAGACATTTATAAAGGGACATACATGCAAAAAATAAAACTATGTTCAACCATCAATAAGTATTGGCTAAATTGCAACTTGTTATCCTCAACTATTCAAGTTTTTCAACTTAATATTCAAAACTTTAATATGTGACAACTTGAGACCATCAACTATTGAAAATTTTCATGCCGATACCCTCCGTCAGTCAGGATTAACTATTACGTTTTTTTTATACCCCCTCCTTCCCCGGACGCAGACACCCTCCCCCCACCCACCCACCCTCGCCCCACTCTCTCCGGCAGCCCCCTCCCGTTTGCTATCGTTGCAGAAGAGAGAGAGAGAGGGGGTCGTGGCCGGAGAGAGAGAAGGGGGGGCTGCCGCATAGAGAGCGGGGGAGAGGATGAGAGTATTTTTCTAAGGTATTAAGTTATATAATTGTAGTTTTTTTAGATGACCGACAATATGCACGAGACTTTGTGTACACTGCATTGCATGCCATTTGGACCAACTGTCCCACACCTTCTCGCGGTTTGATCTCGAGACCATCCGCCTAGGCAGGATGGTTATACCTCTTCTCACTGAAGTTGTATAATTGTAGTTGAGGGATCAAGTTGTCACATATTAAATTTTAGGGTATCAAGTTGAAAAACTTGAATAGTTGAGATTATCAAGTTGCAATTTAGCCATAAGTATCGGTTGGGCGAGTTATTGATTATTGATGAAATAATTATGGTTTTGCTAACATGTCTCCTAAGAGAACATGTCAAACATAATTAATAGATAATTTTTTTGCTTAAAAAATTATCATCAACATTTAATAAACATTAAAAAGAGTACATTTTGCTTTGGAAAGTGTCAACAAGATCCAGTGAAATAATTTCAAAATAGTTTCTTGAATAATTTATTGTTTATTGGACGTAAATGATAATTTTTAAAGTAAAAAATGTCACGTCCCAATCCCAAAATATCGAGGGACTAGACACGTGGCAATGGCCAGCAGCACACACCGATGGACAAACCCAATTTAATGGACCCATCAGGATGTACTTAAGCTGTAGCACAACAATAAGGGTATAATATACTAAATCTCATCCACAGAAATGAATACAACAATAACAGAATCATAAAAGCAAGATCGATCTCAATAAATCATAAACTCGGGAAACAACCCGATAATGAGTCTGATACAATAGTCAAGATACAAAAATAAAGATAACAACAGCAAATACTGAGTATGGATAAAGCATATACTTAGAAGATATCCTCGGGGATCACTCGTCTACTGGATCTGGTACTGCTCCAGTGCCTGCTCCTGTTCCTGCTCCTACTCCTACTCTTGCTAATGCTCATGTTCCGTATACCTCGGGATCAATCTCGTCTGCTAATCCTGGGGACATAATCTGGATCCAGGTCCTCAGGGGACATAGCAAGGTACAAAATAACTCATGCCAAAATAAATGCAATGCAGCAATAAATGAACAATAGGGTAAATATATAACCAGCTAAGTGATATGCAAGATGAGAGCATCACTAGAACTCAGGCTGAGACCACTACAAGCTCAGTGTCTGGGAGCCGGTAGCAGAGATATCATGCAGTTGTCTAGCTCGGAGAGAGACTAAGACGCCGTTATAATATAATCAACCTGTAGCCTGTGTGTCTCTCCCCACCCAATGTAATAATACATCTCATGTCCACGACGTCTCATGTCCATGCCACACAGGATTATAACTAATGCATCCAGTCATATAATATCTAAGCAAAAGAATATGTAATGAAACCTGTAACCTATACAGAATCACCATGAATATCTCAGAAAGATTCTGTCTCATGAATAGTGTCAGGTGTCATGGGTTATGACGTACTTGATAATGCAAGCACGAGAAGTATAGGGTCTCGGTATCCATGTCTAGGTGACGTTACACAACTCCGCGTACGGTGTTGGCACCCAAATATTATTCGAATGCTAAGTAATGTCACGCGGTCCTAGGTTAAGCATGTACAATAATTAATTAAGTCAAGGAGATAAGTAACAAAACTGCAAGTTTGGCAAGGTACACTTGCTTGGGTTCTGGCTCCAACTATAGCTCTGGTCTCAGTAGGATTTCTAGGGACTCCTCCGGTTGCTGAAATAAACATCACCATCAGATTCAAAAAATATAAAATAGCTAGAAACACCTGTCCTTGAGTCCAATTTGGACACAGGGGCAAAAATAATATTTTCTGGTCAAAGCGGGGTCCACATGTGGCCCGCTTCGCACCAAAAAACGTGTCAGAACCAATGTTCTTTAAATTCGTCAAACTTAGTGTCAATAAGTCCATAACAATGATACGAACCCAACGGAACTTCCAAAATTGGATTCCGATGAGCCGGTCACAAAATCGCCCGTCAAGTGGAGCCGCGGGGCCCACGATACGCAATTTTGTCAACGTTCTCAGAATCGAACCAAACTTGGGTCACAGGACCAGCGTATTGCTACGAGTCCGATGGCGCAAGTTTTGTTTCGATCCGACGTGTGTAGACAAAGTTACAGCGAGTTCCAGAATATGCCGATACGGGACGTTGTCGACGGATACGCGCTGATTTCGGTGTGCACGCACATCCAAATCAACTTCCGCGAATTTTCACACGTCCGTATCAACGGCGCACATCTTTCGGTAAAGTCCGTACGCGACCAAGTCGTCCCGTTTGGCGGGGCACACTCAGTTTCGGAGAAAATGGGGCAAATATTTTCCTGATTTTGGATCGCAGTTCGCGATCACCACAGGACGCGACGCACCAAGCGGGTTGCACAGGCATCGAGAGGGTCACGCAGGATTCGCGTCACAACAGACGAAATAGAAAACGGGACAACGAGGAGAGAGAAAAGGGTACCTGAACAGGGCTACGCAGACTAGGATTCCTCGTGTTCGCGAGGCGACACGACACAACACTGCACAGTGTCTACGGTTAGGGTTTCGACGCTGGAGGCGGCCGGAGCTGGTGGCGGCTAGGGCACGACTGCGCTCGTCGGAGGCTGAGTGTCGCCGGAGGAGGAGCAGGGAGGGCCGAGGCTTCACCGGAGGAGGAGCAGGGAGGGCTGAGCTCGGGGTTCTGCGGGTCGGGGAGAGAGGCGGAGGACGGCGAGCGGAGAGGGCGGCGGAGCGTCTCTGTCTTCGGGATCGCCGGAGAAGACGGGCTGGGGCTCAGTCGGTGGCTGGGAGGTCGAGGCGGGTTTCTGGAGGAAGGAGGAAGGCGGAAGGCGGTGGCGGGAGTTCGACGGTAGCGGTGGCGCTGGGGGTTGCTCGGGGAGACGACAGAGCGGGGCTTCGCCGGAGGCGACGGTGGCTAGGGTGTTCGTCGGGATGGAGGCGGCACTCGGCGTCGTGGCGGAGCGGGGGCGACAGGTTATATAGGAGTCGGGGAGGGAGAAGGAGCGGCGACCGTTGCTGGCAGGGGAGGCGGAGCGGCGGCCGTTGCGGAGGCGAGGGAGACTGAGCGGCGGCGACGGTTACGGGAAGCCGGAGCGGCGCCGGGAAGAGGGAAGGTCGGGGTCAGGGAAAGGGTTAGGCGGGTTGGGTCGGGTTAGTGGATCGGGTCTGAGTTTTGGGCCCGGATCCGACCCAATAAGGATTGGGTTGGGTTCAGTTAGACCGGTCCGGTTCGGGTTGGTTTGGTTCAATTAAACCGGGTTTATTTCTAGGGTTTAATTTGGTTTATTTAAAACTTAGTTTTTTAGGTCTTTAAAAATGTTTTCGGGGTCCAATAAATTCCCGAAAAATTATCCTATGTCTAATTTTTCATTTTACACCCAAAAATATTATTCTCATAATATTTTAATATTATTTAACATCAATTAAAAATCATTTAATTTTAAAATACCTTAGTTTTAATTACTAAAAAATCCCAGAAAATTCCAGAAAAATTTAGAAAATTGATTTTTAAATTCCTGAAAATTTAGAGGGTTTACAATCTACCCCCTTAAGAGGATTGCGTCCTTGCAATCAAATAATAACCGGTCAACAGAGATGACACGGTTGTAAACATTGTTCGAAGTACATCACGATTAAGGAGAATCAAGGATGAGAATTTAAGTAAAACACATAGGGAATCATTTCCCTATGCAATAGAAGTTAAGCAATTTTCAAAATGCAGGAAATCTAGAAAACTACAGTTTAGAAAAACTAGGTTATCACTTTAAAAACATACTAGGTTATCAATAGGTTATCAATTATTAGCAAGTTTAAAACTACCAAGTTAAGGCTAAGGTCACGAACTAACAGGCACGAACTAAAGTAATACTAGAAACAGATAAATACGAAAACTTACGCGCATTAGCTACGCCACGAGTCTGCGCGTTCTCCAAGGTTATCGCCAGAGCTTGTCCGCGTCCTTGCGGTCGATTCCTCTACTGAGCCTGCTGGAAGAGTAGTGCCTGGGGTATCAAAGGTGGCCTCGGCTGATACCCTCCTGGAGCTGGTGGTATGACTCCTTCAACTCTCGTTTGTGGTGCTCCCAATGCTGGATAGGCTGGCCTCGGTACTGGTAACGCTTGTTGGTTAACCATTAGTGCTCATTCTCGACGCTCAGGGCATTCCCTCACTGAATGCTGACTGGATCCGCAAGCTAAACATAATCTTCTTTTGCGTCTGCACTTGTTCTCAATATGGCCTCGCTTGCGACAATATTGACAGACAGGTAGTGCCTGTGGAGATGCTCCAGGTGGCTGGTGCATGTGAGATCTTTTTGCAACTTTTTCATGTGGTGCTCCGGCTGGTGCTGATGTGGACGGCCGCTTCAGACTGGTCTCTCTCCTGGTGACGCGCTCCATGCGTCGGGCTGCAGCAAGGACATCCAAGTAAGATGTAGGTGCAACGGATCCAATTAGCTTATGTAGCTCGAAGTTTAGTCTGTCGAAGAACTTCTCAGCCTTCTCTTCTTCTGTCGGAATCAAGGTTGGGGCGAAGCGACTCAGACGAATGAATTCCGCATTGTATTCTTCCACTGTCAGATTGTCTTGAGTGGGGCGATTGAACTTGTCCCGAAGTTCTGATCGAGCAATGGCTAGAATGTACATCTCCTGAAAGAGTATGGAAAACTCTTCCCAAATGACTCGATCTGGTCCGAGCCGTGTCTCCTCAGATAGCCACCAGTGATGTGCATTGTCCGTCAATTGCATTCTGACGGCAGTCATCCAACGTTCTCGTGGAAGCTCAGCTGCTTCTAATTGATGTTGTGTGTTGGTGAGCCACTCATGAACTTTTGTGGGCTCCTCTTTGCCTGAGAAGGTACGAGACTTCAGCTGGCGGAAATCGGTGATAGAGCCCGTCGTTGGCCGTCGTGCTGGTAAATTTGCCTGCTCCAGTGCGGTTACTAGGCTGCTCCTCAAGTTCTCTACCTCATGACGTAGAGCCTCTTGTTGAATTTATTGTTGAGCTTGCATCATTGCGTAGATCATTTGTAATATCTGATGCCCGTCCATAGCCTGCCCTTGTGGGAATACGGGCATTAGTGGAGTAAACTGCGGCGAAGTGTCATCTTGCTGGTTTCTCGAGGTATGCTGATTCGCTTGATCACGTTGTTGAGCTGATTGACCTTCATCTTCGTTGGTTACCACAACATCTCGTGGTGATGTTGTAGGAGTCTCGTCGTTTTCTCGTGGATCCATTACTCTGCATTCAAAATAAATAATAAGAGGCGCACAGGAATCAAGGCAGGATGCAAGTCAAGAGATTAATTTGAATCCGATATAGATATCAAGAACGATTCAAGCAAGTGGATGAGATCCTAAAAACTTATCATATTCTTACTGCAGGCTTGCTCGGTCCCTAAGTTAAAACCGAACAATTTAGTCGTTGACCTGCATGGGCCACCACAAAAACCATGTCACGCCCCAGTCCTAAAATATCGAGGGACTAGACACGTGGCAATAGCCAGCAGCACACACCGATGGACAAACCCAATTTAATAGACCCATCAGGATGTACTTAAGATGTAGCACAATAATAAGGGTATAATATACTAAATCTCATCCACAGAAATAAATACAACAATAACAGAATCATAAAGCAAGATCAATCTTAATAAAACATAAACTCGGGAAATAACCCGATAATGAGTCTGATACAATAGTCAAGATACAGAAATAAAGATAACAACAACAAATACTGAGTATGGATAAAGCATATACTTAGAAGATATTCTCGGGGATCACTCGTCTACTGGATCTGGTACTGCTCCAGTGCCTGCTCCTGTTCTTGCTCATGCTCCTGCTAATGCTCATGTTCCGTATACCTCGGGATCAATCTCGTCTGCTAATCCTGGGGACATAATTCGAATCCAGGTCCTCAGGGGACATAGCAAGGTACAAAATAACTCATACCAAAATAAATGCAGTGCAGCAATAAATGAACAATAGGGTAAATATATAACCGGCTAAGCGATATGCAAGATAAGAGCATCACTAGAACTCAGGCTGAGACTACTACAAGCTCAGTGTCTGGGAGCCGATAGCAGAGATATCATGCAGTTGTCTAGCTCGGAGAGAGACTAAGACGTCGTCATAATATAATCAACCTGTAGCTTGTGTGCCTCTCCCCACCCAATATAATCATACGTCTCATGTCTACGACGTCTCATGTCCATGCCACGCAGGATTATAACTAATGCATCCAGTCATATAATATCTAAGCAAAAGAATATGTCATGAAACCTGTAACCTATACAGAATCACCATGAATATCTCAGGAAGATTCTGTCTCATGAATAGTGTCAGGTGTCCTGGGTTATGACGTACTTGATAATGCAAGCACGAGAAGTATAGGGTCTCGGTATCCATGTCTAGGTGACGTTACACAACCCCGCGTATGGTGTTGGCACCCGAATATTATTCGGACGCTAAGTAATGTCACGCGGTCCTAGGTTAAGCATGTACAACAATTAATTAAGTCAAGGAGATAAGTAACAAAACTGCAAGTTTGGCAAGGTACACTTGCCTGGGTTCTGGCTCCAACTGTAGCTCTGGTCTCAATGTGATTTGCAGGGACTCCTCCGGTTGCTGAAATAAACATCACCATCAGATTCAGAAAATATAAAATAGCTAGAAACGTCTGACTTGAGTCCAATTTGGACACAGGGGCAAAAATGACATTTTCTGGTCAAAGCGGGGTCCACATGTGGCCCGCTTCGCACCGAAAAATATATCAGAACCAATGTTCTCCAAATTCGTCAAACTTAGTGTCAACAAGTCCAGAACGATGATACAAACCCAACAGAACTTCCAGAATTGGATTCCGATGAGCCGGTCACAAAATCGCCCGTCAAGTGGAGCCGCGGGCCCACGATACGTGATTTTGCCAACGTTCTCAGAATCGAACCAAACTTGGGTCACAGGACCAACGTATTACTACGAGTCCGATGGCGCAAGTTTCGTTTCGATCCGACGTGTGTAGACAAAGTTACAGCGAGTTCTAGAATAGGCCGATACGGGGCGTTGTCGACGGATACGCGTTGATTCCGGTGTGCACGCACATCCAAATCAACTTTCGCGAATTCCCACAAGTCCGTATCAACGGCGCGCACCTTTCGGTGAAGTCCGCACGCAACTAAGTTGTCCCGTTTGGCGGGGCGCACTCAGTTCAGGGGAATAACGGGGCGAGTATTTTCCTGATTTTGGATCGCAATTCGTGATCACCACAGGACGCGACGCACCGAGCTGGTTGCACGGGCATCGAGAGGGTCACGCAGGATTCGCGTCACAACAGATGGAACAGAAAATGGGACAACGAGAAGAGAGAAAAGGGTACCTGAACAGGACTACGCAGAGTAGGATTCCTCATGTCCGCGAGGCGACATGACACAACACTGCACAGTGTCTACGGTTAGGGTTTCGACGCTGGAGGCAGCCAGAGCTGGCTGGAGCTGGTGGCGGCTAGGGCACGACTGCGCTCGTCGGAGGCTGAGTGTCGCCGGAGGAGGAGCAGGGAGGGCCGAGGCTTCGCCGGAGGAGGAGCAGCTCGGGGTTCTGCGGGTCGGGGAGAGAGGCGGAGGACGGCGAGGGGAGAGGGCGGCGGAGCGTCTCTGTCTTCGGGGTCGCTGGAGAAGACGGCATGGGGCTCAGTCGGTGGCTGAGGCGCTGCGGGGGTGGCTGGACGGTGGCTGGGAGGTCGAGGCGGGTTTCTGGAGGAAGGAGGAAGGCGGAAGGCGGTGGCGGGAGTTCGACGGTGGCGGTGGCGCTGGGGGTTGCTCGGGGAGACGGCAGAGCGGGGCTTCGCCGGAGACGACGGTGGCTAGGGTGTTCGTCGGGTTGGAGGCGGCACTCGGCGTCGTGGCGGAGCGGGGGCGACAGGTTATATAGGAGTCGGGGATGGAGAAGGAGCGGCGGCCGTTGCTGGCAGGGGAGGCGGAGCGGCGGTCGTTGCGGAGGCGAGGGAGACTGAGCGGCGGCGGCGGTTACGAGAAGCCGGAGCGGCGCCGGGGAGAGGGAAGGTCGGGGTCAGGGAAAGGGTTAGGCGGGTCGGGTCGGGTCTGAGTTTTGCGCCCGGATCCGACCCAATAAGGATTGGGTTGGGTTCATTTAGACCGGTCCGGTTCAGGTTGGTTTGGTTCAATTAAACCGGGTTTATTTCTAGGGTTTAATTTGGTTTATTTAAAACTTAGTTTTTTAGGTCTTTAAAAATATTTTCGGGGTCCAATAAATTTCTGAAAAATTACCCTATGTCTAATTTTTCATTTTACACAAAAAAATATTATTCTCATAATATTTTAATATTATTTAACATCAATTAAAATTATTTAATTTCAAAATACCTTAGTTTTAATTACTAAAAAATCCCAGAAAATTCCATAAAATTTTTGGAAAATTGATTTTAAAATTCCTGAAAATTCAGGGAGTTTACAAAAAAATTATCTATTTATTATCCTTAACATGTGTCATAAGGCACATGTTAACAAAACGAGTCCATTTTTGTTTACTCACCAAAACTATGATGTATGTTCACTCTCCAATCAAGTGTTACCACGTGACATTTTTATGCAACCTAAAACCACTTTGAAAGTAGTTCTCAGAGCATCTCCAACGCTAATGTGAGTTTGGAAAAAAGTTGTTGCCACATAGGACTACTAAGTTTTTATTGAAAAAGTCATTCTCCAGTGCAAATGTGAAATAAATTATGAATGTGACATGTCAAAGACATTGTGAAATTGGTTGTCTTGTTTTAGATAATGCACTTCATAATGGCTTTACCTCCACATCATCAATTATGAATAAAAATATTTATAAAAAATGAAAAAGAGGAAAAGTTGTTTTGAAAGTTGAAAAAAATACTTTTTATTGTCTTCTCAATACTTTTGTATTGGATAACACTTTTCTATCTCATTGTCTTGTGTGAATATAATCTTGCCACATAGAAAAGATATTGCCATGTATCTCATGCCACGTAGTAATCACAATATATAACAAGAGACAAAAGGGTTGGAGATGCTTTATATATATATATATATATATATATATATATATATATATATATATATATATACTAAATATTATAGGTATATACTATAGGTATATACTAATAAACCGAATAAACTGAAAACCGATTCTCACCATAAACCAAAAACCGAATATACCATAAACCGAAAACCGAATAAACCGAAAACCGGTTCAAAATCGAAAAACCGAATAAACCGAAAACCGAGCCGATTTATTTCGGTTTGGTTCGGTTCAGTTATGGTCTAATTCGATTCGGTTTCGATTTTGCTTATTCGATTTTCGGTCGAATTCGATTTTCCTTATTCGGTTCGGTTTTGAGCCGAACCGATGCTCACCCATAGGTCATAAGACTCGTAACAAAATAAACAAACAAATAAATAAAAGAAGTCGGCAGAGCACCTAATGCAGCGTTTCTTTCTATGCCCATCTTCTCGCCTCCTTTCTTATTTTCTAACAAGAAAAGGGTAAGAACAAAGAATTGGTTTAGATCTGAGCTTTGAAAATTACTTCGGAAGAAGAAGTAATGGCTGAGGAACAGTGAAGAGTGGTGGTGGTGGTGGTGGTGGTGGTGGTGGTGGCTGACGGCGATGGCGGCGGGGGAAGGGGGGAGGAGGCTGGTGCCTCTGGCGGCACTGATAAGCCGGGAAGCCAAGGCGGCGGAGAGGGTGGACTCCCCGAGCGTCCGGCACGGCTCCGCGGCCCAGTCGAAGAAGGGGGAGGACTTCTTCCTCGTCAGGACCGACTGCCTCCGCGTCCCCGACAACCTCTCCACCGCATTCTCCGTCTTCGCAGTATGTGTGTGCTTATTACTAATAGATTTAGATTCATGTCATGTCTTCTTCTCTCTGTGAGATTCACGGCGGTGACCCAGCCCCGCTGTGATCCACTGGTAGCTGTGATCCCATTTGTCACGGGCCTGCCACTGCCAGGATATGACAACTTGGCAAGATGGTTGAACTACATATATACTTAGTTACCTTATATTATCATCCGCACCCATTCCGTTGGATCAATTTTTATTAAATTAAATCTAATAAATCAAAGAAAGAGTTACCAAAAATAAAAACAAAAATCCAATCCCGGCCGAGCATCTCCTCCTCGTATTTCTACAGAAACCCCAATCTAGTCTCGGAAACCCCAATCGGACGGCTGGGACCATTATAGTGGTCGTCGCGACCCTGATCCCGTACTTCAGCTACAACGAGATCCAGGAAATCCTTCATCAGTATTCCAGGATAACATACTCTGGATGTGCTTGAAAAGCACATTCACCTTCAGGTCCTCATTAGGCTTGCACTCCAGCGGAACCCCGTCAGGCACGAAGATTCCTGGTGGTAGTTATCGAATGCAGTCTTGTTCTTCTTGACCCGCTTAGCGAGTGCCACCAGGAAGTCCTTCATCAAGATGCACCTGAACGCAGGGCCGTTGGAGATCACCACCCTATCGGGCTGCACGATGATCGATTTCTCCTTCTTCTGTAGGAGGGAGTACCTGACCGAGCTGAAGTCATTGAATACGGATCCGATGAAGAGGTCTGCGTCGGCAAACACCACGATCTCCGCACACAAAGGCGGTGCTCACCGTGCCCCAGTATGTGCCTATGAACTGAGGATTGTAATCCGGAACCAGGCCTTTGGCTTAGGACATCACATCTATTGGGTAACCCCAAGCGTTGGCTAACCCTACGAACGCTTCCTTGGCTTTGGCCACACGAATTTTGGGGCCGCCAACCAGTACTGACTTCACTGCGTTGTTCAGGAATTCGGCCGCGGCCTCCACTGCTGCTGCAAGACCCAAGTGGTTGCTCACTCTGATGGGTTTCAGTGTTCAAAGTTCATTGGACAGAATGAGCAATTCCGTTCGAAGAATCAAGCCATTGCAGAAATTCAATATTGAAACTAAAATAAACAGAGATCAAGTTTGTTACTTGGGAGAGAGAAGGAATGGAACTGAGTCGCGTGCAAATGTCTTATGGGGATTTGAAGGAAGATTGCATCTGATACTGTTGGTGTTTTTGCCTTTGGATTAGTAAAGATAGTCCCACATTGGCTACACCACCAAGTTGGTATCTCAATGTAATACTTTGTATGAGTTGAGGTGTGCACATGGGGTGTGGTGGGGCACGAGTGCCATGTGGAGGTGTTTTCCTAGAAGAAAAATAATTAACTCCTCATGAAAGCATTTATGCTTTTTGTCATGCTCTTGGAATTATTTCCATATGAGCTAAGCTCCAAAGAGGCTTAGCGAGTCAGACTCGGACTTAAGGGCGCAAAATGGCGCTTTGTTGACGCACTTTGCACTTAGCACGTCAGCATCGGCGCTTGTGCGCATTTGATGCGTGAGTTGCATGCGCCGTTGCATGAGCTGGAACGCATGAGCGGGCGCATGAGCTGCTAAGTGCGCGGCTGCTGTGCTGCTATATGAACGACCGCATAGGTGGTTGCTTGCATGACCGTTGCTATCGGATATATTTGAACGGTTATTGAAAGATATGGTCGGTTATTCACATCCGTTTTTTGTGGGATTTGAATTAATTCGTTCCTATCTTTGTGGGATTCGAATTAAAGTTGTTTCTATCTTTTTGTAAATAATGGACGGCAAAGCTCCTCTATAAATATTCTCTTCGTGCCTCCATTGAGGATTTACTTCGAAATAGAGGAGACGAAGAGAGTTGCTGCTGCCATCGCCATTGGAGTCCAGGGAGATCGTGCGAGTCCAGACAGAGGTGACAGCGAGCGTTCCAGAAGTTCTTCGTGAACTTGCTGGTTCCTGGAAGCAAATCGTGTGGAGGCGAATCTTCCTTTGAGCAACGATGAACTTTATCAACCCAGCAAGCAAAGTCTCTTCTTCTTTCTCCTCTCTTTTGTGAGTTGTAACTTTGTTCTGTCCGTCTGCAACTGCGATTGCAAGGAAGAACGAGAAGTTCTTTTTTTTATTGTTATTGTAACAAGTTGAAATCAGGATCCTTATATATATATAGTTCTTCGTGGAGATCGAGAATAGCCAGAGGGAACTTTTGTGTGAACCTCTGATCTCGACTACGCGGTTTTCCATCTTTGATTTAGCCTTAGGAATAATAATCTCAAAGCAAGATCCGAGAAAGATGGAGAACAACCGTGCAAAATTTCTCGACACAAGTTTTAACAAACTTGAGAAGTTTGACGGAGATCATTACAACGCTTGGAAGAGGAAGGTCTGTCTTAATCTTCAACTCGCAGAGGTGGACTACGTTCTGACAGAACCGGAGCCGGTTGTTCCAGACGGTGATGATGCTACTATTCGAATAGTTGCTACTGCAACTGCTAAGCAGAACAAGTGGAGAAGAGACAACCACCTTTGCAAGCTGCTAATTCTGAACTCCATGGAGGATACTCTGGCAGAGTCATACAGCAAGACGAACCATGCTAAGGTCGTCTGGGAGTCTCTAGACAAGCATTACAAGGCGGATGAGAACCGTAACAAGATTCATGTGACTGAAAAGGTCTGGAACATGCGATTTTAGGACGACAAGACTATGTTGCCTCAAGTCAAGGAGTTTTTCAAGTTACGTCAAAAACTTGAGGATGATGACATGCCCTTGATCGATGCCTTTGTCGTGGGGGGTATTGTGGCCAAGCTTCCGCTAGGATGGAGCAATTTTATCAAGGACATGCACCGGAAGAAGATGCAAGTTAGCCTTGATCAACTACTGCGCAACATCCATATTGAAGATGAGTTGAGGGCTCAAAACAAAGTGGACATGTTGTCCAATCAGTTGGCAAAAGCCAACACGGTGCATGCGGCCGACTCCAAGGGGAAGCGTAAGGCTTCTCACTACAAAAAGAAGGACTTCAACCATCTCAAGGTGAAGTCGGCTTAGTTCAAGTCGAAGCCCAAGCCCAAGTCAGATGTGACTTGCTTCAACTGTGGCAAGAAGGGCCACTATCGGAGTGACTGCAAATCCAAGTCCAAACAGACAGAGCAATGTGAACCTAACAAGGTTACTATGATTGCAGAGGTTGTCATGGCTGGTGTTGACACTGACTGGTGGGTGGACACTGGCACATGCTGCCATTTTTGTTCGAAGGAGTTGTTTACTATCTACAAGCCTACATCTGAGAAGGTTATGGTGGCAAACCAGGCACAAGTTGAAGTACTTAGGACCGGAACGGTGATACTAAATCTGACTTCGGGGAAGTCACTGACGCTTCAGGATTTGAAGCACGTACCGGTTATAGCAAAAAATCTGGTCTCGGAAAGTCTGCTATGCAACGCATGCTTGAGGATGAACATCAATGCTGGACAGATGGTAATGTCGTACAAAGGAACATACTTCGGAAAAGTATTTTGCACCGAAGGGATGTTCAAACTTCAGCTTGTAACTCCTGCAAACAATGTTAATGCAGTCTCTTCTTCTGGTTACTCTTTTGAGTTATGGCATAATAGACTAGGACATGTCCACTGTAAAAGGATAAACAAGATGTCTAGTCTAGGGCTTATCTCCAATTGTGGGGGTAAGGAGGTGGAGAAGTGTGAGGTCTGTGCGCAGACAAAGATCACAAGAAAATCGTTCAAACGGGTTAACTGAAGCACGGATCTTGTGGAGTTGGTGCACTCAGATATCTGTGACTTCAAACAGTTCTCCACAAAGGCCAGGATGAAGTATTTTATTACATTCATCCACGACTACTCGAAGTATGCGTTCGTCTATCTACTCAAGTCAAAAGATGAAGCATTCGAGAAGTTCAAGGAGCTCAGTGCTGAGGCTGAACGTCAAACATGGCAACAACTCAAGAGACTCAGAAGTGATCGAGGCGGAGAGTATATGTCTATTGAATTTGCATCATTCTGCAAAGAACATGGAATTGTTAATAAGACAACTGCTTCGTATTCTCCTCAATCAAATGGAGTAGCTGAAAGGAAGAACATGATGTTGACAGAGATGATGAACTCAATGTTGTTAACTGCAGGTCTTCCAAACTGCTTCTGGGGAGAAGCTACGCTTACGGCTACGTTCATTCTGAACAGAGTGCCGTACACAACTTCCGATGTCACTCCTCGTGAACTCTGGTTCAAAGTCAGACCCAACTTGAATATCATTCGAGTGTGGGGGTACCTGGCGTATGTGAAGCTTCCAGACTTGAAGATTCAGAAGCTGGGTACGAGGACTACCAAGACCATCTTCCTGGAATATGCTGAAAAGAGTAACGCTCGGAGGTTTTTTGATATTGAGTCAAATTATACCATCGAATCTCACGACGCAGAATTCTTTGAAGATAAGTTTGCAAGGCACAAGAACATTGTTATCGCAGATATTTCGAAGAATAGTGTGAGTGCACAGGAGGCCAACACTTCCAATAAAGATGTAGTCTAAGAAGAAGTCATTCCAGAGACAACGTTCGAACAAGAACTCGCAGAGTCGATGTCTAAGCGAGTAATGAGACACAAGGACTTCGGAGATGATTTCGTCACCTATCATGTGGAAGCAGATCCGCTTACTTATGATGAGGCGATGAAGACCAGAGATGCTGTTTTCTAGAAGGAGGCTATCAATGATGAGTATGATTCAATAACCTCTAACAACACTTGGGTGTTGGTCGATCTACCCGAAGGAGCAAAACCGATCGGATGCAAGTGGATCTTGAAGAAAAAGATGAAGGCCGATGGAACTGTTGACAAGTTCAAGGCAAGACTGGTAGCCAAGGGGTTTTCTCAGAAGCAGGGGATCGACTACTTCGACACATATGCTCCAGTAGCGCGGATGACGACCATCAGGATGTTGATTGCTCTAAGTTTCACAAGCTAGTCATTCATCAGATGGATGTTAAGACAATATTCCTGAATAGAGAATTGACCGAAGAGATTTACATGCAACAACCAGAAGGATTTGTCATCAAAGGGCTTGAAGACAAAGTCTGCAAGTTGGTGAAATCATTATACGGTTTGAACCAAGCTCCCAAGATGTGGCACGAGAAGTTTGATAAAGTCATAAGATCAAACGGCTACAGGGTCAGTGAAATGGACAAGTGCGTTTACACTAAGTTTGCTGACGGGAGAGGAGTCATCGTTTGTCTATACGTGGACGACATGCTAATCCTGGGTACGGATCTAGCACATGTCACTGAGACAAAGAAGTTCCTCTCATCTAAGTTCAGTATGAAGGACTTTGGGGAAGCTGATGTTATCCTGAGGATAAAGATCATCCGGACAAACACTGGAGTGGTGCTGTCACAGTCTCATTATATTGAGAAGATGCTCACACGTTATGGATATCAGGATCTTCCAGGGATCGATACTCCGTACAGGTGTGACAAGAAGCTGAAGCCAAATCCAAGGGAAAGTATCAGACAACTGGAGTACTCAAGCGTCATCGGAAGTTTGATGTATGCAACAACTGCCACAAGGCCTGACATAGCTTTCGCCGTGGGGATGCTGAGTCGGTTCACGAGCAATCCAGGAGTGGAGCACTGGAAAGCTGTGAAGAGAGTGATGAGATATCTCAAGAGGACTCAGAAGTATGCACTGCACTACAGCGGTTATCCGACAGTGGTGGAAGGCTTCAGTAATGCAAGCTGGTGTTCAGAAGTAGAAAGCGAAAGGTCCACAGGAGGATACGTCTTCTCCATGGGTGAAGTTGCTATATCGTGGAAGTCGAAGAAACAGACAATGCTCTCTCATTCCTCGATGGAATCTGAGTTCTATGCACTGGTGGCTGCAGCAGATGAAGTAGAGTGGCTTCGGGAGCTCATGTATGATCTTCCAGTGGTGGGTGCACAGATTCCGACGATACCGATTTACTGCGACAACCAAGCAACTGTAGCGGTGGCATCAAATGATCTCTTCAATGGTAAGAAGATGACTATGCGACTGAGGCATAGAGCAGTGAATGATCTTATCAAGACCGGAGTCATTGTCGTGATTGATGTTCGGAGTCAGAAAAATCTGGCCGTTCCATTCACCAAAGGTCATAAGCGCCAGCTGGTCGAGGATACATCAATCAAGATGGGCTTGAAGACATTATGATATTGTGTCTTTGTAATTCTACCATTTAGTTTTATGTTATTAGTTCAAAGAGAAATCTACTAGGCATCTAGCTATTGGTTCAAGGGAGGATCATTGACTGAGAGAATATCAGGAACAATAAGTAGTCCTTTGAGACATTGAGGGATTACGGACCCAGAATCACTGTTGTCTACTAATTGTTCTTTTGGGTAGAATAACTCCTGTGGGAGGATGGCTTAGATGTCTTAACGAGTTCTCAGGCATTTTGAATGTCTGGTGTGCTTAACAGGAAGCACGGTAGTGCAACACTACAAAGGAGTGTAAGGTCTCCATGCTACAGTGGGTGACACCACCAAGAGGTTCCTCGGTAAGGGTAAAGTCACGACCCAATTCCGTAGAATCACTTGAGGCGTCCCCCGAATCGTGACCGCCGTGCGGGCCTGGAGTTGCGCCCGCACAAGGCTTTAATGATTTGCATAGCATGCACATATTCAGAGTACGCAGATAAATTGAAACACAGATTTAAAACATAGAAAAGTTCTCTTTATTGATAATGAACATCTATTACAAACTCCTGAACGAGTCAGCTAATATGCCGAACGGCTTACAAAAGGGTTGACTCAAAATGAGATAGCAGTCCTGTACATTACATCCTTTTATAAACTCAAAACGATAAGGACCTCCAGGCTGGAGGATAGCTTTGCCACGGAGCTGCATTTGTGTATGAAGAGTTGCAGCTTCTGGCTTCAAAAGGCTTCGAGGCGCGGTGAAGATGCGCCAACAGCTTGGACTGGATCGGGTAGACGACTTCGGCTCCTCGTTCGGTTCGCCTTGGTGCGGAGAACCTGTTTCAACGAGGGTCAGCATATCGAAATATGCTGGTGAAGGCGAGCTAGCCTGACTATACCAATCAACACGTTGTTTAGGGAAGCATGCATATTTTTATGAGTTTCTATCTTGCCTTAGTTCATTTACAAGTAAGCAGCATATTGAATTTACTGAAATGAACGTGCCACCGTTAGGTGGATTTTACCTGACCGTCTGAATTACCTGCACAATACTTACCATGCCTTCCCTGCCACGAAGACACAAGTTAGTATGCAACAGGTTTAAATATACACGTTGAACACACGATGCACTGCAAGCCATATTCACACGATAAACATACGAGGCGTTGCAAGCATATACACACGAGGATCACTGGCTTGATGCCATAATGGACTAGTCAAGGACAAGGATAGCATGCAACGGGAAAACACGAGGAGCTCAGAAAACACGATGCGTTGCAAGTTATCCCGTCCGCACACGATTGACTATAAACACGAAGTCTGCCCGGATCGGATCGGTGCCAGTGCCCCAGCGACCGTCCGCAGAACTTATATCCTTGTGCACAAGTTGTCCATGATCGAACACACGATGTTTAGTTAAGTTATCATTTCACGCAGTTGAGGCAACACGAGTAATGCATGTTTCTTTTGCATAGCCTCTAGGAACAGTTATGCGCATACACGATATGATTCATAAATAGCACAATTTATAGAAGAAGTTATATTCTAACTACAATTATGCATATGATGAACATTCCGAACGAACAAGCATGCAAGTAAGTAACCGTTCACGAGTTTGATTGACAAGCAGTAATAACCAAGTCTATTCTCTTTTATCTTGGTTTCTTTTATTATTACTTGGTATCGTTTGATCGGGGCGAAGGAGTGAAGCTTGGAAGCAGGGCTAGCTAATCGGGTTGGTAGCCACTCACTTAGATTTTGGAAAGAAGAAGGAAAGAGGCGCTTCACGACTCCGCTCGCAAGCCGCCTACTGCTCGTTCACCTGCACACGAACAGCTCGATTAATACTTCTTCCTCTCTTTCCATTCTCGGAATAGAAGTGCAAGTCAATGAACGAAAACAATGAAAACCATCGAAACCGTTCAAGGAAAACAAGCAAATCCCAAAACCAACTCAAAGCACGAAAGCAACAAGCGACATCGAAAACCGAGGCAATAAAAGATAGCAGCGGAGGGGTCCCTCCTGACTCTGCCGCTAAGCCGATCCTTGGGGCGCAGTCCACTGAATATGGGAATCGATTCCGAAGAAACAAATCCATAACGAGGACGAGTTCTTAATTCAATCTATCCCGATCGAACGATACCGTCTTGTGTTTCTTAGCCGCGCTCTCCGCATCGGGAGAACGGGACGCTACATCCTACCCAACCAATTGGAAGTTTCGTCCCGAAACTTAGGAATAATGCTTACCGTTAGGGGTTATTACGTTGCGGGCGATGAACAGGAAGGTTCGGGCAGGAATTAATGGCATGGCCTAGATTGCCACAAGCGAGACATAACCCAAGTCTCTTACGACACTGATTGAAGGAGTGCCTACGTTTGTTGCAGTATTGACATACTTGGTTGGGATTTGTTCTGTGCTGACCATCGTTGTTTCGGCGCTTTGCAGCAGTATTTCCTCCATCGTTGCCTTGGCGTTTGTGATTGTAGGTATGCACAGCGCCGGTGGAAACGTGAGGATACTGTGGTTCAAGCGATAGGGCGTGATTCATGACTTCACGCATTGTTCCGTACTGATTATTGACTACGTGCGAATGGATGGCAGGGCGTAGTCCACCTTCAAACCTTCTGGCTCGACTCGCTGCATCAGGTAAATAGGCCCTAGCGAATTTGGAGAGTCGGTTGAATTCGGCGGAGTACTGCTTCACAGTCAAACTGCCCTGCCTCAGTTGCACGAAATCATTCTCCATTTGACGTTGTACTGGAGGGGGTATAAACTCCTCTTCGAACGCGGCACGAAAGGTCGTCCACGAGATCGCCTCCTCTCCGTGATCAAATTGGAGAGATCGTCGATGCACGTCCCACCAATCGTGTGCGTTGAGGCGGAGCTGTAGTTGCGCGCAGGCGACGCGCTTATCTTCGGGGACCTCTAGCAGAGTGAAGTGATCTTCGAGCTCGGCTAGCCAATCTAGAGCTACCACTGGGTCCTCAGTCCCGTTGAACGGGGTGTTGCAGACTTTCTTGAAATGGCCCAAGTTGAAGGCAGTCACGTCCCTCGGCCTTGGGATTTGAGGCGTCTCCACTTCAAGCACGGGCTGTCCCACCGGAGTCGTTGCTGTTGCGGCGGAATGGTTGGCAGCCAAAGTCTGAACGATCTGTTGCAGGGCATCTACCTGCTTCTGTTGGACTGAGAATCGGGTCTCTAGATTACTCTCGAGCTTGGCTTGGCGAGCATCGTCTCGTTGTCGTTGCGATTCTAACATTTGCATTACCCGCTCAAGCGGGTCGACTTGAGACATGCCTCGTTGGCTCCGAGAGCTTCCCGAAGTACCCGAACTGCTCTCTTGTGTTTCGTTCAGTGGTTGCGCTGCAGATTGCGCTGGATCCACTCCTTCAAAAGAAGGTAAATTACATTAGGATCATAATGTATTATGGACTTATTGCATGAACGTATCTCATTTTGGCCTAGCGAGTTCAAGAGTTCGCACAGGAATTTGATCGTTAAAGGAACTTTTCCAGCACGAAGTCTAAGGAACCTTGAATCTGTGCTCTGATACCACTAAGTCACGACCCAATTCCGTAGAATCACTTGAGGCGTCCCCCGAATCGTGACCGCCGTGCGGGCCTGGAGTTGCGCCCGCACAAGGCTTTAATGATTTGCATAGCAAGCACATATTCAGAGTACGCAGATAAATTGAAACACAGATTTAAAACATAGAAAAGTTCTCTTTATTGATAATGAACATCTATTACAAACTCCTGAACGAGTCAGCTAATATGCCGAACGGCTTACAAAAGGGTTGACTCAAAATGAGATAGCAGTCCTGTACATTACATCCTTTTATAAACTCAAAACGATAAGGACCTCCAGGCTGGAGGATAGCTTTGCCACGGAGCTGCATTTGTGTATGAAGAGTTGCAGCTTCTGGCTTCAAAAGGCTTCGAGGCGCGGTGAAGATGCGCCAACAGCTTGGACTGGATCGGGTAGACGACTTCGGCTCCTCGCTCGGTTCGCCTTGGTGCGGAGAACCTGTTTCAACGAGGGTCAGCATATCGAAACATGCTGGTGAAGGCGAGCTAGCCTGACTATACCAATCAACACGTTGTTTAGGGAAGCATGCATATTTTTATGAGTTTCTATCTTGCCTTAGTTTATTTACAAGTAAGCAGCATATTGAATTTACTGAAATGAACGTGCCACCGTTAGGTGGATTTTACCTGACCGTCTGAATTACCTGCACAATACTTACCATGCCTTCCCTGCCACGAAGACACAAGTTAGTATGCAACAGGTTTAAATATACACGTTGAACACACGATGCACTGCAAGCCATATTCACACGATAAACACACGAGGCGTTGCAAGCATATACACACGAGGATCACTGGCTTGATGCCATAATGGACTAGTCAAGGACAAGGATAGCATGCAACGAGAAAACACGAGGAGCTCAGAAAACACGATGCGTTGCAAGTTATCCCGTCCGCACACGATTGACTATAAACACGAAGTCTGCCCGGATCGGATCGGTGCCAGTGCCCCAGCGACCGTCCGCAGAACTTATATCCTTGTGCACAAGTTGTCCATGATCGAACACACGATGTTTAGTTAAGTTATCATTTCACGCAGTTGAGGCAACACGAGTAATGCATGTTTCTTTTGCATAGCCTCTAGGAACAGTTATGCGCATACACGATATGATTCATAAATAGCACAATTTATAGAAGAAGTTATATTCTAACTACAATTATGCATATGATGAACATTCCGAACGAACAAGCATGCAAGTAAGTAACCGTTCACGAGTTTGATTGACAAGCAGTAATAACCAAGTCTATTCTCTTTTATCTTGGTTTCTTTTATTATTACTTGGTATCGTTTGATCGGGGCGAAGGAGTGAAGCTTGGAAGCAGGGCTAGCTAATCGGGTTGGTAGCCACTCACTTAGATTTTGGAAAGAAGAAGGAAAGAGGCGCTTCACGACTCCGCTCGCAAGCCGCCTACTGCTCGTTCACCTGCACACGAACAGCTCGATTAATACTTCTTCCTCTCTTTCCATTCTCGGAATAGAAGTGCAAGTCAATGAACGAAAACAATGAAAACCATCGAAACCGTTCAAGGAAAACAAGCAAATCCCAAAACCAACTCAAAGCACGAAAGCAACAAGCGACATCGAAAACCGAGGCAATAAAAGATAGCAGCGGAGGGGTCCCTCCTGACTCTGCCGCTAAGCCGATCCTTGGGGCGCAGTCCACTGAATATGGGAATCGATTCCGAAGAAACAAATCCATAACGAGGACGAGTTCTTAATTCAATCTATCCCGATCGAACGATACCGTCTTGTGTTTCTTAGCCGCGCTCTCCGCATCGGGAGAACGGGGCGCTACAGGTAATGCCTCGACTTTGCGAGCCATGTCACAGTGGCGTAGCACCGCACATAGGCAGGTAGCCTAATGCTGTAGAATGAAGAGTATAGGCAGCACTACAAAGAGGCCGGTGTCTTCATGTTACAGTGGTGTGACACTACAAAGGTAAAAGATGTAAATCCTCGGGTACGCGAGCCATGTCACAGCGGAGTAACATTGCAAGGAAGCGCAAGACTTCATGCTAGGTAGTTTGACACTACAAAGAGGCTGGGACCTCATGCTACAGTGGCATGACACCACGATGAGGTGTGGTCTCGGCTCTGGGCCATGTCATAGCGGAGTAGCACCGCAAGGAAGCTCGAGGCTTCATGCCAAGGACTCTTTAAAAGAACTCACCTAGAGGGTATGGAAAGAGATATATACCGTCTCTTGAGAAAAAACTTGTAGATGCCCAAAATACATACACTGAAACCAGGCGTGCACATGGCCTTTAATGTGCAACCGGAAGCACAACTGATGGCATTGTGTGAGTGGAAAGAATTGCAGCTATGGTGCAGAATTCAAGGCTTAGTCCATTCTTGTATCATTCTGTTGTTCGACCCATGCGGGAAGATTCAGGTCGAAGCGACATCTATCCTAATGCATGATGGACAGTCACTGTGGGGAATACTCAACCTATATATATTGAGATATGTGGGGGATTGTTGGTGTTTTTTGTTTTTGGAATAGTAAAGATAGTCCCACATTGGCTACACCACCAAGTGGGTATCTCTATATAATACTTTGTATGAGTTGAGGTGTGCATATGGGGTGTGGTGGGGCACATGGGTGCCATGTGGGGATGTTTTCCTAGGAGAAAAAAATAATTTTCTCATGAAAGCATTTATTCTTTTTGTCATTGCTCTTGGAATTATTTTCATAGGAGCTAAGTCCCAAAGGGGCTTAGCGACTCGGACTCAAGGCACAAAAGTGGCGCTTTGTTGGCGCACTTTGCACTTAGAACGTCAGCATCGACGCATGGCGCTTGTGCGCATTTGATGCACTCGGTTATGCGCAAGTTGCATGCGTCGTTGCATGAGCGGGCCGCATGAGCTGGATGCATGGGCGGACGCATGGGAGCAGATCATGTGGGGGCGAATCCAGACCATTGGAGTCCAGGAAGATCGTGCGAGTCCAGACAGAGGTGACAACGAGCGTTTAAGAAGTTCTTCGTGAACTTGCTGGTTCCTGGAAGCAGATCGTGTGGAGGCGAATCTTGCTTTGAGCAACGGTGATCTTTATCACCCCAGCAAGCAAAGTATCTTCTTCTTCTTCCTCCTTTCTTCTGTGAGTTGTAACTCTGTTCTGTCCGTCTGCAACTGCGATTGCAAGAAAGAACGAGAAGTTCTTTTTCTGATTATTGTTATTGTAACAAGAAGTTGAAATCAGGATCCTTATATATATAGTTTTTCGTGGAGATTGAGAATAGTCAGAGAGGGAACTTTTGTGTGAACCTCTGATCTCGACCACGCGATTTTTCATATTTGATTTAGCCTCGGGAATAACATATACTAATGTACACATGCTTGCTCTCCTTCGTAGCAGTAGATATTGCAGCGTCGATCAACTCGTGCGCATTGTCCAAATTATTATTGTAGGGAAAATTTTCCGAAAATGATTGATACATGTAAGAAAATGTATTATTTGTTATTTCCCATTAGTTGTAAAAGAAAATATATTCAGAATTACTGAATTAGACATAGGTGCTTATTTTACTTGATTTTAGAAAAACAATAGCTATTTTTGAGTGAAATCTATGAATGTAGTGAAGTGATAGTATACAACTTAGACTAATGGTAGTGGGGGGCACCATCAGATCAGATCAGATCAGATCATCAGACATACCAAAACGGATACGATAAGGCCGACTACAAACCTTGGTTGTAGTACAGGGAGGTAGTTCATAAATAATATGGCAAAGTGGGCTTTTCCAATGCTCCAATGTCATTTTCTTCACACGGGAAAGAGCAAAAGCAGTTATATTGCAATATAAATTGTAAAATGAGATGTTGAAGAGAGTTTAAGAAAAGCATGGAGGTGCATCCCTTGGCAGACTTTGAATTTAGTATTCATTTCTTCATCTTTTTTGAGTTACTTCGATAGTGGATCATTTGATGGTCCAAGAGTTTATATCTTTAAGACTTCTTTACTTTTCAGGTCTTTGATGGGCACAACGGGAATGCAGCTGCGATATTTACAAAAGAGAACTTGTTGAACCACGTGCTCAGTGCGATTCCACAAGGTCTTGGCAGGGAAGAGTGGCTTCAAGCTCTGCCTCGAGCTTTGGTTGCTGGGTTTGTTAAGACTGATAAAGAGTTCCAGCGCAGAGGTATGCCTCCTTCCTTTGCTTCCTCTCATTTACTGAACATAATTGATTTGACATTATTGTGGAAATGTTTGCAGGAGAAACATCTGGGACGACAGTGACGTTTGTGATAGTTGATGGATGGACCATCACAGTTGCTTCGGTTGGGGACTCCCGTTGCATTTTGGATGCTAGGGATGGGGTTGTTTCTCTCTTGACTGTGGATCATAGGCTAGAAGAGAATGTTGAAGAGTGGGTTCCTCTACCCGATTACCCTTTTGTACTTTGTTTCATTATGTTTACTTGACTAAATTGCTAGGAATGTCATTTTTAGGAGAGAACGTGTGACGAGAAGTGGAGGCGAGGTAGGGAGGCTCAGTATTGTGGGTGGTGCTGAGGTGTGTATCTTTGGAGTACTGATGGCTTGTAAACTTGTATGAAGAGAATAAATAATTTATGTTCCCAACTTATGCACAAGAGTCCATATTTCTCTTTGAACCAAAGAAATATGAAATGCAGTTTTCTGGGAGAGGACAAACATGTACTTTTTCACAGAATTTATTGTTCAATATCTTTGTGTTCTAATTTTCCTCCTTTATTGTGCAGATAGGTCCCCTCCGCTGTTGGCCTGGTGGCCTATGTTTGTCGAGGTCAATTGGTGATATGGACGTTGGAGAGTTTATAGTTCCGGTACCTTATGTCAAGCAAGTAAAGGTACTTCCCACTTTTCCTGAAACAGTTTATGGATCATCCAGATATTTACATTTCTTGCTGATTTCTACTCAATTCACTTTATCCATGCAGTATGTTTCTCTGTATTTACTTTCTTATTGCCTGATTCTTTATCACCAGTTGTCCCAAAAATGTTTATTGTTATGCCAGATATCAAATGCTGGGGGAAGGCTAATAATTGCTTCGGATGGCATCTGGGATGCTCTATCCTCTGAGATGGCTGCGAAGTCTTGTCGTGGGTTACCTGCAGAACTTGCTCCTGTACAAGTTGTAAAGGTAGTCAATATTAATGTTCTATTATCTTATTTAGCTTAGAGAAGCATTTTCTATGCTTCATTGGTTAGGAATTGATATCAATTGCATAGCTATAGCTAACACAGATTTGTATAAATTTGAACATTCTCTCAAAGCTTATTACTTGATATTCAGGAGGCTTTGAGGACAAGGGGCCTGAAAGATGACACAACCTGCATAGTTGTTGACATAGTCCCACCTGAACATCCAGTAGAACCTCCATCTCCACCTAAGAAGATAAACAAGTGTAACTGCTTCTTCAGGAAGAGATCCCGAGATTCTTCAAGTAAGCTGGCAAAGAAGCCGTCGGCTGTGGGTATAGTGGAAGAACTATTTGAAGAAGGTTCAGCAATGCTTGCAGAAAGGTCTGTTAATTTTGGATCAAATTATGTCTGTTAATTTTGGATCAAATTATGTTATTAATTATTTTTTAAAGAGCAAAATGTTTTGATGTTTTTACATTTCTGGCCACTCTTTAGTTCATGTTAGATTCGATTAAAAAGATGTCATGTTGCTAAGTGTCAGAGATTTCCAAGAGCTCAACTAGACTTTTCTTATGAGCTAAAAAGTTGTCCAGGTTCAAGGTACATATCATTATGATCACACAGAGAACATCCTTTAGCTCTTAATAATAAATTTGATATAAATCAGGTCAGCATACAATGTTTCTTTCCATACGTCTCCATTTTCTTTATTTGAGGACTGAATAAACAATATGTATTATCTGCAGCAGCCTTGTTAGAACTTTTGGGCAATTTCTATGATGAAGTTTAATGAGTGATACTGGCTGATAAAGCCACTTGCTAAGAAAATTTAGAGGGATTTCATTTCACATTTATTTAAGACGGTAAAAGGAGTACGCTATGACAAATTTAATCTATCTTCTGCTTGATCATTTGTTTAAACTTCCAGCACCTAGTTTCTTCCAATCTTTAATCATGTAATATATGTTGTTAATATCTTACGAGACACAATACCTATGCTACGATACGAAATGATATTACCTACAATTTCTTATGCACCGGTTGATCCGGTACGATACATATAGGTAGATAAGTAGTATCGAATTATTTTACTTTGTGTCATGTAATGTATACTTAAGAATATGGATAATGGGACTACGTAGACTTGCAAAGATGAAACAAACAAAAAAAACTTATGAGAAAATTATATTTAATCTTTCCTATAGGAATTTAGAAGTATAGACCTAAACTCCTAAAGTAAGTTGGATTTTTCGACCCCCCCATCGGGTAGACCATATGCCTCCTGTACATATATAATATTCCCTTATTATATTAATTAAATGAATAAAAAACCAAAAAATTTGGTTTTGTGAATTTTTTTTTTTCAAAATCCGTTCATTTTTTGCGGGTCCACTTTTTTACGATCCAAATTAAAGCGGATCATACTTCCATGACCATTTCCTGCACACGTTATTCCTGGATGTTCCTTTGCCAATATCTATTCTTCCGCATTACTTTTATTCTGCGAGAAGTGCTCACGTACGCCACCCTAGGAGGAAATGTACGTCCCCCTCTCTTCTATATAAGGGAGAGGGTATAGTACAATGTTCCAACACGCAAGAAATTAATTTCTCTCTTGTTTTCTATGATTTTTCTTTTGTGGGATTTTGTAAGAACATGTTGGGGTTGGTCCATAGATGATCCGCTCCTACTATTACACTTTAGGCAGGGCCGGCCCTGGCCCAGGGCGGGCAGGGCGACCGCCCAGGGCCCCATGGGCCAGAATGGCCCAAATTTTTTTTTTTGTTTAAATATATAAATAATTTTGTACCGAAAATAGAACTAGTATTTACCATGGACCATTCTTATCACAAAGCAATTGTTGTGTAGTGGTTATTACATTAGACTTGCACACAAGAGGTTCCTAGTTCAAATCTTGGTGGAGGCATATTTTTTATTTTACTTTTGTTTTATTTTTTTTACATTATGTATGGGGCCTCATTTTGAAAGTTTGCCCCGGCCCCTGTGAGCTCAGGGCCGGCCCTGACTTTAGGAGAAATCCCATGTGTGTGTATTTTAATATTTGGGCATTCATATATTGACTTGTACATATGTTGTGTGTTAGCTCAAAGTTGTTAGTATGGTAGGTTTTCTTCTAGTAGGCTAGGTTCACAAATCTCACAATCAACAAATATTTTAGTCACCATCCTTGGATAAATTCCTTTGGAGCTCGGACTCTGGTCCAGGGACAGGCGTGAGCGAATGACGCAAAGTAACGCTTTGTAGGCATATTTTGCACTTAGCATGTTTGCATCGGGTGGGGTGTTGGCGCACGATGCTGCGGTGCTGCACAGGAAGAAAGGTTGTGAGGCAGCAGAACAACGGAGCTGCACAAGCAGCACTGTGATATGTTAGAACCGCTATTTTGCTAGCCTCATTGTTGCACGATATTTAGTTCTGCCTACTCCGGGAGTTACTCCTTAATGTTAACTCTCATTTTTAGTGGATTGGATATTCAGTTTTGTAATTGAATAGGAGATTGCTCCCCTTTATAAGGAGTTATTGCTCATGTGCATTTGAAGATACATAAAAGAGGAGAAAATACTTTACAAGAAAGGAAGATGGATTACTCTTTATCAGCCTAAGGTTTTACCTTGATTGAGTGTCCCATCAACGTTTCAACACTGGCTCCGACGAAGGGAAGTGACAAGAGAGCTTTCCAGAAATTCTGCATAACTTGCTGGTTCTTGGAAGCAAATCGACGGTGACATCGAATCTCGCTTTGAGTAACAGTGGTTCTGACCAGTGACCACCTCGGCATGTGATTGTCTAACTTAATACTTTTGGTAACAACATTCAAACTGCTTTAAAAATTGGGACTAGTCGGCACCCGGTGATATAGTTTCACTAAAGGAGATCAATCAAGGGAATTGATATGGTTGCTTATTAAGTGTACTGGAAGTTGTATCAACTGCCAACTCTTTATATAAAATCCTACCACAGTTAGCAAATCATGCTAGAAACAAATATATTCTTTCCTTTTAACTTTATAAACCAGATTTCTTTTCTAATAGTTTTCGAACATTTAGCATAAAAACCACTTTAATGGTGTGCTTATTTGATTGATTCCCTTCACAGCCATCTGAAGCCATGATGTTTTTCTCTTCTAGAACCAAATAAACTTCACAGCTTTTCTTTCCTTACATTATTGCATTGCCCTGTTCATGGATCTCTTAGTTCTTTTGTCATCGGTTGAAATGTTCTCTAATTCTCATTGTTCACGACTAAACAGGCTAGGGAATGACTCGTCATCGTCAGTGCATACAACATCCGGTCTTTTTATGTGCGCAATCTGCCAAGTGGACCTTGCCCCAAGTGAAGGCATATCAGTTCATGCTGGTTCCTTCTTCTCCACCAGTTCAAAGCCATGGCAGGGTCCCTTTCTCTGCGCTGCTTGCCGTGACAAGAAAGACGCAATGGAAGGCAAATGCAATGAAAGGCAAACGACCAAGTGGAGTTAAAAGTGTTATAGCGCTCTTCCCTTTGTTGTCCATCCCCTCAAATTTTTGTTTTTCTTTCAATATTTGATCAATTCAATTCCATTTGCTGCCATTTCTGAGGGCTGTGCCGTTATTTGACTGAGGAGAGTTGAGGGCATGCATATATGTATAATATCTAGAAAGCAACAACACAGGAAACTAATGATAATTAGCTATGGTATTTCAAATTGATTCTTTGAATGTACTGTGCGAGTGTACTTACTTATTTGTAAGTAATAGGCCCAGCAGTTAATTCTTTTCTTCTCTAATCCTTATTTTCTCTCCTCATTCTGGATTTTATTTCTTGGAAAATGTGGTAGTGTTCAATGTCTCACTATTTCAACCGTGAGATACTGAGTTGCCTTTTTTTAGATTTTGGAAAAAAATTGTATTGCTCAATGTCTATTTCAATAAGTATTATATTGGATGCGGCAAGCTGTAGACCTACCAGAAGAACGTTCCTGATGATAGATTAGATGAACGGTACATTGTCAATCAGTAAGGGACTGTTTGGATGCTTATAGTTTCTCGAAACCATGAAAGTAACTAGGGGTGAGCAATGGTTCGGTTCGGTTCAAACCGGATCGCATTATTAAAAATCGAACATAAACCGAACCGACCTACTGAAGAACCAAACCGAACTGCAATATTTCAAAACCGAAATAAACCGAACCGAAAAATTTCGGTTCGGTTATTTAGAATTTTCGGTTTATGGGCCTTTGTGTAATGGGTCGGGACGCTTCATTTTACAACGAACAAAATAGGCTAATTGAACGGCCCAATTAATAAAGTTATCTTTGGCCCATCCAATATATTGTTGTTTGGCCCATTTTACAACAAATAACTTCAAACCCAACCTGGGCAATCAAATATACAAACCAAATTTCAATTAAAAAAAAATTTGAAGCAAAAAATTCTAACAAAACAAAATATACACACTAGACTACACAGTCACACACAGTGCCAGTTTTGATATTGTACAAAAAAAAATTAAAAATGTACACATTATACAAAATGTACACACTAACAAATGAAATATTGTTTCCAGTTTAGATAAAAAAAATTACAACAATGAAACATGTGTTCTGGAATTACATAATTTTACAATTTAATGCAGCTGAGATATAATTCATATGCCCTCCAATTTCAAACTGGTGCTTATCTCACTGAATCCCATATCTTCCCCTGATGAACAACACAATGAAATTAATAGAAGAAGAATATCTTCCCCTGAAGAACAACACAATGAAATAAAGATACCAAACATATATGCAGCCTACAGATATCAAATAATCAAACTGTATTTAGAAAGTGTATTTATAAGTTTATAACTACCTTGCCAGTTGCTAGTAACAAGAGTTCCCAGGTTCAACCGTTCAAATGCATAGTTCTCTTCGTAAACAAGTCATCATCATCAAGTCCTAGATTATCCTGGACAACACAATAAAAAGAAGAAAAAAAAACTAAATTGTGGCTCAGATAAGGCTCATTTTTGCATCATTGTTTGATGCCATGTAGTATAAGTTCTCCTATTCTCAAGCCATCATCATCATTGCCACTTTATCATGTAATATGTTAGTAAATTTCTCAAGAAAAGACTAAATAAACTAGTATCATAGATTTACCAAATGGCTGCATTTTATGCCACGCCATTGTAAATAAACTAGCATCATAGATTTACCAAATGGCTGCATTTTATGCCACGCCATTGTCTGTCGCCAATGGCTGCATTTTATGCCTCGCCAGTGGCTTCATTTTATGCACCTACAACAAGAAGAAATAACAACAGAAATAACAACAGAAGCTCCCAGCAATAAAGCTATAAAGCTCCCAGAAATAACTACAGAGGCAGAAATAACAACAGAAGCAACAAAGCTCCCAGCAATAAAGCTCCCAGTAACTAACAACAAGATGAGAACAACAAAGCATTAAGCCATTAAGTTGGATTGGAGAGACTGCAGAGTGCAGTAACTAACAACAAGTCAGCAGAAGCAGTAACTAACAGCAAGTAACAGGTAGTATATATTATATAACAAGCAATAACAACAGTCAGCAGAAGCAGTAACTTACAGCAAGTCAGCAGAAGCAGTAACTAACAACAAGTCAGCAAGTAACAGGTAGTATATATTATATAACAAGCAATAACAGCAGTCAGCAGAAGCAGTAACTAACAGCAAGTCAGCAAGATGAGAACAGCAAGAAAATAGCAGCAATAAGCCAGTAACAGCCTAACAGGTATCCAAAAATATTACACATTGTCTTCCAAGTTTCCAACTAAAAGTTTGTGTTCCCAAATATCCCTCCAAAAGTCCAAAATGCAGAATGCAGAATGTCAATGCACTATGCAGTGTAAGTCACAAACTCACTGAGGTACCAAAAAGCAATGATGTACCAAAAAGCAGTGTCTTAGTCAAAATAAATCAATGTGCAACACACTCACAGAATGCAGAATCAATGTGCCAAAATAAAAAAATTCAATGATGTACCAAAATACAGTGTCTTAGTCACTGACTAACTAATGAATGTGAAGAATTAGAGTGCAGACTGCAGAATGCACTATACAGTGTAAAAATATATTAAGTCAAAATGCAGAATGTCAATGCACTATGCAGTGTAAGTCACAAACTCACTGAGGTACCAAAAAGCAATGATGTACCAAAAAGCAGTGTCTTAGTCAAAATAAATCAATGTGCAACACACTCACAGAATGCAGAATCAATGTGCCAAAATAAAAAAATTCAATGATGTACCAAAATACAGTGTCTTAGTCACTGACTAACTAATGAATGTGAAGAATTAGAGTGTAGACTGCAGAATGCACTATGCAGTGTAAAAATATATTAAGTCAAAATGCAGAATGTCAATGCACTATGCAGTGTAATTCACAAACTCACTGAGGTACCAAAAAGCAATGATGTACCAAAAAGCAGTGTCTTAGTCAAAATAAATCAATGTGCAACACACTCACAGAATGCAGAATCAATGTGCCAAAATACAAAAATTCAATGATGTACCAAAATACAGTGTCTTAGTCATTGACTAACTAATGAATGTGAAGAATTAGAGTGCAGACTGCAGACTGCACTATGCAGTGCAAAAATATATTAAGTCAAAATGCAGAATGTCAATGCACTATGCAATGTAAGTCACAAACTCACTGAGGTACCAAAAAGCAATGATGTACCAAAAAGCAGTGTCTTAGTCAAAATAAATCAATGTGCAACACACTCACAGAATGCAGAATCAATGTGCCAAAATACAAATAACAGATGTACAAAAATTGTCAATTAGACATAATCTTTACTCTTCAAAGTACCAAAATGCAAATTATCAATTTTTTGGCAAACCTGCATTTTTTTGGCAGGAAACAATTAACATAAGCATACTCAGTACTCACTAGTAACTAACAGTCTAACAGCAAGATAATGTAGGTATGGTAAGCATACTCAGTACTCACTACTCACTACTCACTACTCACTACTCACTAGAAGCAGGAAACAATTATGAATTAGACATTTTTTTGGCAGGAAACAATTAACATAAGCATACTAAGTACTCACTACTCACTAGAAACAATTAACATAAGCATACTCAGTACTCACTAGTAACTAACAGTCTTATCAATTAGACATAATCATTTTTTTCGAATAGGGGCCAGGTAACAGGGTTACTTACAGTGAATGAGTAGTGACTTGCTGTTAGTTACTGCTTTTGCTGGTAACAGGGTTACAATTAACATAAGCATACTCAGTACTCACTAGTAACTAAGTCTAACAACAAGATAATGTAGGTATGTATACCACAATGGCACAATAAAATTAAAACGTACCAAGCCCTGCACCAAATCTAGGTTAGATCTTAGATCAGGGTAATTTCTTACCAGATCTAGGTTAGATCTTAGATCTGGAGACGTATCAAGCCCTGCACCAAAGATGAAACAAGAAAATAACAAAAAATTAGAAAAAAATGAAATTAAATAAATAAATATTTGCAAAAAAATAAATAATGAGATATTAGGGTAATTTCTTACCAGATCTAGGTTAGATCTTAGATCTGGACAGATCTAGGTAAGATCGAGAGAGCCGATGTGTCAGATCTAGGTTAGATGGAGTTGGAGAGACTAGAGAGAGCCGCGGAATCAGATCTAGAAGACTGAAGAGGAGACTCAGAGTCTCAGAGTCAGAGGCCGAGAAGGGATGCGGTGAAGACGGAAGAGGAGACAGAGTCTCAGAGCCGGCAGAGAGGGCAGAGGGGTTTAGACATTAGAGAGCGGCGGTCGACGAGTCGTTAGTGTAACTTAGGTTAGGGTTATGAGAATGAGAGGAGAGAGAGAGTTTTGTTAGTATATATACTTAGGTAGTTAGGGTTAAGGATATAGATGTAAATTTACATTTCAAATCGGTTTCGGTTTTAAACCGAAACCGAAACCCAATAACCGAACACCGACCCGATAACCGAACTTTTGGTTTTGGATAACCAAACCCGACCCAAAATATTTGGGACCCGAACCGAATTGCTAACTCGGTTCTGTTCCGCCCGATTTTTGGTTTTAAACCGATTTTTGCTCACCCCTAAAAGTAACACTTTTAACATGTTGTAATGTAATGTACTTGCAATAAAAGTGTAAATGTATCACTTTCCAAAATATGTTTAGATACAGTTTTTTTCCTCTCCTGCAAGTGAGGAGTTTCAAACCATTTTGTTTGGATGGTAACATGAAAGTATAAATGAGAATTATAAAAAAAGTAAAGCATAGCCATCCACAATGGAGTTGCAATCTAATAGCCATCCACAATGGAGTTGCAATCTATTTCTTCTGTAACTGAGAAATGAAGAAATAACACTCTTAGTTACAATGAAATGCCATGTCATATTCACTTGCAATGTCAATCCAACCACGATAAATTGTTTCCACATGGGGGCAGTTGCAATAAAAGTACCACTTTTAAGGCACTTTTAATGAACGAAACAACTCCTAATTGTTTGTCATCAAATTCTTATGTTGGTGTTTTTCACTTTGCTTTGGGAGTTTTAGTCTCACATTGCAAAATCACCAATGTGTATATCTCAATATATATCTATGCTTAGTATTGGTATATGCACATGGGATGGTGGTCCATGTGGGTTGACTTTCCTAGAGGGATTAAGTGTGAATCCCTTTATGACAATCTTAAATTTTGTCACCATCTTTGGAAATTTTTTCTTTACGAGCTAAGCGATTCGGACTCGGACTCGGACTCCGACTCAAGGGCGCAAAGTGGTACTTTGTTGGTGCACTTTGCACTTAGCATCGTCGCAATGCACTCCTTTTATATGCGAGTTGCATCCACGGTTGCTAGCTCGGACGTATGCTCGGTTGCTTTACATCGAGTCCTTTTATGCGCGAGTTACATTCACGGTTGCTAGCTCGGGCGCATGCTCGGTCGCTTTGCGTCGAGTCAGCATACGGCCAGGAGGCCATACGGTCTGGTGCCATGCGGACAGTGCTCATGCGGCCAGATCCATGCGGCCAGTGCTCATGTGGCCAGATCCATGCGGCCAGGTCGACATGAGGCAAGGTGTTATGTCTGATGTGAAGGGGACATGATCTGTTGTTGGCGGCATCGTGCGGCGCGTGCATCGTAGGCGGCGCATGGCGGCACATGATTTTCTGTGCTACGCGGCTGATGCCTTCAGATCCTGACGGCGCTGTCTGCTCTCAACAGCTACTTTCGGCGTTTGGCGGTGCATGCGACGGAGGTGGCGCATGCGCCTTGGTATTCGGTCGGACAATGCATATGTGACACGTGCTTTCTCGTGTCGCATAGGTGCTTATTTCCTCTATATATAGAGGAGCTCCTCTTTTATTTGTGGGGTTGAGAAAATTCTAACTGTACCAGAAAGAACTGAAAGGACCAGAGCTTTATGCAGCCCACTGACCATCCTTCTACAAAGTATTTTTTGAGTGATCCGAAGGAGACCAAGAGCGTTCCAGAAGTTCATTTGAGAACTTGCTGGATCCTGGCGGAAGATCGTCGTGTACGACGAATCTTGTCTTGAGCACCAGTGATTTTGATCACTCCAGCAAGGAGTTTCCTTCTTTGTATATCTCTTCTTGTTCTCGTTCTTTCTCATTGTAGCGTCTGCGGACGTAAATAGAAGAACATTTTTCTTCTTATTGTTGTATTTTTATTTCTTTGTTTAGTCAGTTTGTAACATGTTCGTGGTTTAGTGCTTCTTGGGGGGTTGTGTGTCACTGTAGAGGAATTTTTGTGTGAATCTTAGTTCACCAACTTCTCTTCTGGAGTTAGTAGAGACGAACTCTTGTGTAAGTCTCTACTTTGTGGCTTCTTCTTCTCCTTAGATCTGACTTCGGGACTAACAATCTCAAGGCAAGATCCGAGTTAGAATGGACAGCCATTCAAACCTTCTTGATACTAGCTTTCTCAAGCTTGAGAAGTTTGATGGCAAATACTACAATATTTGGAAGAGGAAGATCTCTTTGAATCTTCGTCTTGTCAAAGTTGCTTATGTGTTGGTTGATCCTGAACCTACCATTCCCGAAGATGGAGGAGAGCTTAAAGTTGGCTTGGCGCAGGACGCGCACTCCAAGTGGCAGGATGATAACGACCTATGCAGGTTGTTGATCCTAAATGCTATGGACGACTCAATGGCAGAGTCCTACAGCAAAAAAAAGAAGGCAAAAGATGTCTGAGAATCTCTTGAGAAGCACTACAAACTGACGAGAAGATGTCTAAAATCTATCTCGTCGAGAAATTCTTCACTCTGTAATTCGAAGACGAGAAGGTGATGCGGCCTCAAGTCAAGGAACTTCTGAAGATGCAGCAGAAACTGGAGTAAGAGGGCATAAAGCAGGAAGACAAATTTATGGTAGGGGCTATCGTCACCAAACTTTCTCCAGGCTGGATCAAGTTCAAGACTGACATATACCGCAAGAAAATAAAGATCCATCTCGAAGATCTTTTTCACTAGATTCACATTGAAGACGAAGCCAGAGGGCAACTAAAGTTGGACTCATTGTCCAAGCAGTTGATATAAAACCCCTAATTTTAAAAACTGTATTAATTATTTAATTAATTATTTAATTTATTTATAGTATTTATTAGTTAATTAGAAGATATAGAATTTATTAAATTTTTATTTTTAGGTAATTATGCATTTAGAGATTTATGGAGCAACTATTATTTTACCTTAATTTATTTTATGTAGGAGACCTTATAGACGGTTGAAAGATTATTTTTATGAACAAATATAATTTTCTATAAATTATATATATATATATATATATATATATATATATATATATATATATATATATATATATAGATTATTAATAATAAGAAATGAAAAGAAAAGAAAGAATAAAAGAAAGAAAAGGAAGGAAAGAAAGAAAAAATTAAATCAAAACCTAATACTAAATACCCTTAACTACCCACAACCCCTAAGCCCAGCAAAACCGCTAACCCATTCCCTAACAGCAGCAGCAAACCTAACCCCCCCCCCCCCCCCGCGCGCGCGCGAGACTCCCCTTTTTCCCCTCTCATCCTCTCTCTCTCTCTCTCTCTCTATATATATATATATATATATATATATATATATATATATATATATATATATATATATAACTCATATAAACCCTAAACCCTAACCCTAAATCTCCACGACCCAGCGCCGACCTCCTCGACATCGCAGCCACCAGCAGAGCAGCCGCCCATCTCGCGACCAAATTCGACCCCGTCTTCACCGGTATGTTCACGACCTATCCCCCTTCCAACTCTGTGTATTAGTTTCCATCGATCAGCGCGTAACCCTAGGAGAAAACTGAGACCAAGTTGGAGAAAAACCACAACTTTTAATTTCAGAAAACTACTGTAACCACCCATGTTCACGGACTCGTATCTCCTACCACAGAGATCCAAACTTAGATTTTATTTTTGTTATATGAAGACCATCTAACCGAGATTATTTCCTGTTAATTAGATTAATTCATTTGGTGTTATATGCAAAAATTAAATTGGGTTAAAAATCATGAAAAACCTATTTTCGAACCTTCAAAATTTGTGATACGGAGCGCGTCCCGCCAAACGGGACCGCCCGTCGCGTACCAATTGCACCAAAAAATCGTATGGTATGTCCAGACGTGTGGACTTTCGTAAAAACTGATTTAGACGCGTGTGCGCATCGGAATCAACTCATATCCACAAAAAGTCCCCGTATCGTGACTTTTGCAAAATACCGTACCATTTAGTGTTCGCTCGTCAGAATACGACAAAACTTGCGCCATTGGACTCATGGTATTGCGCTGGTCCCGTGACCAAATTTTTACGCAATTCTGAGATAGTTGACCAAGCCGCCTATTTGCGGGCCCCACGGTTGACTTTTTGAGCGACTTTGTGTTCGGCTCACCAAAATCCAAAATTGGACATACCGTTGAGTTTGTATTGACGTTTAAAATTTGTTTGACCTATAGTTTGTCCCATTTAGAGACTTTTACACCTGGCACGCTTTTTGATGCAAAGTGGCCCACATGTGGATCCCGCTTTGACCCAAAATTATTTTGCCACTGTATCCAAATTGGACGAAAGGGTAGTACTTTCTAGCTATCTTGCTGATTTCGAAAATGTTGGTGATGTTTATTTCAGCATCTGGAGACGTTTATTAGGAGGCCTTAGTTCCTGATCCCGTGTCCTTGACATCTGGACGCTTACACTATACAGATTGCTTGCCAGGCAAGTATACCTTGCCATTGTACTGTGATTTATATTCCATATGTTGCATGCATCTTATTTCTGTTTATTTAATTCATATATTTTAACTGCTATATAAACTGCGCGTCCAAGGAAGCTTGGGTGCAATGACGGTGACGTCGTATTCTATTTTTATTATGTATATGCATGGACCTACTTTATGAGACAACCCCATTATCATGAGGCATTTTTATGTTTCATTGGCCATGACACTGTTCTTATACGAGTGTGAGTCATATATAGGACACGGACTTGCGTACTCGGCTGGCAACTAGTACGTATAGGTCGTGCGACGGATAGGGATAACTGTTGATAGAAACTTTGCATGCTAGTAGACCTGACAGTTATTTAGAGGTATCATCATGTCATGGATGTGACATGCTTAGAGCATGGGGTGGGGAGAACAACAAGTAAGGCGTTTGGGCTCCTTTGCACTTTTCTTGTGTAATCCGTACGCTCCTCCGGAGATGCGCGATCATGATGACCACTATATATTATATATTATCAGGCGGCCTCTGCAGTTCAAAAGACGACATGCTTTGTAGTCCCCTGAATCTCCAAGAGAATCATGCCAATCCCATTTTAGCCAGATAGCCCACTTGTTGGAAAGTTGTTCTCAAACTGCATTCACTTAGACGGTTAGGCGACCCCATTGGATGTTTATTTTTCAGTACGTTATTGGCATGTTTATATGTATCTTGTTACGTCCCTCTGAGGACCTGGTACCTTTACAGATATAGACGGGCAATAGTATCCACAGGAGTACGGACCTGGACCTGACGCTTCTTATCAGACCGAGGAGGTCTTATCTTCAGAGTATCTGTTGATCCATCGCAGCTGATGGATATTATAGTTGCTATTTCTTTTTGGACATTTATCTTATATTAGAGTTTGATCTCTTCTCTCTTAGTAGTTTTAGCATAGTCGATCTACAGTGGATTTGTTTTCATCCGACTATCATACTTTGATACTTCATCTTTGAGATTTAGTTATTTATTTCCTATTTATTTCTTTATTTGTGCTGTGGATGAGATATAGATTGCATGTGACTTGTGACAGTATATTACCACTGGTGGATGTGATATTTATGTACATCGTACGTGTGTATATGGTTTTCATATATTGGAGTTCGTATACATACGGCTGGCGTGTTACATATTCCTAGTCCTACGTATTTTGGGACCGGGGCGTGACATATTTTTAGTGGTGGCCCATGCAGGTTGAGAATATATTGTCTCGGTTATATTACTGTACCGAACAAGCCTGCGTATAGGAATAGAGTATAAGGATCTCATCCACACTTGACTAAAACTCATCCTTCCTTTCAATTTCCTATTTAAATGCTTGCATCCTGTTTGATTTCCTGTACTTCTTCTAATCGTTTCGTCCACCACCTGCAGAGAGATATATATGCATAGTGGATGTACTACCGCCGATGGCGACACACCTTCGGGAGTCAATGGCCAAACTCGAGAAGACACCTCGACGAGTCCTAGACTTCCGGGGCCAGATGGACAAACTTATAATCCAGTTCCGTCTAATCCTTCCGCTTTACCTAATGGGACCCTTCCAGCATCATCGACGCCGCAGGATGGCCAGATACAACTATTCCAATTCTTTTAAATGATGATGCAGGAACAGAGATAATAGGCAGCCGCACTAGCTGTAGAGTAGAGGCAGCAAGCGGTAGAGCAGAGGCAAGAATTTATAGCAGCACTTGAGAGAATAGCTGCACAGGCTACTGTACCAGCTCAAGCACTAGTTCCAGTACCTCGAGCTAGAGTTGGTTCAGTAAAGGACTTTATACAGATGGGTCCCAAGCCGTACAAAGGCACTGAGAGCCCAGAGGAGACTACAAACTGGATTACCCACACTCAGAAGTTATTAGAAGCATCGCAGCTACCTACAGATCTATGGATGACAGGCGAATGGATGCTGCTAGATGGGAACGCTCATCACTGGTGGGAATCAATTGAGCCCAGTTGGGTACATATCAGACTTGGGAACAATTCTTGGAGTGCTTTGAGAGTAAGTACTTCCCGGATACTGTAAGGGACGCGTTGTATGATCAGTTTCTTCATCTAGAGCAGGGGAATAGTTGACGAGTATGATGCAGAGTTTAGTCGCCTTAGTAAATATGATGCTACCCTGATACCAAATGACTTGGGGAAGGCTAAGAGGTTTCACCGCGGACTGACTCAGGAGCTCCAACACTACACTAACTCACAGTCCCGGATCTCTTATGCCGAATTATTGACAGAAGCTAGATTACAAGAGACCATCAGCAGGAGAAAATGAGGTCAACTGAGGACACAACAAGGACCAGCAAGGACATAACAAAAACCAACAAGGACACAACAAGGAGGGCTTATCAGACGTCCTTTGGTACAGAAATAGCAGTACCAGCACAGAGCAGGACCATACTAGATTTCGGAGAAGCCCCACTACAATTATTGTGGAAAACGCGGGCACATTTTGAGAGACTGTCGAACTCGTTTGGGACAATGCATGAGATATGGTTCCGGACAGCACATGGTGAGAGACTGTCCAATGCAGTAGATATTGATACTTCCACCGCCAGTACAGAGGCTAGCACTTCCAGCATCGAAGTCAGTTCAGCAGATGACTAGACCAGGAGCACCTCGACCCCCAGCAGCAGGAGGATTTCAGTGAGGACCACCGCTACCTACTCAGGAGGATCAGTACACGAGGGCCAGTCATAGATTACTACAGAGGAATGGGCAAGCTTTTGTACTAGAAGTAGATGACATGGATCAGGAGATTGATATCATAGCAGGTATTACTCTTGCTTTTACTTTTCCTGCTGTGATATTAGTTGATACGGGAGCCGCCCACTCGTTCATATCTTCTAGTTTTATTGCCAAACACAATATTGCCACTACACCTTTACCTAGTTGTGTTAGAATTCTCACCGGAGGAGGAGTTATACCTGTTAGTCAAATTTGTAGATCGTGTCATATAGTGATTCGTAGCAGAGAGATGAGTGCCCGACTCTTAGTCCTTCCTATGCCAACTTTTGATATTGTGCTTGGGATGGACTGGCTAAGCAAGTACCACGCTTTCTTCGACTGTTTTGGAGGAAGCATTCTTTTTAAGGTACCAGGCCAGCCTGAACTCGAGTTTGCATGAGGATCCACAGAAACCCTTGATGGTGTGCAGCTTGCAATGGACAATGTTATTTATCACCCTATCATTTCAGAGTTTTAAGACATTTTTCTAGAGGAATTACCAGGCCTACCCCCAGACAGAAACGTAGAGTTCTCGATAGAATTAGCACAAGGAGAAGCACCCATAGCGTCGCATATTTATAGATTGGCAAGGAAGGAGATGGATGAGCTGAAGACACAGTTGAAAGAACTAGAAGAGAGGTTTCATCCGACCGAGTGCATCATCCTGGGGAGCACCAGTGTTGTTTGTTCCAAAGAAGGATGGGTCAGTACGTATGTGCATTAACTACAGAGCCTTAAATGCAGTGACCGTGAAGAATAAATACCCATTGCCACGTATTAATGACTTATTTGATCAGCTTAGTGGAGCCAAGGTGTTCTCGAAGATAGACTTAAGATCGGAATATCACCAGGTGAAGGTACGGAAGTAGGACATCCCGAAGACTGCATTCAGGACAAGATATAGATACTACGAGTTTCTGGTCATGCCATTTGGGTTGACCAATGCCCCAGCTATCTTTATGGACTCAATGAATCGAGTATTCCATCACTATTTGGACCAGTTCATGGTCGTCTTCATAGATGACATACTTGTCTATTTGAAGAGCCACGAGGAGCACGAGAAGCACTTGCAGATTATTCTAGAGACCTTAAGGAGAGAGCAGTTATATGCGAAGCTCAGTAAATGTGAGTTTTTCTTGGACAAAGTCTCGTTTCTTGGATATGTCGTTACGGGAGATGGTATTTCTGTTGATCCAGAGAAAATTTTGGCAGTCGAGACATGGCCCGTTCCTAAATCAGCATCGGAGGTAAAGAGTTTCCTTGGACTTGTAGGATATTACCGACGGTTCATGGAGAACTTCTCAAGGATAACAACACCTATGACTCGGTTGACTTGCAAGGATCAAGAATTAGTATGGACCGACGAGTGTCAAGCCACTTTCGAGGAATTAAAGAAGCGACTGACCACAACACAAGTATTGACTATTCCATTAGGATCAAGAGGTTATGTGATTTACAGTGATGCATCAGGGAAAGGCTTGGGATGCGTATTGATGCAATATGGCAAGGTGATTGCATATGCATCTAGACATTTACGAGTGCATGAGAAGAATTATCTAACTCATGACTTGGAACTTGTAGCCGTTATTTTTGCTCTAAAGCTATGGAGACATTACTTATATAGGAAACGAGTGAAGATCTATACAGACCACAAAAGCCTCAAGTATGTCTTCAAACAGAAGGAGCTAAATATGAGGCAACGTCGATGGCTTGAGTTGATGAAGGATTTTGAGATAGAGCTACATTATCACCCATGCTAGGCGAACATTGTAGCAGACGCGTTAAGCCGGAAACCAGCATCTTACTTCTTGACAACACAGAGGGAATTATTGGAGGACTTGTAAGAGCTTGGCATAGAAGTGATATTACCTGGATCAGATAGGACATTAGCCAACTTGCAAGTACAGTCATCACTAGTAGAGAGGATCAAGGCAGCTTTGCCTACGGATGCCAGATTCAGGAGATTGAAAGAAAGGATAGAGGCCGGAGAGCAGACATGATTGCGCATTCATGATAACGGGACATTACGATGTGGTGATCGTCTATTTGTTCCCAATGGAGAGATTCGATAGGAGCTGATGGCAGAAGCTCATAGTTCGATATATTCTATTCATCCTGGAGGCACTAAGATGTACCGTGACTTACGACATCACTTTTGGTGGTATGGGATGAAAAGAAAGAGAGAGCTCGCTTTGTAGCTAAATGTCTAGTATGTCAGCAGGTAAAGGTGGAGCATCAGAGAACAGCAGGGTTATTGCAACCACTTTCGATTCCTGAGTGAAAGTTGGAGCATATCACTATGGACTTCGTCACGGGTTTTCCCAAGAGTCCAAGTGGAAAAGATGCAGTATGGGTAATAGTGGATCGACTCACCAAGTCAGCCCATTTCTTGCCTTTTAGAGTTGGCCAGTCTACAGAAGCTTTGGCTGACTTATATATGAGACAAATCGTAAGATTGCACGGCATACCGGTCAATATTGTATCAGACATGGATTCGAGTTTTACATCATACTTTTGGAGAAGCATGCAAGAGAGTCTTGGGACTCGTCTGAAGTTCAATACATCTTATCACCCACAGACAGATGGGTAGTCCGAACATACTATTCAGACACTGGAGGATATGTTGAGGGCTTATATGTTAGACTTTGGAGGATCATGGGAGGACTAGCTACATCTTGTGGAGTTTTCTTATAACACTAGCTATCAAGCGAGCATCCAAATGGCTCCATTTGAAGCATTGTATGAAAGAAAGTGTAGGTCTCCCGTGTGTTGGAGTGACATGGGAGAACGTCAGATTCTGGGACCAGAGTTGGTGGTCAACACCGTTGAGACAGTAAAGAAGATACAAGGACACTTGCGAGCAGCGCAAGACATGCAGAAGCAGTGGGCAGACCTTCATCGTCGTCCCTTGGAGTGTAAAAAGGGCGATCATATTTTCTTGAGGATATCACCTACTAGAGGCACCATTCGATTCGGAGGGCATGACAAGTTGAGCCCAAGGTATATTGGAACATTTGACGTGCTGGAGAGAGTGGGAGAAGTAGCATATCGACTTGTGCTACCACCTTCACTTGAGGGAGTACATGATGTATTCCATGTGTTGCAGCTTAGGCAATATGTGGCAGATAGCAGTCATGTTCTCGACCATTCTGAGATCACCATTGGGCCGAGTTTGTCATACTAAGAGCAACCCGTAGAAATCCTTGATCGTCGAGAGAAAGTGTTGAGGAACCAGTCTATTCCCTTGGTCCGCGTAGCATGGAAGCATGGCGCTCCAGGAGAATCCACTTGGGAGTACGAGGACGACATGCACAAATGTTTTTCGTACCTATTCGTAGACCAAGGTATGAATTTACTTTGTTAATTTCTACCTTATACCACCCTTGATCTTTCTATCATGGCTTAGTTTTAATTTCGAGGACAAAATTTTTATAAGTTGGGTAGAATGTAAAACCCCTAATTTTAAAAATCATATTAATTATTTAATTTATTTATAGTATTTATTAGTTAATTAGAAGATATAGAATTTATTAAATTTTTATTTCTAGGTAATTATGAATTTAGAGATTTATGGAGCAACTATTATTTTATCTTAATTTATTTCATGTAGGAGACCTTGTGGACGGTTGAAAGATTATTTTTATGAACAAATATAATTTTCTATAAATTATATATATATATATATATATATATATATATATATATATATATATATATATAGATTATTAATAATAAGAAATAAAAAGAAAAGAAAGAATAAAAGGAAATAAAGAAAAGGAAAGAGAGAAAAAAAATTAAAACAAAACCTAATACTAAATACCCTTAACTACCCACAACCCCTAAGCCCAGCAAAACCGCTAACCCATTCCCTAACAGCAGCAGCAGCAAACCTAACCCCCCTCCCGCGCGAGACCCCTCTGTTTCCCCCTCTCATCCTCTCTCTCTCTCTATATATTTATAACTCATATAAACCCTAAACCCTAAACCTAAATCTCCACGACCCAGCGCCGACCTCAGCGACACTGTCGCCGCCGCCGGAGCAGCCACCCGCCGTCGTTCGCTCCGTGTCCGCGATTGCGCGTACGCCTACAGAAATCAGACAGCAACGAAGACCTGTTCACGCGTTGATTTCTATTCAATCTCGCAACCAAATTCGACCCCGTCTTCACCTGTATGTTCATGACCTATACCCCTTCCAACTCTGTGTATTAGTTTCCATCGATCAGTGCATAACCCTAAGTGAAAAACGAGACCAAGTTGGAGAGAAACCACAACTTTTAATTTCAGAAAACTGCTGAAACCACCCATGTTCACGGACTCGTATCTCCCACCACAGAGATTCAAACTTCGATTTTTTTTTGCTATGTGAAGACCATGTAACCTAGATTATTTCATGTTAATTAGATTAATTCATTTGATGTTATATGCAGAAATTAAATTGGGTTAAAAATCACGAAAAACGTGTTTTTGAACCTTCAAAATTTGTGATACAGAGTGCGCCCCACCAAACGGGACTGCCCGTCGCGTACCAATTGTACCAAAAGGTGCGTATGGTATGTCCAGATGTGTTGACTTTCGCGAAAACTGATTCGGACGCGTGTGCGCGTCGGAATCAACCCGTATCCGCGAAAAGTTCCCGTATCACGATTTTTACAAAATATCACACCATTTAGTGTACGCTCGTCAGAATGCGACTAAACTTGCACCATTGGACTCGTGGTATCGCGCTGGTCCTGTGACCCAATTTTTATGCAATTATGAGATAGTTGACCAAGCCGCCTATTTGCGGGCCCTACGGTTAACTTTTTGAGCGAATTTGTGTTCGGCTCACCGGAATCCAAAATTGGACATACCGTTGACTTTGTATTGACGTTTAGAATTTGTTTGAACTATAATTTGTCCCATTTAGAGACATTTACCCCTGGCATGCTTTTCGGTACAAAGTGGCCCACATGTGGACCCCACTTTGACCCAAAATTATCGTTTTGCCCCTGTGTCCAAATTGGACGAAAGGGTAGTATTTTCTAGCTATCTCGCTGATTTCAAAAATGTTGGTGATATTTATTTCAGCATCCGGAGACGTTTATTCGGAGGCCTTAGTTCCTAATCCCGTATCATTGACATCTGGACGCTTACACTATACAGATTGCTTGCCAGGCAAGTATACCTTGCCATTGTACTGTAATTTATATTTTATATATTGCATGCATCTTATTACTGTTTATTTAATTTATATATTTTAACTGCTATATAAACTGCGCGTCCAAGGAAGCTTGGGTGCAATGACGGTGACGTCGTATTCTATTTTTATTATGTATATGCATGGACCTACTTTATGAGACCACCCCATTATCATGATGCATTTTTATGTTTCATTGGCCATGACACTGTTCTTACACGAGTGTGAGTCATATGTAGGATACGGACTTACGTACTCAGCTGGCCACTGGTACGTATAGGTCGTGCGACAGATAAGAATAACTGCTGGTAGAAACTTTGTATGCTAGTAGACCTAAAAGTTATTTAGAGGTATCATCATGTCATGGATGTGATATTCTTAGAGAATGGGGTGGGGAGAACAACAAATAAGGCGTTTGGGCTCCTTTGCACTTTTCTTGTGTAACCCGGACGCTCCGCCAGAGATGCGCGGTCATGATGACCACTATATATTATATATTATCAGGCGGCCTCTGTCGTTCAAAAGACTACATGCTTTGTAGGCCCCTGAATCTCCAAGAGAATCATGCCAATCCTATTTTAGCCAGATAGCCCACTTGTTGGAAAGTTGTTCTCAAACTGTATTCACTTAGACGGTTAGGCGAGCCCATTGGATGTTTATTTTTCAATACGTTATTGGCATATTTATATGTATCTTATTACGTCCCTCTGAGGACCTGTTACCTTTACAGATATAGACGGGCAGGAGTATCCACATGAGTATGGACCTGGACCTGACGCTTCTTATCAGACTGAGGAGGTCTTATCTTCAGAGTATCTGTTGATCCATCGCAACTGATGGATATTCTAGTTGCTATTTCTTTTTGGACATTTATCTTATATTAGAGTTTAATCTCTTCTCTCTTTTAGTAGTTTTAGCATAGTCGATTTGTAGTAGATTTGTTTCCATCCGACTATCATACTTTGATACTTCATCTTTGAGATTCAGTTATTTATTTTTTTATTTGTGCTGTGGATATAGATTGCGTGTGACTTGTGATAGTATATTACCACTGGTGGATGTGATATTCATGTACAACATACGTGTGTATGTGGTTTCCATATATTAGAGTTCGTATACATACGGCTGGCGTGTTACGTATTCCTTGTCCTACGTATTTTGGGACTGGGGCATGATAGTTGGCTAAGGCCAACATGGTACATGCAAGTGATTCTAAAGGAAAGCATAAATTTCTCTACAAGAAAAAGAAGAAGGACTTCAACCAGCTGAAGGTGAAGTCGGCTCAATTCAAGCCAAAATCAAAGACTGAGGTGACATGCTACAACTGTGGCAAGAAGGGTCACTACAAGAGCGACTGCAGGTCAAAGCCCAAACCGAAAGAGCAAGGTGAGCTTAACCATGTTACTATGATTGCGCAGGTTGAGTCACATGGCGTGGACACTGACTGGTGGGTGGACACCGGTGCATCTTGCCATGTATGCTCTAAGAAGGAGTTGTTCACCAATATGAGCCAACCCATGAGAAGGTCTCTATGGAGGACAAGTCACAAGCTAATATTCAGGGGACTGGCACGATAGTGCTGAAGCTGACTTCAAAAAAGTCACTCATACTGGAGAATGTGAAGCACGTACTAATGATTGCCAAGAATCTGGTCTCTGGGAGTCTGTTGTACAAATCGGGCCTAAGGATGGATATCAATGTCGGTCAGATGGTGATGTCCTACAAGGGAACATACTTCAAAAAAACTTTTTGTACCGAAGGGATATTTAAAATGCAGCTTGTAACTCCTTCTATTTGTATCAATGCCGTCTCTACTTCTGGTTATTCTCTTGAGTTATGACATAACAGACTAGCACATGTGTATTCACCATTAAATGTGTTATTGCAAACTTTGTATTTAAGGAACAAAAAAGAGTACAAATAATCCTAAACAGAATTATCTAAGTACAATATTTTGATCTGCGGGTGTGACGATGGACAAGGAGCGTTATGGTGGCCCCTTTACTCCGTTGACGATCCAATACAGGGTGAGGAAGCTTATATTCTCTCTTTGCTCGTCTCTGTATGCTCCATCTCACTCATTCTCTCTCTCTCTCTCTCTCTCTCGGGCGACCCCTGTCTGTCCGTTTTGTGTAGGCCACCCGGGTATATATAGTCATCCTTGAGCGCGCATATGTTGGGTCACATGGATGCTAGAGGGTGCTACGTGTGCCTTCTTAATATGGTGCAGCTGTAACCGTGAGCGGGCCAGGCTGTCAGATGGGCGCTTGTTGGGATTTTTAGTTCCTAAAAATCTGGCTGGTTCTCATCTTTTGCGGGCGTGACTTGGTCATCTTAACACATGGTCCACACTTGGTTGGAGAGAATCACTCATATTGTAACAACAAGATTTGGTCTTTATGGAGTTTGAAACACATGTGGCCAGAGACGCATGGGACGCATGGAGTCTGTGACGCATGGGGCCAGAGACTTATGGACCGTATAGAGCCTGAGATGCATGGGGCCAAGGACGCATGGGACGCATGGAGTCTGTGACGCATAGAGCCAGAGACGCATGGAACGCATGGAGTCTGTGACGCACAGGGCCAGATATGCATGGAACGCATGGAGTCTGGATCGTATGAGGCCAGTTGTGTTGTACACGTGGCACCGCACATCCATCGAGAGTAAAGTTCTGTGCTGACGTGAGACTTCTATCGTTTAGTGTGTTAACGTCTTTTGAGGCATTCATAAAATCTTTTTTCTCAGGATTCTGTGTTAGAGACGATCATGTTGCTAGGATGCTACGTCAAGTCCATCTGCGACCGAAGTTGTTTCGGCTTATTCAGACGCATGGATGTCGCCTTATTAGGCTGCATGGTGATTCTGCGGCCCAATCTCTTTTGAGCTTTACTTTGGGGCACATGGTTGTTGGACGCATGGATGCATATTTTCCATGCTTCTACAAGACCCCCTTTGTAATTACCACTTTCCATAATAGGGGTATTTTGATAATTTTTGTATATTGTTAATTTTTTTTATATTACTTTATATTAGTGATTGCCTAGAATTATATTAGTGTTAGTTAGTGGCTAGCCAATTAGAATTTGCAAGTGTTAGTTGGTGCTAATTATTGTTAGTTATGACTTTAGTAATTAGAATTAATTAAGTTTAGTTATCATGAAGAGAATATTCCTCTTAGTTGTAGAGATTTTTTTCTTTAATTAAGTATATTCCAATCATGACAAATGGAGAGGGACAAACTTGATATTTTGGCATGATCAAACTTACTATAAGAGATAAGTTCAATTTAGGGCTCATCCATTCATTTTATTTCATTCTTTAGCCTCCATCTTCTCCAAAGCTTCTTCTTCCCCAAGCAAACAAATTCTTCCCCAAATTTTTTCCAACCACTCTCATTTCCATTCATTTTCACCATCATGAAGGCCTAAAGTATTGGAGAGCACAAGAAAATCCATAGGAGAGGAGCTTGCTAGGAGATTGTGTCTGACTCATCTCGTCCGTATCCAAATTCGGAATTCTCCAAAGAGTCTACCAAAACACTAGATAATTCTCTCAATTTTATCAATTTTATTGTTAGGAACACCCCTTGGTCATGGAGGAACCTTTCCATGGTTAGATTTGAATTTTCAATGGTAGATCTAGACACTAAGAACCCTCAATTTGGTAGATCTAAGTTGGTGTCATAATTTTGGGGCTCAATTTGGAAAAAACTCCAATTGTGTCCATTGAGTGTGTGTATTGTGTCCTAATAAGGACTATTGATATTTATTTGATGGTGTGAAGGTATTGTTGTGTCCAAAATTGGACACATAGAGTCCGTATCATGATACGCCATGATACGTATAGGTAAAATTGGTAAATTAGATGTATACATGTGTTCTTTTATCCAAAATAACCTAAATTCGTTATAGTATTCAACCTCATTTTTAGCAGCCATAACAATTTAGAAATATCATAAATCCTAACTCAGAACTCCGATTAATTTTCATTTTTTTAAAATAACCATATCGAAGTTAGCTTTCCAAATATATAAATTAATAGGCCAAATTTGTTCCGAAACTTTCTGTAAAATTGTTTGAGTGCCAGGTGTTCGAAAGACTAACTTGTTTTGGTGTTTTTGCGATTCCGGGAGCTTCCGGACACGAAAATACAATCCGTTTAATGTTTTGAAAATCTAATGTGAAGGGATAAGACATAATTTAATCCTAGAATTTATTGAATATGTCTAATAGGTGTAGTATTGATTATAAGTAGTGAACTGACTATACGATATAGGCATTTTGTGTATCCTATAAGACTAGGTAGTATGGATATCAAGTGAGTGTTGGTATCATAGGTTGCCAAGCATATATATATATATATATATATATATATATATATATAAGTGTTAGGTAATATATATTAGTTAGTGTGTGTGTTAGTGTTGATACAAGTGGTTATCTAGTGAGCCAAGTATAGGTAAGTTATGTGTCAAGGTATTAGAGTTTGGGGCAAGGTAATAGTGTGATACTTGGTACCATAAGGAGATATTGGTATTGTCACGTCTCGATCCCGAAGGTCCCGATAATGCCCCCGCCGGGCACGAATCACCGTGCCCCGGCGCTTCCGCGGGACATATATCATTTGCCATCGAGGCATGATACTGTGCGAGCCTGGGGTTGCGCTCGCACAAGGCAACATCGTTAAAGTTGTGGCTATCATCGAACCGATCAAGTATGCAGTGGAGGGACAGTATTGTAAACAATAATCCATCTGAGTATACGGGGCAAAGTTTAAGGTACGAGGTTCTCTGAATACAATGGCATCGTTACATATATTATGTCCCTCTATACAAAATAGGTCAAAATATCTCGATACGGCTCAAGGCATCGATACCAAATTTTTTGGTCCTGGAGATGAGGCACGACTATCGCTTCTTCGGACAATCCAGCACCTACGAACAAGCAAACTTTTGTCGGTCAGCACTTTGGAGAAAGTACTAGTGAGTATAAAATCAATGAACATAAGCAACATTCACTAAAACCAATACTAAGTAATTATGTTATAAAATATTACATTACTAGTGATCTTTCTAGTTTTACCTAGGTTCGTTACATGCAGTATAGGAGCGGAGTCATATTTTTTTTTTTTGGAAACATATTTGAAATTATATTTTAGTTCAATACAACCCAGCATACAAGGCAAGCAGTTCAAGCACGATGTACCAATCAGGGTATGCGCAACGTGTCTCATGAGCTATACTCAAAGAATCTAGGGACAAAGCAACATATAATGGACTATCATTATTTATACTACAAGGCGATCAACATATTCAAGCAAGCATGCAAGTCTATGTACGATGCAATACAATAAGTAAAATAACATATCACTTATTCTGTGTCACTTATTCTGGGATCTTATCTCTGCAGCAGACATACAAGTTAGCAAACAATTTGCATATATAAACAATATTCTCTTTCCTGTCCGTCTCTGCATCAAACAATTAGATATGCAAGAAGGCTAGCCTAGCATGCACCCTAACTACCTGAAATGCACCTATCTCCGTGAACAAGCTAACTTCTCTAACTCAAACTCTTCCCAACAGAAGTACCATCTCCCATCTAATAACCATACCCTCAGGGCACACTATTAGTCTCACCCTGTCAGTAGCCTCCATCCACCATTCTAATAGCCATACCCCGAGCTCAGGGTGCACTATTAGTCTCTAAACTAGTCATTTAGCCTCCATACACCAGTCTAATAGCCACCTCCAAGCTCAGGGCGCATTATTAGTCTCCCATCTCATTAATAACAAGCATATCACAAGCATAACACAACGTGATAATACAAGCTTTCAATCTATCTATCTCTTATCTAATAGCCACACTCCCTAGATTCCGTAGGACCGGAACATCAGGGCGGGCTACTAGTCTCTTCTCTAACAAGACAAGCCATAACTCTTTATAATAATACAAGCATACATTAAATCTAGCTTTTGCATCCATGACAAGTGATTATATAAACGACGATAAGCAAACATATGGACGATCTTTAATTTAAGCAAGCATGGCACGGGTCCTCTATCTCTTCTAGTTACGCATGCAATTCTACTCTTTCCTTAGCATGACAAGGAACATGTCAAGCATCTTTTTACTCTTCTTATTAGCATAGCAATGGTTCATTTGATAGCGGTGTCAGTATAACTAGCATACAACATTCATTTCTATACTTAGCATGGCAATGGTTCTACATCCTTTTAGACAAGCATATAGGTTCTCTTATTAGGCAGACATGCTCTCGTTCTACCATTCTCAATGCGAACATTATCTTATTAAGCAAACAAATATTACAAAAACTCAGATTCATTATTAAGGCATGGAGGAATCAGAGAATGAAGTTATGTCCACTCACCTAGATCAGTCGTCTTGTGTTTCGATCAAAAAACTCTTCGAGAAGGCTTCCGCTCGAGCTAGCAAAGTGATATCTCTTGTACATAGTGCCAAAGCGGAACGGGACACTACAGGTATCATGGCATTCAAGTATCATGAGTGAGGATAAGGATTATTGAGGCTTGAGTAAGGTATCCTATTTGGTATCAAGTATTAGTATTAGAGTTAGTTGGGCAAGTATCTAGAAGGATAATGTATTGGTCAAGATACTAAGATATTGGATATTATAACTAGGTAATGGGTAATATCAAGATGTCAAGTGCCAAGAGTAGGGTGAGTATCTTGGATGTAAGGTAAGTGTAGGTTATGGTCATGGGTTAGTATCTTAGGAGTTGGTATCATAAGATATTTAATGTGGTACCATGGTACCATGTATAAACAAGTGGGATATATATGGGGTAAATTAGAGTGTGGTATCCTAGGATATACTAAGGTATTTAGAATACCAAGATACCAAAATAGTAGAAATAGTATGAGGTAATACTAGGATACTAAGGTAAGGTTATGATATTAGGTATTGGATTAAGATACCATATAGTAAGGGTAGTGTCTAGCTTGGGTAATGGGTTAGGTACCAAGGTATGAGTTATGGTATTGGGTATTGGTCAAGGTAATGGTATTAGCAAAGGTATTAGTCTAGAAACTAGGATAATGGATAATATGTTAAGGTATTAGTTAAGGTAATGAGGTAATACAACGGTAATAGCTAGGTAATGAGGTAATACTAATGTATTGGCTAGGTATTAATTGTTAGACTAAGTTATTGTATATATTAGTATATCTATATAGTATATATGATATTATATCATAACTAACTAGTATAACTTTAAAATATAGTATTAGCATGGTATTGATCCATAGTTGAGATATTGGTGATACGGCTAAGGTATTAGTCTAGAAACTTGGATATTAGCAAGGTATTGACTAGTATGGACTAGAAAACTTAGTTTAGCCAAGGTATTGACTAGAAAACTTAGTTTAGCCAAGGTATTGACCATGGAACTAAGGTATTGACTAATAGTTAAGGTATTTGAGATACGAGCTAAGGTATTAGGTAAATGTGTGATACGAGTTAAGATACCGTGATACGGGGTAAGGTAAATAGCTATAGGCCAAAGTATTGCTAGGAATTATAAGTAGAAGTATATATTAGGGTAATATATGCTAGTAACTTATTAGCATAGCCTAGAAACCTAGTATTAGCCTAGTATTAACTAGTATTGACTAGTTTGACCTAGTTAGCACCTAAAAATCAAATAGTGACTTGTTAAGACCTAGTATAACTTTATAAACCATGTAAATAGGTAAAATCAACCTATAAACTAGGAAATGACATAGTTTGATTGTGTTGGCCTAGATTTGATCTAGTTTGACCAAGTTTGACCGAGTTTGACTTAGTTTAACCTAGTTTGACTTAGTTGGACCTAGTGTTGACTTAGAGACCTAGTTTCAAGCTAGTATAGCATGTTTATGATTCCAAAATACTGTTTTGACTTGATATTTTATATATAGGTCAGTGTGATACCAGTTCGGACACCGATTTGCATTCATTACTTTGGACCTCATGCGAGTACATTCTTTAATAGTTTACATTATTTGATAATCATTATAATACAAGTATTAGAAATATTTTACTTGATTCCTGACACATTGTTACACGAATTGGTATACGTGGATCCCTGTTATGAGATGTTATTGTTCGTGATTACTCAGTTATCGTCGTGTCTTTCTTCATGATAACTTAGTAATTACCATAATATTTTTCGTGATTATATAGACCGTGATCATCGTGCTTGTATTGTAGACCTTGCACAGTGATTATCGTGTCATGACGTGTCATGATATGGATCTATTGTACTAGTCGGGGATGGGAGAAGTACTAGCTAGATATGTGATCAAGACATTTATAATATTGTAGACATTAGAAAACATTATAGACATTGGCAAACATCATAGATATTAGAAAATATTGTAGACATCGGCTAATCGTGTTAACATTGAAATGCCTTGCTCACATATCAAACTAGTATTTCAGACACTTAGTATAGTTACAGTTTTACTATATTCTAGTTACTTGTCTTGATTCTATTGTATTGTCCTCCTTATGGAGTTGAGATTATCATTGACAGGTTATATATTATTGTGTGAGATGGATAGATAGTATTATTGACCTAGAGAGCGTAGGCTGGACGTACCCACGTACTCGTGTCCGATAATCCGGGTGCGGGTCGTGACACCCTTCAAAGTATTTCAAACTGACAAGTTTAAAATACTTTGAATAAGAAGCATGGAGGAAAAATACTTTGGTCGCATGGATATTGTGTCGCATGGTCATTGGGACCGTTTGGTCGCTGGTCGCATGGATGAGTGCTTCCAGGCTGTCACTTCTGCATTAATTGACAGATTTGTTTTAATTTTGGAGCGGATCTCCTTTGGATTCTGAGATATCTCCTGAGGTGGGGCTCAAAATAATGGTTTTCAGGGAGATTAACGTGGACCCCGTGAATCGAGACGTCAAGTTCATCCTCATAACTGCTTGGTTCATTGCCTCGATTACTTCATGCGGCTTTGAAGCCTATAAAATAGGTAGCCAGGAGGAGGGAGAGAAGTTTATTTCTTTGCTTTGTTTCTTCTTCCCTCTAAAAAATGTCGACGGGTGCGACTCTCCCCACCAAGGAGTTTGCCAGGGCGGTCTTGATCCTTGGCCCCCTGATTTTGATGCTTTACTTGGAGGTAAGAGTGTGTCGCGACGACAGGGACACGAAAATACACACAGAGATACAAGTACATGGCCTTGCAGTATGGATGAGAAATCATCTAGAACACGCGCATGCCCTACCCTCATAGATTCTTGTTGTATAGCTGTATAGTCATCTGCAACATGCTCGCAGAGCCTATCTGTGGCTGGGTAGCATGGATGAGGAATCAGTCCATCTGCGGCTTAGACGCATGGACGAGAATTTATCTTGATCATGTGTGTCGTCTTGGCTATCTTGAGATGTCCCCTCCTGCGCGTAGCTGCGACTTGGAAGTGGTCATGCGGCCGCTGTATATTTTTTATAATATTCGTTGGAGACTAATGTGTATTCTCCTTCATGCAGGTTTTACCTCCTTTCACGTTGCATGGGATAGAGCATGGAAGAATATCATACAATCCGTCATTCAAAGAGAATGTCACCCTTATGCGGCAGTTCATCATCAAGAACTAATCCAGGAGACGAGGATGAGCATCATGCGCGGGACTATTCTTGTTCATACAGGGTGCTAGCTGCGTTTCTCCCCTCTATGTGGCTTGCTACTGGCTGAGGACTTGCGACGTCAATAAAATGATTTGGATTAATTATCATTCCTGTCTTCGATCTTCTCGCCTGGTTGTAGAGCGTCTACCTCTTCTCCTTCCTTTCTATCCATTAGTATGGATTCTTTTCCATATACTGAGGTTTGCATTATAGAGGAATGATCCAGAAAGTATTGTTGAGTCCTGCTGTCGGTCTTGCTTGTGTCCGTAGCAGAAATAGCACAGGGGCGCCTTGTAATAGAAGAGGTTCTTATCGGCGAGAACCAATGGAAACCCTTAAAAGGGATTCCCATCATTGTTTTCCATTTAAATTAAAAGAAAGAACTAAGAGAACTTGATTTAATTAACAAACTAGAGAGTATAGAGAAGAGTCCTAAGAGACAATCTAAGTACAAATTTGTTTTGATCTAGGGGATGACGATGGAGGGTTAGGAGTGTAGAAACTCTCTTTACTCCATGGACGATCCAAACGCAGAAGCTTCTCTCCTTGGTTTTAGTGTGAATCCGTATATAGCCAGCCAGCCTTTTGGTTTGGTCTCTCTCTGAAGCAGAAAAGGTCGACCTTTAGAACGTTCAAGTTGCTCCTATTTATAGTCATCGTGTTGATGTGCTATGGGTGCTGTATATGCCTCTGTTTGGTGGTCGCATGGGGCTCCTTCAGCAGAATGCGGCCGTAATGGTAGCCGCATGGTGCGGGTAAGCCGCCACGTGGGTTTGGTTAGGATTTTCTGTTTGAAGAGATCTCAGGGCTGTTGTATGTATAACTCTATCAATTGGACACTTGGTCAACACTAACTGTACGAGAAATCATCTTCGGTTGTAACAAAAAATCTTGTGAGTAGAGAGCCGCATACTGTTTATAGTCGCATTGAAGCTCTCATTTGGCCTTGGTCAAAATGACCCTCTAGCCGTATGTGGATGAGGTCGCATGAGTCTTGAAGTTGCATGTGTACTCTTGTTTGGCCTTGGTCAGGTGGACGCTCTGGCCGCATGATGTCGAGGCCGCATGGGTCTTGAAGCCGCATACGTAGGACACGTGACATGGCCCGTCTTTCAAGGCGATTAATGCACTGATGTGACTTGCCTTTTCCTAAGACGTCGTCTGCACGAATTCTAAAGCATCTCAGGGTGATAAGTGAGACATCAGATCTTCTGATAGACATTAAAATTTGTTTTAGGAGGTTTTATGCGACTGCCTTGCTCTGTGGTCGTTCAGGCCGCATATGGGAACTGCATGGATCGAAGCCGCATGGAACCAGAGACGCATGTAACGCATGGAGTCTGAAACACATTGGACCAGAGATGCATGGAATGCATGGAGTTTGGAACGCATTGGGCCAGAGATGCATGAAACGCATGGAGCTGAAAAGCATTGGGCCAGAGACGCATGGAACACATGGAGTCTGTAACGCATTAGGCCAGAGACACATAGAACGCATGGAGTCTTCAATGCATTGGGCCAGAGAAGCATGTATTTTTGTCGTCTTCTGCATTCATGGCATTTGAACAGATGTATACTGTCAAAAGTAATCATGACGAAGCCGTCAGCCCAGATTCCAATCCTCGGTGCAGGATTCGAGGTAGTTAGAATGACTGTCTATTTTATCAGATTCATAAATGCTTTGATATGACTGTATGGATGATGTGTCAAAGGGTGGTATACGTCTCAGGATGTAATATATCCGAGGGTGTTATGCGTCCACCGATGTTATGCGTCTCTTGCTTATTTGTTGACTATAAACTGGAGCGCATAGAGAGATTTTTCATGCTTCTGCAAGACCCCCTTCAAAGTTTTCAGACTTGGCTAAGTCTGGAATACTTTGAATAAGAAGTATAAAATCAGCACGTATTCACTGTCCGCCTCCTTCTGCTAAGTTCGTCAGGTTGACGCATGTGGGGACGATAGCTCTGAGGTTACATAGACGTGAGCTGATCAATAGCCATACCGAGAGGTTAGGTACAGTCCTGAGGATATCCCACTGGGAGATTTTTGGTGGACCTATTACCCTGTTGCGCACTTTGGGGTGCGAGTAATAGATTCAAAAACAAACCTTATTAGAGGTAATATGGACGTGATAGGTTTTGTGGACTCACTACTTTTTGTGCACATTAGTGCAAGTAATAGGTTTGAGACAAGGCCTGCCAGAGGTAATATAGACGTGATAGTTTTTGTGGACTTAACACCGCGGGCATACTCCGGATTGGGTACGGGTGATAAATTGGAAGGCAATCGATATCAGAGGTAATATGGACGTGATGATCGATGGTCAAGGCCAGAAAGTTTGCTCAGAGATAATATGGACATGGCAGACTCTTGGATTGTGGACCTATTACCCATGACATACCGTAAGTACGGATAATAAGATAAAATGACTAGCACTATCAGGGGTTATGTGAACGTGATCACTACCATATTTTCTAGGAAAGGATATTTTGGTCATTTTATAATTAATTAAATATTGTACATGTTGAATATTTATTTATTATAGTATTTAATTATCGTTAGCATGTTAGATTTTATTTTTGGACTTGTGTTAGTGGACCTAACTAGTTTAGGTTAGATCCATGGACCAACATTTAATTCTAGTTAGATTTGAGCCCAATAGTAAGTTCATTCATTAGGAGGATGAATTAATTAGTTAAACCAATTGAATTAGAACTTTTCTCCTTAATTAATTTTTTTATGACAAGCCCCAAGGGGTATTGTGGATATTTCATAGTAGCTTGGGAGAGGGGGCAAGGCCGACCACTACATAAGGGGTGGAGACTTTCTCTCTCTTTATTTTTTATTCCAAATATAGATCTAGAATTTCTCTCAACCAAATTCCTTCATTTCTACATCAAATTCTACCCAAATTTCTTCCCAATTCCTTCCCTAATCATTATTGGAGGCTATTAGAGCAAGGATCTACAAGGAGGAATCAAGGATCTACGAGGAGGAGCAATGGTCTACAAGTTAGAGGCTCTTGACACTCAATTTAGAGATTTAATTGGGAATCCATCTCCCAATAGATACAATTCAATTTTTCCCTCTAATTAAACTCTAAATCTATAATTTAATTATTAGGAATATATACTAAGGCTACCCATATGAATTGGAATTAGGTTCATAGGAGGCCTATGGAGAAAGTTATGGGGTATTTTGTGTCAATCTTGGGAGAATTCCGAGATTGGCACATCATGTATTTATCAATAGATCAATTAGACCAAATTGACATATGTTTGGTTGTGTGTGGCTAGTTTTGTGTCCACAATTGGATACGTGTAGGCCGTATCCCGATAGTTTGGAGATACTGGTTGATTTTGGGATTTTCTTCTGACACGGGAGTTTGAGCTGTCACATTTTGACACGGGCATGTAGTTGAGTAGCTAGCTCTTCGTATTATTCATAGTTATGATTTTAGACTTGCTCGTGTCCTTCGGGATACGTTTGGTTGTGTGGTAGAGCCGTATCTCAAGCGTATCATAGATCTAGTATGATACGAGTGCGATGCACTTCACTGTTTGTTTCATTGCATTTTAGTTCAATTGCCTTGGTTATAGATATTATAATATTGTAATTATAATTATTATATGAGATATATGTATATACATATTTATATGTATGTTATATAATTCTTGGTGATGTGTTGGTGATCATGGGGGATTAGGAGAGTATATGTGCATCTCTAGTATGGTTATATGTAAATATATGTATAGTAATATTGTGGTTATATATATATATATATATATATATATATATATATATATATATATATATATATATATATATATATATATATATATATATATATTCCTAATTGGGGAGAAGAAAGCAGTGAAAAGCTGAGGAGAAGCAGTCAATAAGATGAGAGAAGCAGCAGCAAAAGCAGCAGCAGATAGCAGCAGAAGTAGTAAGCAATAAGCAGAAGTAGCAGCAGAAAGCAGCAGTAAATGTAAACCCCCTCACCAAAATTAGGCCTACTTTGCTTAGATAATGAAATTAGGGCTGGTTTGAACCCAAATAGAAATAGAACATTTTATTTATTTAATTATGCAATATTTATGTCACATAGGGCACCTTACCGTTGCTTCGATAATTGGAGCACTACACTAGCCACTGCCTTCCTACAAACTTCACACCCTTGTCCTAGACATGCCCGCCTACTATTCTGACCTTGGTGTAACTTATAATTATGCTCCCTTGTGCTATATTTTAGTCGCACAATAAACATCGCGGACATTATTTCCTAATTCTAAATAAATTCTAACTTTGTACCCTTATGCGTTCCAATCGAAATTGGAGGCACAATCTTGACCGTTTTGTGCAAACCAAATTTATGATAATATTCTATACTGAATTCTCTACGTCTATGACACTTGTATCCCACCTAATTTTATCCCCATGTACTTCTAATTAATTCCAGAACACCTTGTGCAATAATTTAATTAATTAAAATCTAATTTCCATCTTTGTGCAATTTTTCCAATTGTTGGGCATTTTTATGCAAAATATATTGAGGTGTCCACACCATTGAACAATACATGAAGAAACCCAATTTTTCCTTCACATGAATTTTTTCTTAATTTTTGGAATGTGCAACGCGCAAACATCACCCTTCATTTAAACCCCAACCTTGCATTTTAAACCATGTAATTTATAGCCCCAACATCCTTATGTAAGACCAAGGCCCACTCCAAGAAAAGTTGACCAAGCCCACATTGTCCTAGGTCAAACCCCAAAACCCAAATTTCATGTATATAAACAATTTTTTCCCTTCCTTTCTTTATTTTCCCAAAACACCTAAACCTAACTACACCCCAGCCGACCTTCCCCGTTCTTCTTCTTCCTCCTCCTTCCCGCTGTCGGAGCTTCAGTCACCCCGACCTCCCTCCGGTGAGCCACCCGCCGGATCCTCCTCCCTTCTCTCTCTATCTTCCTTGCCTCGTCCTCAACTCCACGACCCCGAGCCGCTGTGCACCGCCAGCAGCCACCAGGCCAACACGACCACACCACCATTGCCATCCGACCCCGCTCGACTCTCCTTCGGCCACTTCCTCGGCCATTCACCATTACTCCAGCTCAGCCTCCCTGACGACCATCACCTTCCTGTCCTCTCCTCCGCTCTTCGACGCCACAACCTCCGCCGGCAGCACCCCACACCACCAGCACCACCACGAACCCCTTCTCCCCCGTTCTCCTCGCCGAGCCTCCTCCTTCTTCCTCCTAGAGCAGCACCACACCACCATTACAACCACCAGCACTTCACCTCCACCATTCCCTGTCTCCTCTCCTTCCTCGCCATAACGGGAACGTCACCACCATCGTTCCCACGATCATCGCCCCCTCGCCTGAACGCCGCCGGCACCACGACCACACCACCAGCACATCACCACCACCACTCTATACCAACATCACCACCACCCACCAACGGCTACACTCTCCTTCCCTCGATCCGCCCTGGCCTCCTCCCTGCTCCCTGACTTTCTTCTCCTCCTTGCCGGATCTCACCTCCCCCTGGCCGGATTCCGGTCAGCCACCATTACAAACCATCATCACCATTATCATCACCTATATCATAGGTATCATCAACACCTCATCACCATTAATACTATCATTAAACACCATTACCATTATCAATATCTCATCCTAGTCATCACCATCATCCCAATCATCGTCCTCGTAATCACCATCATCCACATCATCACTCATCGTCATCACCATCATCCCAATCATCGTCCTCGTCATTACCCTAATCCCTAATCATCATGATCATCAACATCACCACCATACATTATCATCACCACCACCATTGCTATTAACACCATCATCCCAATCATCATCCTCAATACCCATATCATCCCCATCATCATGATCATCAATATCACCACCAAACATTATCATCACCACCACCATTGCTATTAACACCATTACAATGATCATCATCATCACCCTCGTAATCATCACTGTCATCGTCGTCATTATGGACCCGTCACCCTCGCCGTAGTCAACCCGCAGCAGTCACCCCCGATTCCTGTGCCTGTGCACACTGACCCCGAGGATATTAGATTTTTATACGCGATGTTCGGAGCGGGATATTGGGACTACATAGCTTCTTGCCAGGCAAGTATACCTTGCCAAATTGTTTATAATACTTTGCATGCTATTTATATTTCTGTTTATTGCTTGTGTAGTTTTATTCAGTTATATTCATTGCATGTGTAGTTCGTTCAGTCATTACTATATATATTAGATATGTTGACACACACACTTAACACCTAGTATCATGAGAGGACAACCATTAGGTGTATGGGCTTTTAACCACTCTGGTAAACCGTAGTATAAGCTGGCAATACGGGCGTGTGTCGCGCTGGTCGCTACCCCCGAGGTATGTCGATTTCTGTAGAGTCGCGCTGGTCGCTACCCTGAGGTATGACAATTTCAAATGTCCACTGGCGGGTGTGTGAGTTTTGAGGCTTAGATCGAGTAGCCTATCCTTGCCCATATGTCAAAAAGGTATCCTCATTTGCATTCATATAGATTATCTAGTACAGCGTACTTATATATTTTCAAATATATTGCATGTTTACTATATTCAATTGGCTTGCTTCTATGTATCTTGTTATATCCCTCTGAGGACCTGGTCCCTTGCCAGGTATAGACGACCATGAGTATCCGCAGGAGTACGAACCCGGACCTGACGCTTTACCTTCTGCTGAGGAGACCTTACCCACTGAGCATCACTAATTATCTCTAGCGATGGCTACTTTAGCTGAAACTCTTATCATCATCTTATTCTATATTAGAGATTCTACTCTTCTCTCTCATTTAGTTTGATATAGTCATTGGTAGTGGATTTGTCTCCACCCGACTATCATTTATGGATTATTCAGGCTCTTTATTTTAGTTTAGTTATTTATTTCTGTGACTTTTTGTGTGGATAAGATTAGTATTTTCTGTGACTTATGATAGTATATATACCACATATAAGTTTTTATTCATATTACAGCGTACGTGTATATATTGGTATCCATATATTGGAGTTGCCATATACACATGGCTGGCATGCTTACGTGTCCTAGTCCAACGCATTTTAGGATTAGGGCATAACATATTTTTGTGGTGGCCCATGCAGGTCGAGAGCATATTGTCTCGGTTACGTTACTGTACCTAGCAAGCCTGCACTAGGATTAGAGTATTGGATCTCATCCACAAGTGACTATGACTCATCTTTCTTCCCATCTGTTCTATCTAAATAATCGCATCCCGCTTGATTCCTGTGCTTCCCAAATAGTTCATTGAGTATAGCCTTCCCTAGAACATAGGAACCCTTGTTGTTAGAATAATAATTAGGATAATAATCCTACCAAGAATACAACTAGAGTATTGACACATCACTAAGTTTAGAGTATCTAGTGAGCCCTAGCATTCCTTATCTATAGATTGGTCTACCATTATCCCTTGATGTATTTATGAATACTTGAGTATAGTATAAATACTACTAGAGTTAATTAGAAATTTAACCATATTGTTTGACCCTAGTATTGAGGGACCACTAGAAATCCAAGGTTGAATATTAGGACCAAACCTAACTTTTATAGTGAGATAGTATTATAAAACTATATATTCAGATTCTTGTCTTGATAACTCGCAGGACAATACCTTAGGAAGCCAAGAGCAATAAAACAAACACTTTCCTAGATCATACCCTGAACACAGAGGTTAGCAAACCACATTCCCCTTAGACAACCATGATCTTATCTAGAGCCTTTTATTTAAATTCAAATCTTGTTCCTCTGAAAATTTAGCGCTCGCTATTTGTGCGACGATTGATTATGCTTTCCCTTCTTTTCTTTCAACTCGTGCCGCCTAACCCTTTCATTCCTAATATTAACTCTCTTGTTCTATAAGCACTATGATTAGGACTTAAGATGGCCAATACCTTTTAATGCAATAGGATACCCTAATAAGTACCAAGACCCTTCCTCGTAGACCTTAGCTAAAGCTTCTACTGTATCCTTAAGACAGTACAATATTAGTAAATTATTTAAGTTGGGTAGTATGCCTCATAACATGATATCACATAGTCCTATTGACCCATTGATGTAGTGTAATGGAATGACACCAACTTTAGACTTGCATAAGAAGAGAATATTTATTCAGACAGTAGAACTTAGAGATCCATGCCCCTATTTGGTCGACTAATGACTTAGACAAGGAGTTATTATGATAACTGTAGAGACTGTAGAGTCTCACCTTCTTGTGAACTAGAATTAGTTTGCACCTTCTTTCATCATAATCTAGCGTACTTATATTTTCTGTACTACCTCGACTTATGCTGCTATTTTATAGCCTAATTTTGCAAGCTATTTCTTTTATCAAGCTTGATCATGATATTATATTATTGGGGACGCATACTAATACATTATCTAATCAGAATTAGTATATTAAGGTCTAGCTAACCTTAGTACATTGGTTCACCCTTCGTAATACTACTTTACGTGGATTAAAACATATAATTGACTAGTGGACGAATATACTTGCCCTCTAGATATGTCTGAGCATATCGTATCAGTTACATAACTGTACTGATATGAGCATGCGAATAAGAAACTACCAAATAAGATTTTAGTCTACAACTGCCTTGACAATTCTTATTTGAATTCTTTAAAATGCCTTGATCCCCATACTTCTATCCTATGACTACCCTTGAACTCTTTATTATTGCTTTCCGTCTCCCCTTATTCCGGAAAGACGAACGCTCGTACCGGGTATAAGTTGATACACTGATAAGTACTAGATATACCCCATATGCTAATCATATGACTAGGTGATTCTCTTTTATAATTGATTAAGGGCATATCATGGAAGATATGTTGGTGTTAAAACTTTGAGGATTGAATAACATGATTAAATAATTAGAAGAATATTTCCTTAAATGTATAGCCTTAGGTGATAGATGGGTAAATTCTAAGTTGGGTAGAAATCACATTGTCAACTTGAGGTATATTCTTTTAGATTGTGACCAAGTAAGATTAGATAGAGACAAACCCTACCCTATTTTAATTTCGAGGACAAAATTATTTTAAGTTGGGTACATTGTAAATCCCCTCACCCAAAATTAGGCCTACTTTGCTTAGATAATGAAATTAGGGCTGGTTTGAACCCAAATATAAATAAAACATTTTATTTATTTAATTATGCAATATTTATGTCACATAGGGCACCTTACCGTTGCTTCGATAATTGGAGCACTACACTAGCAACTGCCTTCCTACAAACTTCACACCCATGTCCTAGACATACCCGCCTACTATTCTGATCTTGGTGTAACTTATAATTATTCTCCCCTGTGCTACATTTTAGTCGCACAATAAACGCCGCGGACATTATTTCCTAATTCTATATAAATTCCAACTTTGTACCCTTGTGCATTCTAATCGAAATTGGAGGCACAATCTTGACCGTTTTGTGCAAACCAAATTTATGATAATATTCTACACTGAATTCTCTACGTCCATGACACTTGTATCCCACCTAATTTTATCCCCATGTACTTCTAATTAATTCTAGAACACCTTGCACAATAATTTAATTAATTAAAATCCAATTTTCATCTTTGTATAATTTTCCTAATTTTTGGGCATTTTTATACAAAAATGCATTGAGGTGTCCACACCATTGAACAATACATGAAGAAACCCAATTTTCCCTTAACATGAATTTTTTCATAATTTTTGGAATGTGCAACGCGCAAACATCACCCCTCATTTAAACCCCATCCTTGCATTTTAAACCATGTAATTTATAGCCCCAACATCCTCATGTAAGACCAAGGCCCACTCCAAGGAAAGTTGACCAAGCCCACATTGTCCTAGGTCAAACCCCCAAACCCAAATTTCATGTATATAAACAACTTTTTCCCTTCCTTTCTTTATTTTCCCAAAACACCTAAACCTAACTACACCCCAGCCGTCCTTTCCTGTTCTTCTTCTTCCTCCTCCTTCCCGCCGCCGGAGCTCCAGTCACCCCGACCTCCCTCCGGTGAGCTACCCGCCGGATCCTCCTCCCTGCTCTCTCTATCTTCCTTGCCTCGTCCTCAACTCCATGACCCTGAGCCGCAGTGCACCGCCAGCAGCCACCAGGCCAACACGACCACACAACCATTGCCATCCGACCCCGCTCGACTCTCCTCCGGCCACTTCCCCGGCCATTCACCATTACTCCAGCTCAGCCTCCCTGACGACCATCGCCTTCCCGTCCTCTCCTCCGCTCCTCGATGCCACAACCTCCGCCGGCAGCACCCCACACCACCAGCACCACCACGAACCCCTTCTCCTCCGTTCTCCTCCCCGAGCCTCCTCCTTCTTCCTCCCAGAGCAGCGCCACACCACCAGTACAACCACCAGCACTTTACCTCCACCATTCCCTGTCTCCTCTCCTTCCTCGCCATAATGGGAACGTCACCACCATCGTTCCCACGATCATCGCCCTCTCGCCTGAACGCCACCGGCACTACGACCACACCACCAGTACATCACCACCACCACTCTACACCAACATCACCACCACCCACCAACGGCCACCCTCTCCTTCCCTCGATCCGCCCTAGCCTCCTCCCTGACTTTCTCCTCCTCCTTGCCGGATCTCACCTCCCCCTGGACGGACTCCGGTCAGCCACCATTATAAACCATCATCACCTACATCATAGGTATTATCAATACCTCATCACTATTAATACTATCAATAAACACCATTACCATTATCAACATCTCATCCTAGTCATCACCGTTGTTTAGGATGATAAACGAGAAAAGATTTGATATGCGGAAAATGAGGTCTTGTACGAAGACCCGCCCTTCTTTTATGTTTACAAACAAGATTGTACAAATTTAATCCTATACGATGATGACTAAGTACAATTTATTTAATCTGGATTAATATTGCTATAGGTGTCTGATCTGCAGTCGATCACTTTAGCCCTTGGACCACACGATGTTGAAGAAGTGCCGTGGAAGACAGAAAGCAGCTTCGCAGGTTGCTAAAGAGGGTGGATGCTCGATGCCAAAGTTGTCGATCCCTTCTCTTTGCCTGAGCTCTGGATTCTCCTCTCTCTCTTGACCTCCAGCTTCTTCGACCTCTCGACCTCTCTTCGTCTTTCTCTCCCTTTTTTTTGCCGACCTTGTTCCTCGTTGATAGAGGTCTCTATTTATAGAGTTTTAGTGACAGTGCCACACAGTCGGCGTAAAAACCGAGTAGTGGAAAGTACAACACCCATTTACACGACGGTTTAAAATAACCAATGCCTGCGTATAAATGATCTTTTGAGTGAGCATGTGACGCGCGTCCAACTAAGGGACAGAATGCGTATATCTGCTACGAAGATCACGACGTAGAAGCCAGGTAGGTAGTTATCCCTTGTGTAGAAGAGGTTGGCGTAGAAGCCAAATGACTGTCACCATGGCATAGAAGCCAAGTAGGCATAGAAGCCGAGTGGGCGTAGAAGACAAGTAGGCATAGAAGCCAAGTAGGCATAGAAGCCGAGTGGTCATAGAGGCCGAGTGGGTGTAGAAGCCGAGGAGGCGTAGAAGCCGAGGAGGCGTAGAAGCCGAGTGGGCATAGAAGCCTAGTGGGCATAGAAGCCGAGCAGGCGTAGAAGCCGAGACGATGTGGACGTTTTAGCCAGAATTACGGCTCTTAGAGATATAATCAAATCTCTTGCATTAAATTCAGAGATCTGCCTCCATCCTGCGCATTAAATGCAGAGGCTTGTCTTTAAGATTTGCCATCATTCTACACATTAAATGCAGATACGTGCCTCGAATCCTGTACAACGAGTGACTGCTGATGTGGTGGTCTGTTTGACTTCTGCGGAGCGTAAGAAGCTCACGTCTGCCTGTGTAAAACTGGGCGGCGTACTCCCTTATATGCGTAAGAGTAGTTTACGCAAAGGGGATGTCACTAAACGATGGTTCGGTGATATTTAATCAAATCTCTGCATTAAATGCGGGGATTCGCCTTTATCCCGCTTATTAAATGAGGAGGCATGTTTTGAAGGCCTGCCACCCTTCTGTGCATCAAGTGTAGAGACGTGCCTTGGACATCTGTCAGTATTCGGCATTTTAAATGCAGAGACGTGCCTCGAGAAACTGTCACCGCTCTGTGCATTAAATGCAGAGACGTGCCTCGAGCCCTGTACGAAGTACAGCTTTTGACGTGGCAGGCTGTTTGTCTTCCACGGAGCATAAATAGCTCACATCTGTCTGTGTAAAACAAGGCAGCGTATTCCTTCGTATGTGTAAAAGTGGTTTACACAAAGGAAATGGCAGTAAATGACAAGCTGGGTTGCAGTACCGCGCCATTATTATACCCGTCGCTTGGGTTGTCGTGCAGTACTCTTTGTCAAGAGTCCAGACGTCAGGTTCTTTGCATGATCTGACAGGTTCATTTCGAAGAATACGAAGCGTTCCTCGTACACTTCAATGTTATATTGAAAGCATATGAGTTTTACGCCATATAGACGATGAAGCGCCCTGCTTACGCCGAAGCAGCCTGGACATACTGCCTTACGCAGATGGTCCTTGAGCCTATATTTTTACGCTGTGTTCAGCGGAAAAGTTCTGTTGCATATTTGATGGCTCTGAGGTCCTCTGTTTACGCTACCCTGCATCAACATGCTGCGTATGGCTATCCAGCGTATTTTTCATACTTCTACAAGACCCCCTTCAAAGCTTTTAAATTTCTCGTAATTTGAAACGCTTTGAATGAAGCATGAACCGTTCCTCGTAACTCGAAATGCTCTGAATGGAGCCTGAAACGGTCAAGCCTGACACGTTCTTTCATGGCTAACTTTATGGCAGAGTTATTGGGGATCGGTGATCTCTTTCGCCTATAAAAAGGCTGAGGAGTTTTCTTGTTCTTCCCACACTTCCTTCACCACACAGAGATGATGGCCGAAGTTCGTTGGGTCGACTTGAGGAAGAAGGAGATCATGCTCTTCCAGCATGTAAGGAGCCAAAAAAGATGGCGTCTTCGAGCAAATATCCTCTGCAACGATGGATCATGGAAGGATATCATAGCCTCCTTTGCTCGGAATAATCAGCATCTTTGTATGGCGGTTCTTCGGGAGAGAAGAAGGGTCGTATTTGACCCGGCAGCTTGCAAGTGGTGCCTTCTCCCGTTACCTCCGTGGACGAGAGCAGATAAACTGTAACTGCCATCCTCGAATGGCGTGGGTTGTAGGAAAGCAGATTTACCCTGCTTTTCTTTTGTTGGAGGATGGATATATGCCCAGTTTTGTATCCTCCCGCCACTGATTATCTTCTTGTTCATCGACTGTGGATGTCGATGAACTGCCATGGAAGAAGAGGAAGATCTTTACCAATACGAGAACCTGGCAGAACAGATTCTGTGTGCGATCTTCAGACGATGATGAGAAAGCCCTTTGTAGACGGGATTTCCCTCATATGTAGTCATAAAAAACGAAGAAAACCCTTGTAGACTGGATTTCCCTCATGTAATCATGCTTTTTTAATTTTAATAAAATTGTCTTTCTTCTTTGCATATGATCATCTTGCCATACTTTGCTGTGAAGTCTGAATATGTGTAGCTTCAACACGTCTGATTCTTTACGCTGACTCTGTTAGAAAGAGTGCTAGGTCCTGTCCTGTCTTTTACGCATAACTAAGGATGCGCAGAAAGTCGCTGTAGCAGTCGAGTGTTCGAACTGTTGTTAGGAATGAAGAACAGCGTAGAATTCTGAACTGTTACTTCTGATAAACAGAATTTTTGTTCAGACCGTCGTCTTCAAGAGTGATTTTTCGAAAATCCCTTGGAACAAGGCGAGAAATGGCTGTCAAGTACTGAGTTGCCATCTTGAATTTGCGGACGAAATATTCAGACTAGATTCTGGATGAACTTCGAATCGACCCATGAAGAAGAGTAATTTTCAATGTTGAACTCTGTATGCTTTGGGTACTTGGGGTATCTTGAGGTCAAGAAGGAGTATCTTCTGTGTGAACTCCTGCAATTGACCGCCTTGATAATTTGTTCCGATGTACTGTACTGGCCTGCACATTTTTCAGATACACGGAAAGTCGTGGAGCGTGAAATCATAAGTTTGTAGCCTCTGAGCGTAAGCTAAATGCCACCGAGCGTGAAATTATAGACTTATAGTTCCTAAGCGTGAAGTCGTAGGTTTGTAGCCTCTCGAGCATAAAAGCTACCAAGCACAAAGGCATCCGGGCATAAAACCATAGACTTATAGCCATTGAACGTAAAACCGTAGATTTGTAGTTGTCGAGCGTAGAAAGCTCCTTGGTGCAGAACTGTAGATTTGTAGCTTCTGAAAAGAAAATCTTCCGAGCGTGAAGTCGTGGATCTGTTGCCTCTGAACGTAAAAAGCCACCGAGCGTGAGATCGTAGATTCGTAGCTGCTGAGCGTAAAGTCATAGGTTTGTAGCCTCTCGAGCGTAAAAGCTACCGAGCACAAAGGCATCCGGGCGTAAAATCATAGACTTATAGCCTGTGAGCGTAAAATCGTAGATCTGTAGCTGTCGAGCGTAGAAAGCTCCTTAACGTAAGAACCACGAATCTGCTTTGCGCGAAAAACTTTTCGAATTCGCTGACTGTCCGCCTTCTCTGAGTAATAGGCTGACGTAGTACCCAATCATAACCGAGTATTAATTAGGAGATTTGGTTCGGGATTCGAGGAGTCCATCCGAACTCTATATATACCCCAAGTTTCTGAGAGAGAAACTTTTTATCCGTCTTCTGCGAAAGAAAGCCTTCGACTGTTCGAGTTCCTTCTTCGTTTCTTCTCCGAGATTTCAAAGTTTCCAGAAATGGCCTCAAAACAATCCTCCTCCACTAAGGGAAAGAAGGTTGATTCTTCTTCTCGTTCTTCTGCTCAGGTGAGAGCATCTTCGGTCGGGCAAGGCGAACTTCCTTCTGAGCGAAGTATCCCACCGACGAGCAGTGCACCCGGCCTTAAAGGTAGAGCTTTTGGGACGAAAAAGAACGATTGAAAATCCTTCGCACACGTTGTATGTGACCGCGCTAGGTCATCTTCTGTGCTGATAGCCTCTTTGAGGAAGATGATGCACAGAGACATTTCATATTTTATGTCCATATTTCTAATGTATTAGCGCAAAAACTCCATATCTTCGCAGTCTAGCGTAAAAGCTTTGACTGTCAAAAGTTGGCGTATAAAATTTGAGCGTTACGCTTCTGGATGAAGATTCTGGCGTAATGACTCAATTTTACCAGTCTGGCGTAAAGCACAGACTGTATACCGCCAGTCTTGAACTTTACGTTTTAGGAAACGGATTCCAGCGTAATGGTCAAGTTTTTACGGTCTTGGCGTGAAGCACATACTGTTGTTTTTCGGCGTATGCTGCAAGTTTATAGGTTCTGACTTGTCTTTATTGCACCTTGCAGTTAACTTGCATGTGTCTCCGCTAGCCGATGTGATGGGTTCTGCCGCCGGGATGCTGCACTCTAACTATCTGGAGGATCTGTCATACGTGACATTTCCTATCTCCGGGCCGCAGTATCCTGAAGGAAGGGAGATTCTGATATCGGCTCAGGACGAGAGAATGCTGTTGAGCATGATCAACGGGGAGCCCCTGACGTACATAGACGGGGACCATTACATAAAGCCGGCTTTCCTCTTCGGGGACATGATTGGCAAGCAGTCCCAGACGAAGCCCAAGAGAGAACTCTGGGTTTTTTCTGCCTGGAGCTTGGTGTTGTATCTGCCCAAGATGCCGAGAGACTATCCCATCTCGGCTTTCTTTCATGCTACACATCCCAGGAGGATGTCGTGGACGCTGACTCCCGATCTTCACGGCAGGCCGGGAAAGATCTTTCATCTGAAAGGAGCTGACCAGGGTCGTTTGTCAGCCGGCCTTCCGGCAATGTGACGACGTTCAGGAGACTGTACCCAGGCAGTGTCCCGAGTGAAGACAGCTTAGTGATCCAGCCGGTCCAGTTACTGACTTTCTGTAATAATTTTATGGGGCACGGGGGAGTATACCCTAAGATGAACCCTCGGTGCGGTGGGTGGATCACCCCTACGAACCTTCGATGGGCTCGCTTAGTTGATTGGGTCCTGAAGCATTTTTAGACCGAGTTGGAGAGCATTGGTCTGTTTGCAGCTGTAAGTGCCACCAGTGTTGGGTTACCTCCTAATCCCAACCTGTTTCTGGCGCTGATGGAGCGATATATTTCGCTCACCGGGACTTTCGCCACTCCACTGGGGGAATTGGGATTGGCCCTTCATGAGATGGCAGAGATCTCGAGACTGCCGATGGGGGATACTCCGTATGAAGAGTATGTTCCTACGAACCGGGAGCTGGGGGATTCAGACCCTCGGGTAGTGGAAGTGTATCAGGAGCTGATGTGCCACTACCTCGCTTGCACTGCTTTTTATGGTGAGCCCTCAGATTTGGCTCACATCAATAAATGGACGTCCTACCTCTTCTTTCACCGGTCCCAGAATGCTAAGCCGGAGAAGGTATTGGAGGGCAAGGATCTGCCTGTTAATCCTCTGAGCGTGCTTAATGCTCAGGTAGTCGACGATCTCATGGTAGACGCTGGGGCTCCGGACTTGATCCTCGACGAAGGGATATGACAGTATCCTGTAGGCACTAAGGCCTATAGTTATTTGAGGCACTTCCGTAGGCCTCTGTCCAGGGAAGCTCAACTGGCTGGCTTCCTCTCCATATGGCTATGCCGAGTGGTGGTACCCGGCGTCGCATCTGCGGACCGTATTCACCGCAACACGCTGTGGCCTGCAGTGCGTCTGGTGTTTGGGGCAAGACTGGGCTTGCTTCCTGCCATGGTGTGCCGCATTCAAGCTGGCTTGAGGGCCATGACTGACGGGCTGCTCGCCGATGAGACTCGGCGTGATAGCTTTCCCAGGATAGAATTACCATACCTGTATATGATGGGATGGTTAATTCTTCATAACCCCAGGGTTATGTCTCTCGGCTCTGGCAGTAGTTCAGGGGCTAGTTTCTTGTTGAATTACCAGAAATCTTCCTGGAATGTGGCCACGGTTCTAGACTGTCGGCGGGTGCTGGGCTTCAGTCACAGTTGGAAGCTCTTCTGCACTGTCCCCTCTGTACACCGCAATCAATCGGGGATTAGGCTTGAGGATTCTGGTAGAGAGAAGACCAATCTCTCTCCTGAAGCTTTTAATTGGCTGGTCTGCATTAGGCCTTCCCATTTACTGTACAGAAGTGAAGACCATTGCTTCTTGGAACCCTACCTGCCTAGTCGGTTTGCCAGGCAGTTTGGGTATGATCAGTTGCACGTGGGCAACGCCGTCACCAGCTTCCGGTCCATGGGTGGACTCATTGATGGAGCGAGAGGATGGCGATATTTCCTTATGGGCTACACTGGAGCAATTTTTACTGTGCCGGTCATTACACTCTCCACGGAGCTGCGCATCCTGCACTCGTAAACCCAGTTCTATGTGGCAACGAACACCTTCCATCGCGATTTTGACATGCATGAAAGTTTTAGGGTGCCCTCTTCCAAGTCTGGGGGAAGAGTCGAAGTCCCCTCGGTTTCTTCTGACGAGGGTGAGGAGTTCGTCAATCCAAACGAGCCTCTGTTGGCGGTGTCGAGGGGTGAAGTACCTCTGCCTGCAGGGTCTTTGGTTATTTTCGGGAAGCGAAGGGCTCCTAATCCGAAGGAGACTTCCCCTTGCAAGAGGAAGAAGAAGATGGTTAATCGTCCTCTTTGGATTCCTGGTATTGAGGCTCCTGGAAGTGAGCCTGCATCTCCCCATGTTGGGGATGATTCTTTGATTGGAGGTTCCTCGCCTTTTAGAGAGGGACCCTCTACAGTTCCGGCCGATGGTGCCAGAGAATCTCTGCTGGAGGCCGCCGTCGCTGCTACTGCTTCAGGTAGTGGAACGAGGTCGCCTTCGGGGCTGAGTATATCTTTACGTGGATCGGCATCGGAAGAGACCCCTGTCGTGCCTGTCAGCGCACCTGGCGAGATTCCAGCTGATGAGCCTCGATTGGAATTTGACGAGGACCTGGAAGACTATTTGCCAGCGTCAGTTAGCAAACCCCTTTCTCCATGTATGACAGCTTGCTTAGCATCGTTAAGAAATGATTTAGCTGTATAGACTGCAGATGCGACATATATGCCGTCGGCCATGGGTAAATGTCGTATTCACACCTTTTCTTTTAGGAAAGTTAACATTATGCTGATATTAACTTCCTTTCGTCCTCTTTTCAGGGGAAGACCTCTTCGGGGAGGGTAGTGTAGATGCGCCCTTTGGCTCTGTGTCAGGTCCTGGCGACGACACGGAGGTGGCTGATTTTGAAGAGGAAACATCTTCGGGTGTCGGCTCGCCTGTCGACGAGATCCCGATATCTCAAGAGGAGGACGAGCCTGTCATTGCGACCATGCATCCTTTGAGTATGCCGGTCACTTCGTCTGGTGTTGGCGCTTCTTCTTTTATCGCACCACCTGTTGAGGCGATGGCCGTGGCAACATCGTCTGCGATTGTTCTTGGAGGGGGACTCACCAATATCGAGGCCACTCCCGGCGTCCATTCAGATCTAGCTGCGCTGATCGAGCAGTACGTCGGCATCTTCTACGCCACTTTGAAAATGTTAATATCAATGGTGTTGGCGAAGAATCTGAGCTTTGCGTCGCTGAAGCGGTCCTCCCGGTCCGCGATAGCGCCGATCCAAGAATTTGACAACACTGGGCTAGCCGAAACATTGGAGGAGATAGTTAATGGTTTGGAGCAACCCATTAACGAATACTTGCAGCTAGCTCGAGACAATGTTGAAGATCTGGTCCAGGCTAGATATGACTCCATGACTGCGCGACTTGCCAAACAGATGGCAGGCATAAATAAATCCATCCAGACACATCAGCAGGAGATGGATGAAGGAAAAGCCGTCGTGGAGGAGGCCATCGCTCTTCAAACGAAGTGTCGAGCCGAGCACGAAGGGAACGTAGCGAGGGTTCTCAGGCTGGAAATGAAACTCGCTCAGGCCAAGGAGTGGGCTTCTCAGTCGTCGGAAGCTTTAGTTGTGGCGGATAGCCGATTGGGCGTAGCACAACAGAACTTGGAGCGTGCAGGAGTCGCCCGTACTGGTTTTCTTCGGGCTAGAGCCGAATTTTCCCTCATGAGCAATGATGAGGCACGACTGGAGCGGGCTCGCAATGATGTCTTGGATTCCAGGACTGAGAGGATGGCTGCACTGGCGCAGCAGCTTTGCGACCTGACCGCTCCCCCTCAATGATGTACTTTTGCTTTTGCTTTTCAATGTATTTTCGCTCTTTCTTGGGAATAATAAAGAGGCTTTCATCTGACTTTGTGGACCCATCATTTCGGAGTGTAAATGACGGGTTTGGGTGAGAGTAATATCAGAGATAATAGGGACATGATATACTCTCGATAAGTTTTAGCAGGATATATCTATTCAGAGGTTATATGGACATGATAGAATACGATCCAACTAGTTTCGTTTTGGAAGTAGTTTTCTCAGAATGCGGTTTTTGCCATATTCCACTTGAGCAGAGGAGGTTAATCATAGTACCTTTTCAGGAATTTGCCGTTGATAGGAGCCATTAACAGGTCTCCGTTAGGCTGGGCTAACCTGTAAGCGCCGTTTGAGAACGTCGTCTCGATCACATAAGGGCCTTCCCATTTGGGCTGGAATTTGCCTTTACTTCTGTGAGTAAGAATCATCGGCCTTCTCACAGCTAAAACTAGCTCGCCGACTTTAAACACCCTTTCCTTCACTTTTTGATTAAAAGCTCTCGAAATGCGTGCTTGGTAGAGCGCGATGCGCTGTTGAGCTTGGAGGCGTTTCTCGTCTAATCCTTCTAGCTCTTGAAGCCTTAACAGGTCATTCTTTTCTTGAGTCAACTCATTATCCACGGCTATCCTGAGTGACATAATTTGGATCTCGATGGGGAGAACTGCTTCGCTCCCGTAGACTAATGAGAATGGTGTGCAACCTGTCGGTGTCCGTACAGTTGTTCGGTATGCCCAGAGACATTCTTCCAGCTTCTCATTCCAATCCCTTTTGTTCGAAGAGACCAACTTCTTCAAGAGCTTGATAATGGTTTTGTTGAACGCTTCCGCCAAACCATTAGCAGCAGGATTATATGCCGTAGAGGCAAAATTTTGTATCCGATTTTTATCGCAAAATCGATGAAACGCTTGGCTGATAAATTGAGGCCCATTGTCATGGATTATCCTTCGGGGTATCCCGAAGCGATAAATGACGTGATGCTTGATGAAGCTGATCACATTAGATGCCTTCACTTCAGCAAGAGGGATCGCCTCTGCCCATTTGGAGAAGTAATCCGTGATGACCAGTATGAACCGGTGACCTCTGGAAGAAGACGGGTGAATAGGACCAATGATATCCATACCCCATGCTTCGAAAGGCTAGGACACAACTGTAGGATGTAGCTGTTCGGGAGGTTGATAGATAAAGTCTGTATGGACCTGACAGGCTCTGCATTGTCTTGCATACTTTATTGCGTCTGTGATCATAGTAGGCCAGTAATAGCCCATTCTCCTGATGCGATCCTGTAGCTTAGGACCAGGTTGATGCGCTCCGCATACGCCATCGTGGGCTTCACGGATAATCCGCTGTGCTTCATCACCAGAGAGACATCGTAATAATAGTCCGTCATATGACCGACGATATAGACATTGTGACGATGCGTCAAAATAGAAGCAAAATAATCGTCTTTTGACGGATACTGCTTCTTTAGGATCTTCTGGCAAGATTCTGTATGCTACAAAATCTATAAAAGGAGCTCTCCAGTCTCTCCCGGGAGGATCTGTGTCCACCGCGTAGCTGCGTTCTATGTGGAAGTTATTTTTTACACAGAATAAATCTCTGTTAAGAAGGATTACCGAATTCTGCCTTCTTATAGGGGTAGCTAAATCTGCAGCTAGACTGGCTAGGGCATCAGCTTCCAGATTCTGAGATCGAGGTACATGCTCTAGGAAGAATCCTTTGAATGTCATGGCTATCTCGACCGTTGCTTGGTGATAGGGGATGAGGTCTGGATTTTGGACTTTATATATTCCTCTGACTTGATTGACGATCAGCAGAGAATCGCTGAAAGCTTCCAGAGATTCGACGCCCAATTCTTTAGCGACTTGGAGGCCGATTAGTAGAGCGTTGTATTCTGCCACATTGTTGGAACATGGCTCACTATGAGAATATGCTCGGTAGATGACGAGCTTATCAGGAGTAACCAGGACAATTCCTACTCCCGAGACCACGTTTCCCCCTGGGACCAGTTCTGGAGGCACCATCGAAGAACAGTTGCCATGCATCACTTTCCATTACGGAATTACATTCTGCAACTTCGTCGGGAATGTCCTCGTACAGTTTAGAGGCCTCCGGGATCGGATGAGCAGCTAGGAAGTCAGCCAACGCTTGGCCTTTGACGGACTTCTGGGGGACGTACACCATGTTATACGGTGTTAATAACATCGCCCATGTCGCGAGTCAAAAATTAAGAACACTTGGCTTGTTCATCAGTACTCGCAGAGGATTGATCCTGGAGATGATGTGAATGGTTTGGCCTGTGACATAGTGTCGCATTTTCTGAATAGCGAACATCAGAGCCAGGCATTCTTTCTCTACTGGATTGTACCGGTGTTCGTCTCCGACCATCATCCTGCTGAGGTAGTAGATAGCCTGCTCGTGACCCATCTCGTTCTTTTGTGCGAGAAAAGATCCCAGAGAATGATCCATCACTCGGACATACAACACGAATGGTCTTCCCATGACAGGAGGCACCAGAACTGGCGGACTGGTGAGGTAGCGCTTGATATCACCGAACGCTTGTTGACAGGCTTCATCCCATACGAAGGATACACCTTTCTTCATGAGACAAGAAAATGGCTGACATCTTCCAGAGAGGTTGGATATGAATCTCCGGATATAAGCCAGACGACCTTGAAATACCCCGAGTTCCCTCAGATTGTGGGGCGGTCGCATTTCTAAGATGGCCTTGACTTTATCAGGGTCCACTTGAATGCCTTTAGCGATAATGAAAAATCCCAGAAATTTGCCACTAGATACACCCAGAAAGGACTTTGTAGGATTTATTTTGAGTTGATGTTGGCGCATCAATTCAAATACTATCTTCAAGTCTTGGATGTGATTATCCTTGAGGCAAATTTTTACAGCTACATCGTCCACGTAATACTCCACTGTCTTACGTAAATGCTCATGGAATATGTTACTCATAGCCCGTTGGTACGTAGCCCCGGCATTCTTCAATCCGAAGGGCATGACCGTATAGCAATATACCCCCAGTGGTGTCCGGAAGGCAGTGTATTTCTCGTCTTTAGGATGCATCTTGATCTGATTGTATCCTAAAAATCTGTCCATAAAAGACATACGTTCAAAACCGCATGTATTGTCAATCATGATGTCTGTGATGGGAAGAGGAAACTCATCCTTGGGGCAGGCTGCATTCAGATCTCGAAATTTGATGCAGACACGTACTTTCCCATTTTTCTTCATGACCGGGACAACATTGGCGACCCAGTCGGGATGTTGCTCTTCACGGATGAAGCCTCAGGCTATCAACTTCTTGATCTTAGCTTCAATGGCGTCCATCATATCCGAGCGGAACCGGCGTTGGTGCTGCTTCACAGGCTTTGAATCGGGTAATATATTGAGCTTATGAGTAGCTACCTTTGGATCAAGGCCTGGCATGTCCACATAATTCTACGCAAAGACGTTGATATATTTTTTTATCAGCTGGATAACTTCTTCCCTTTTTGCTTCGGAAAGATTGTTACTGATAAATATCGGCTTTGGCAAAAGTCCATCCCTAACGTCAATCTGGATAACTTTGTCTTCAGTGGGAGGTTCTCTCTGCTCGAAGCGGAACTCCCATTGTGTATCCATTTGCTGAGCCCAAGCGTCATTCTTAAACGGTTCAGATTCTTGTTTGTCTGATTCGAAGGAATCCATCACTACCATATTTACTGATAATGTTCGCTCGAGAGTATGAGATGAGTCGGAGGGCGCTGAGCCATTTTGAGAGGAGGAAAAGATATCCTCGTTTGACTCAAGAGTTGCGAGAGAGGTGGTATACCCTAACCCGAAATGAGTTCATTGATAGTAGGGATCGCCGTGCAGCAGCATTCGTCTGCCTTTCCCGTAGTTGAGACCCAGTTCCAGCTTCAAGTTATAACCCATATTTTGCATGATCTTCAGAGCTTGCGGATGTATCTGTGAACCTGCATTTCACCAACATCGTTGTCGGAAGAATCCTCTTGCATAGTCGGTCCATTGCGCATGCGGCCGAAGACTATTGGATGCTGACTGCTGCAAGTAGGTGGGACAATGAAGATAGAATCCTCATGCGGTCCATATGTCGTGGTGACATTGGATGGTGACGCCACTTCCCATATATACGGATGATAGGAATCTATAGCTTCCAAGAATTTTTGCGCTATAGGTTCTATATCGTCGTAGGGAGATGATTCCTAATTTGGAATTTGGGTGTCAATATACTGGAAAAGAGGATGTTTATTATTATCTGAAACTCTGTTCCTGGTCGCATTTACATCCATCGACTGTTTGCTCCGCCGGAGGTTGATGACCAAGGGTGGAGGCTTCTGGTTCAAAGTGATCACTAGAGGATCACCCCCTTTTCCTGACCTGGTCTCGTTTAGGTGGATAGCCATAGGCTCTATGGCTTTTGGATGAGTAGTCCGTCCTTTTACCTTGATTGTCAGAGGTTGCTTGGATGGTGAACATAAACTTATGTCTGGACAATTCACTGTGGAGTAATTTTCCTGAAGAATCCATTGGAGAAACTTTTTTTTAGGGACTCTTCCTCGGGTACATTCTTGAAGAGAGCGAATTGTCACATAAAAACGATTGAAAATCCAATTGGTAATGACCGTCCCTTTGTTTACAGATGCAAAGTGATGACCTTGGCTTCGATCAACTCTTGAATTCTCTTTTTTAGCACATAGCACGCCCTTATGGAGTGATGAGTGTACCGATGGAAGAGACAATAATCTGGGTCATCAACTTTGCCAGCCCTCTCAGGATGTCTGATGTTGGGTAGCTGAAGCTTGCGTTCCTTCATCAGCATATTGAAGATTTCAATGATGTCGTCTTCATTGAAGGATAAAGTCTCTTTTGGTCTTTGGGCTCCTGATGCCTGAATTTTACGATTTTCTGGGAAGATCGTCGTCGTTGCATCATCTTTAGATCTTGGGGGAATTCTACCCCCAGCTTTGGATGCCGCCCTATTTTGTCGAGGTAGGCTACCCCCAGACATGCCGTGGCATCTGTCCATAGGAGCTGATTTAACAGGACCTGCCTCTGGTTGTAGAGGACTAGACTTCGAAGATTTGGGTTTCGCGAGAGATGCAGCATATCCCAACCCAAAACGAGCTTGTTGACAGTAAGAGTTACCAAGCAACGGTGTTCGTCTGCCCTTTCCATAGTGAGGTCTTGTTTCAGCTTCAAATCATAACCCATGCCTTGTATAATTTTCAATGCTTGCGGGATATATCTGTGGATTTGTATTCTGCCAGTTTCAGGCTCGCAAAATTCTTCCTATATGATCGGGCTGCTCCGTATGCGACCGAAGACTATTGGATGCTGGTCATCGCGAGTTGGAGGAATAATAAAGATGGAATCTTCACGTGGTCCACCTGTTATGACGACATTAGATATTGATGCATCTTCCCACAAGATCTTCCCGCGTTTGACCGTTAGGGGAACGGAAGCCTGTTCATGACCCTTGTCTTCGTATTTCTGAATCAAAAATTCACACAAGTCAAGAGTCTTTACAGAAGAAAAAGATGATGGCTTGTTCCTTCTATTCACATCAGGGGCATGCGGATGTTGGGAACCATAGTCTTCCCTGTGCCACCTATATACAACAGGTTGGCCATCTGGGCGGCGGATAATCCCCGAGGAGGGTGTCTTCCCGCACGTTGAGCCTTCTTTACGCTGAGTGGCTTCTCCTGGCATAATTTGGAGCTCTGCTCTGGTTGGCATGAAGCTGAGGATGTCCTCAGTCGGCCATCAGCTTCTCGCGTAATCCGGAGGGCGGACAGATCGTTCCCTTGCTGGCGAAAAGGTCGAGAAGTTGAGTAGTCCGCCGCTTGCTTTCCCTTGCGTAGATTGCAGGAATCATCTGCTTTTCCGCGGAAGACAGATACATTTTTACGTGCGGAGCACGTTTGTGATTCCTGATTTGGCGCTGAGGCCTCATCAGAAATTTTGTCTATTCTACCAGGGACGGGAGACTGAAACTTATGTGCAGAACGTGATTTAGGCTTCTGGACTAGCGCTGAGGCATTGTCAGAAGTTTTGTCTGTTCCGCCAGGGACGAGAGACTGAAATTTACGTGCAGAGCGCGGAGTATACTTCTGGGTTAGCGATGAGGCTTTGCCAGAAGTTTGTTGGCCCTGCCAGAGACAGGCGACTGAATTTTATGCGGAAGGCGCGTATTGTACTTCTGGGTTAGCGCTGAGGCTTTGCCAGAAGTTTTGTCGGTCCTGCCAGAGACAGGTGACTGAATTTTACGCGCAAGGCACAGATTGTACTTCTGGGTTAGCGCTGAGGCTTTGCCAAAAGTTTTGTCGGTCCTGCCAGAGACAGGTGACTAAATTTTACGTGCAAGGCGCGGATTGTACTTCTGGGTTAGCGCTGAGGCTTTGCCAGAAGTTTTGTCGGTCCTGCCAGAGACAAGTGACTGAATTTTACGTGCAAGGCACGGATTATACTTCTGGGTTAGCGCTGAGGCTTTGCCAGAAGTTTTGTCGGTCCTACGCGCAAGGCGCGGAGGGAGCAATGCTACAACCTCATTGGTCGGAGAGATCGAAAAGATCGGAGAGTCCACAGGAATGGTAGAAGATGTCTTGGGCATCCAGACCTTGGGCAGCTTCCTGTTGTTTTGGACGGAGAGGGAGTGAGAGCTACCCCCTGTTCGAAGCATATCTTTGTAGGCAGACTGGTCGAACTGGACGACCGGTGTCTTCTTTACGGATCCCACGGATACCACATCGTGTTGAGCAATAGCTTCCTCATCAGAAGAGGAAGATGTCTCCAGCAGAGTCGCCATCTTGTTTAGGATGATAAACGAGAAAAGATTTGATATACGGAAAATGAGGTCTAGTACGAAGATCCGCCCTTCTTTTATGTTTACAAACAAGATTGTACAAATTTAATCCTATACGAGGATGACTAAGTACAATTTATTTAATCTGGGTAAATATTGCTATAGGTGTCTGATCTGCAGTCGATCACTTTAGCCCTTGGACCACACGATGTTGAAGAAGTGTCGTGGAAGACAGAAAGCAGCTTCGCAGGTTGCTAAAGAGGGTGGATGCTCGATGCCAAAGTCGTCGATCCCTTCTCTTTTCCCGAGCTCTGGATTCTCCTCTCTCTCTTGACCTCCAGCTTCTTCGACCTCTCGACCTCTCTTCGTCTTTCTCTCCTTTTTTTGTTGACCTTGTTCCTCGTTGATAGAGGTCTCTATTTATAGAGTTTTAGTGACAGTGACCACACAGTCGGCATAGAAATCGAGTAGTGGAAAGTACAGCACCCTTTTATACGACGGTTTAAAATAACCAATGCCTGTGTATAAATAACCTTTTGAGTGAGCATGTGACGCGCGTCCAACTAAGGGACAGAATGCGTATATCTGCTACGAAGATCACGACGTAGAAGCCACGTAGGTAGTTATCCCTTGTGTAGAAGAGGTTGGAGTAGAAGCCAAATGACTGTCACAATGGCATATAAGTCAAGTAGGCATAGAAGCCGAGTGGGTGTAGAAGCCAAGTAGGCATAGAAGCCAAGTAGGCATAGAAGCCGAGTGGTTATAGGCCGAGTGGGCGTAGAAGCCGAGGAGGCGTAGAAGCCGAGGAGGCATAGAAGCCGAGTGGGCATAGAAGCCGAGCAGGCGTAGAAGCCGAGACGATGTGGACGTTTTAGCCGAAATTATGGCTCTTGGAGATATAATCAAATCTCTTGCATTAAATGCAGAGATCTGCCCCCATCCTGCGCATTAAATACAGAGGCTTGTCTTTAAGATTTGCCATCATTCTGCATATTAAATGCAGATACGCGTCTTGAATCCTGTACAACGAGTGACTGCTGATGTGGTGGTCTGTTTGCCTTCTGCGGAGCGTAAGAAGCTCACGTCTGCCTATGTAAAAATGGACGGCGTACTCCCTTATATGCGTAAGAGTAGTTTACGCAAAGGGGATGTCACTAAACGATAGTTCGATGACATTTAATCAAATCTCTGCATTAAATATGGGGATCCGCCTTTATCCCGCTCATTAAATGAGGAGGCATATTTTGAAGGCCTGCCACCCTTCTGTGCATCAAGTACAGAGACGTACCTTGGGCATCTGTCAGTATTCGGCATTTTAAATGTAGAGACGTGCCTCAAAAACTGTCACCGCTCTGTGCATTAAATGCAGAGACGTGCCTCGAGCCTTGTACGAAGTGCAGCTTTTGACGTGGCAGGTTGTTTGTCTTCCGCGGAGCGTAAACAGCTCACATCTCCCTGTGTAAAACAAGGCGACGTATTCCTTCGTATGTGTAAAAGTGGTTTACGCAAAGGAAATAGCAGTAAATGACAGGCTGGGTTGCAGTGTCGCGCCATCATTATACCCGTCGCTTGGGTTATCATGCAGTACTCTTTGTCAGGAGTCCAGACGTCAGGTTCTTTGCATGATCTGACAGGTTCATTTCGAAGAATACGAAGCGTTCCTCGTATAATTCAATGCTGTATTGAAAGTGGATGAGTTTTACGCCATATAGGCGATGAAGCGCCCTGCTTACGCCGAAGCAGCCTGGACATACTGCCTTACGCGGATGGTCCTTGAGCCTATATTTTTACGCTGTATTCAGCAAAAAAGCTCTGTTGCACGTTTGATGGCTCTGAGGTCCTCTGTTTACGCTGTCCTGCATCAACATGCTGTGTATGGCTATCCAGCGTATTTTTTATGCTTCTACAACCGTCATCCCAATCATCGTCCTCGTTATCACCATCGTCCACATCATCACTCCTCGTCATCATCATCATCCCAATCATCGTCCTCGTCATTACCCTAATACCCAATCATCATGATCATCAATATCACCACTATACATTATCATCACCACCACCATTGCTATTAACACCATCATCCCAATCATCGTCCTCAACACCCCCCATCATCCCCATCATCATGATCATCAACATCACCACCATATATTATCATCACCACCACCATTACTATTAACACCATTACAAACATCATAATCATCACCCTCATAATCATCACTGTCATCATCGTCTTTATGGAACCGTCACCCTCGCCGTAGTCAACCCGCAGCAGTCACCCCGATTCCTGTGCCTGTGCACACTGACCCCGAGGACATTGGATTTTTATATGCGACGTTCGGAGCGAGATATTGGGACTACATAGCTTCTTGCCAGGCAAGTATACCTTGCCAAATTGTTTACAGTACTTTGCATGCTATTTATATTTCTGTTTATTGCTTGTGTAGTTTAGTTCAGTTATATTCATTGCATGTGTAGTTCGTTTAGTCATTACTATATATATTAGATATGTTGACACATACTTGACACCTAGTATCATGAGAGGACAATCATTAGGCGTATGGACTTTTAACCACTCTGGTAAACCATAGTATATAGCTCGCACTACGGGCGTGTATCGTGCTGGTCGCTACCCCCGAGGTATGTCGATTTCTGTAGAGTCACGCTGGTCGCTACCCCCGAGGTATGACAATTTTTGATGTCCACTGGCGGGTGTGTGAGTTGTGAGGCTTAGATCGAGTAGCCTACCCTTGCCCCTACGTCGAAAAGTTGTCCTCATTTGCATTCATATAGATTGTCAAGTATAACATACTTATATATTTTCAAACATATTGAATGTTTACTGTATTCAATTGGCTTGCTTATATGTATCTTGTTATGTCCCTCTGAGGACCTGGTCCCTTGCCAGGTATAGACGACCATGAGTATCCGCAGGAGTACGGACCCGGACCTGATGCTTTACCTTCTGCTGAGGAGACCTTACCCACTGAGCATCACTGATTATCTCTAGCGATGGCTACTTTAGCTGACACTCTTATCATCATCTTATTCTATATTAGAGATTCTACTCTTCTCTCTCATTTAGTTTGATATAGTCATTGTTAGTGGATTTGTCTTCACCCGACTATCATTTATGGATTATTCAGGCTCTTCATTTTAGTTTAGTTATTTATTTCTGTGACTTGTTGTGTGGATAAGATTAGTATTTTCTGTGACTTGTGATAGTATATATACCACATATGAGTTTTTATTCATATTACAACATACGTATGTATATTGGTATCCATATATTGGAGTTGCCATATACACACGGCTGACATGCTTACGTGTCCTAGTCCTACGTATTTTGGGGCTGGGACGTGACAGCAAAAGCAGCAGAAGAAGCTGCACCAGTAAGCAGAAGCTGTAGCAGTAAGCAGCAGCAGAAGCAGCGATAAGCTGCAGCAGAAAGCAATAGCAGAATAAGCGATAAGCCGCGATAAGCTGCAGCACCAGTCGATAAGCAGTAGCAGTAAGCAGTGTTTAATGTTATATATAGTGATAAGTTAGTGTATAAGTTAGTGTATATATTGATAAGTTAGTTATATATATTGATAAGTTAGTTATATATATTGATAAGTTAATGTATATATTGATAAGTTAGTTATATATATTGATAAGTTAGTAAGTTATGTATATATTTAGTAAGTTAAGTATATATATATATATATATATATATATATATATATATATATATATATATATATATATATATATATATATATATATATATATATATATATATATATAAGCACTAGTTAATATTAGTTAGTATTATTTCTAGATTACCTTGAAGTTACACCAAGGTAATGAGAGTTGAGGTATCTAGGGTACGAATATTATATATCATGAGGTATATTGGTATGTTAGTTAGTATAGTATTGTTATAAGTTAAAATGCATATTAGTGTATAGTGAGGTGTATGGGTAGTTAGTTATATGTTAGATATTGAATTACCTTGTGACACCAAGGTAATGTCAAGGTATTGGTTTATACTCAAGGTATTGGGTTTGAGTATCGAGAGGGGTGTGTAGGTGGTGTGATACCGTATTTGGCTCAAAGCCAAGGTATCCACTTAGCATTAGTTAGCTGGGAGTACTATATATTTTTTTATCTTATATATATATATATATATAAAATTATTATTATTATATTTTTATAGCTAATAATTTATGTATCTTATGATACAGTATTGCGTTGGTATCCTAGTATCCTAACATAGCTAGTATAGCCTAGTTACATAGTGTATGGACCCAATATCCTAGAGATGGACTCATACAACCTAGAAATAGCTAGTTTGACATAGAGTTGACCTAGTTTGACTGTTTTGACTTAGAAATAGCTTTATGACCTAGAATTTGACTAGTTTAACTTATTTTTATTCCAAAACCTTGTATTAATTCAATATTCCATATATAGGTCCGTGTGACACCAGTTCGGACACTGATTTGCATTATTTGCTCTGGACCACAAGCGAGTACATTCTCTGATAGTTTCTATTATTTGATTACTACTATAATTCAAGTATTTAGAAATGTTACTTATGATTTGTCATGCCCCAGTTCTAAATATAAGGAACTGAGCCACGTGGCAATGGCCAGCGGGTACATTTCGAGTGCACCTAAGCTGTAAAGTATAATGATAAAATCCAACACATAACACAGAGACAGTGAAACTAAATCTCATCCACAGACAACAAATATATGGAGCACATAGAGAAAATTATAACTACTACTGTGCAGAAGGGAAATAACACGAGAAATGTATCATAGTACAAATACTAGAAGAGACACACAGGAACAAACTCGCTAGTATAAATACTGAAATGAATGAAAGCAGTAAGATAACTAGGAACGGTATCTGAAAGCTAGATAGTAATACCGTCCGAGGGTGAAGTCACTACCAGAGATCAAACGAAGTCCTCGGGAATGATCTCGTCCTCTGCAATAGGCCCTGCTCCTGGATATGCACCCGATCTGTACTCCTCCGGGTAATCCTCCTCGCCTAAGCCTGGAAGGGAACCAAGTCCTCAGAGGGACGTAACAAGGTACAAAAATACAGCATGCTATAGTATAATAGAAAGAAACAAGTACAATGCCAGTGTAATCTAGCATAAGTGAGACACAACTTTGAAGACAATGTTTGACGCGTGGGCTGTCCAAAATAAAACCGTAGCTCCGGACACGGAGACACACGGGACGTACCGCAGCTCCAAGTAAAGAGTCACACGGGTGATACAACTACTCCGGATACAGGAAGACTACATAAATATGACATATATATATATATATATATATATATATATATATATATATATAGTACGTGCAGAGGAGCCCAAACATCTAGTAACTGTCTTCTCCTTCCCAAGCGGTCAACGAGTGTTCGCTGAACCTGAACCTCTATCTAACAGTCTCGTCATACTAAAGTAACTATCAACGATCACGACCCTAAAGTCGTTCCAGTTTTTGGTCATGCTAACAGTATCAGGATAAGAGAAATCTGGCATGATGACGGTGTCTAAATGTGTCCTAGGGTTATGACATAACCAAGTGTGTACATCAAGGTATTGCGAACATCTATCAATCGTTACCAGACGTTACCGACGAACGTCTACACCCGGTTATGACCCGGACACGAAGTAACGGTTCTGATCCACGGCGCGCATAATGCATATAACAAATAAATAGAAATATGGTAACTGAAATACAGGGTGGCAAGGTACACTTGCCTGGATCCGGATGCTGAAAATGGGTCTCCGTATAATGTCCAAGTCCGCGGGTCCCGTAGTACCTAGAGACGAGATACAAGCTCAATCAATAAACTATCACGAGGCTAAAATAAGAGGTGACACACATCTAGCATAGGCTACAATCTTTGTTACAAGCTCACATTGACACTAAGCTAGAGGGTTGACCATGGTTGACTAAAGGTACGTTACATCTAATACGATCAATAACCAGTATAATATTATTAGAATATTCCTCAATCCCCTATATTTATCATAGTGTTTTCTTGTAGTTTAAGCGATGATCATCCTCAGATTTTACCCTGGCTTTCACTGACGTTATCATGCATGTTTAAATATATCATCCTCGAATAAAATAATTATTAATTATTTAAACCCTCGATTATAAAAATTGTTAATTAATTATTTGAACATCCTTTCACATATACATAGCTACTCCTCTATCATTTCATTATTATTTATCAAGTTCTCAACCAATGAACAACTTATGATATCAAAACACATTTCCTAATTATAAACATACTCTTCGATACCTACCAAGAATGCATATAACGAAAACCATAGAACTCAATATAGCATTCACCAACCCTAAAACTCAATATAGCATCATTCACAACCCTAACCCTAACTAGGTTATATTAACAAATAAACAATACTATACTACACAAGGAGATGGGGGAGAGGTTACCTCGGTGGCGGCGTGTTGTAGCAGCATCAACGCTGCGGTTGGCCGGAGTGAGGTCGACAGCGAGGTGGGGATGACGGTGGTTCTGCTGCGTTGGCCGGAGTGAGGTTGCTGGCCGGTAGATGGTCATGACAGGGTGGCACGTCGGGATAGAGGAGGAGACACGGTTGGAGAGCTGGCCGAGGGTGGTCGAGGCTCGACGGAATGGTATTGTGATGATGATGATAAAGACAATGCGGGGGTGGCAGTTGGTCGAGGGGGCATGGCGGCGTGGAGACGGGATGGAGGTGGCAGCAGGATGGAGCTGCGGGTTCTCGGCCGGTTAGAGGTGGAGCAGGGAAGTAGCAATGGTGGTGGCAGCATGAAGGTGACGGTGGTGCGAGTGGGTGTTGGCCGAGGGAGGAAGTAATATGGAGGTGGTAGAGTCGACAGCCGGTGGAGAAGCTCGGCTGTGAAGGGTGGTCGACGGTTGGAGGCCGATGGTGGCGGTGTTAGCAGTCGTGGATGGCCGGAGTAGAGGTTAGAGATAATGGTGCTCGTGTAGGAAGGAGAAGGAGAAGTGAAGAGGAAGAAGAAGAAGAAGAAGAAGAAGAAGAAGAAGAAGAGAAAAGGAAGAATGGAGGAGGGGTTTGGCTGGTGATGTAGGAAGAGGGAGAAGAGAGAGAGAGGGGGGTTTTCTATGCTCCTTTGGATTAGGGCTGACATTGGGAAAGGGAGGTGAAGGAGATATTATATAGGTGAGTGTGTGGTGAGGATGAGTTTTAATTTTGAATGGAGGGTCCAGATTTTACATGAAAGAAATGTACATCCAAAGGGGAGAGAGGGGATTGATTTGACCGGTCAAGAGATGAGGGAGAGGATTTTTTTCATTGGCTTGGACCAATGGGGTGGTAACACCTATTTCCATATTTGTAAATAAGCCCCTTAACTTTTGGGTAATTGCACATGCATGAAAAATGATGGGGATTTGGTGTGGGAAGTGGTGTTTGGTGTTATGTAGGGTGAGGGGGTGTTGTGTGTTTTTTATGGGCTTAATGAATGGGATATTGGGTTAAATTGGGGTTAAGTTGGGATTAGTCAAAGTTGGTATCCCCAATTTAATTAAAAATAAAATATCATGTGCTCTTAAATTAAATGGGGGCACATGGTGTAATACCTTGTTTCGCTCAAGCGGACTGCCAATTCAAACGGCGAAAGTGCAATATCCCGACCCGCTTTGCTCAGGCGAGAATAATCGTTTGAGGCAAAGGATATCCAGACTTGTCCCTACAAGAGTTCGACTTAGGCTTTCAAAGGCTCGCTCGGAGGTGAATCATCGCTAAGGTGGGTGGCTACGGTGAACTTGTCTTTGCTTAGCCATCACACTTAAAATATGGAATGATACATGCTAGTCGCTAGGTGAATCACCCCCTGCATGCTAATAAGAATAAAACGCACCTAGCTAAGAGAATAATCCCAACTTGTATTGCTCGTGCTAGAACATGGAAATAAAATATTGCTTATAATCAGACCCTCGCATGCTACCTTTGCCTTATGCAACAAGACCTCGCTATGCCTCGAGTAGAAAGATATACATATATTTTGTAGTGCACTGTTTGTATGCCACACTGCACGACCCTAGATCATGTTGCTAAAAAAGTTCCCTTACAGTTTTACTCCTCGGCTTACCTTAGGGCCCGAGCGAATGTGAATGCTTAAGTTTTCTTGTGAATGCATGCTTGCCTGCTTATATATATTGCCTCGATTGAATGCTTGTCGCATAAACTATGCCAAGACCCTGTGATGCAATTTATCTCATGCATTTATTTAGGTTTTCCTCGGAAGACTATCTAATAGTCGTTCCGTGCATGAGTAAACCTGAAAGTATCCGGGACTGTTAGGTCGCTAAGGCAGTTCCCGAACCAAGGAATTTGCACCAAGTCAAATGATCTAAGAATCCCAGCTCGTAGAGCAATATTGTCCTATATTAAATCAAATGGCTCGTAGAGTCGATACACATATTGTGAACAATCCTGCCTGAAACAAGTACCTGATATACTTATCCTGCCTCAAACATGTACCTGATTTCCTTCCTGAAACATGTTCCTGATATATATCCTGACTCGAACTTATCCCTGTGTTTGACCAAAGACCCAAAAGATTGAGACTTGCATGGTCACAGGACAACTTGGAAACAAGGTTTTAGTTCCGCGGACGGTTGCTGGGGCACTGGCACCGATCCGATCCGGACGAAACTCCTGATAGTCGCCTGCTATAGGACAGAATGGCCTGTGTCGTCATGTCTATGCATCCTACGACATTCCGTATTGAGACTAGACCGTCCATTATGGCACCGTTTCAGTGACCTCATGTTCATATAGATAAGTCATCCTCGCTGAGTGGCAACCCGCGTGCGAGTCATTGCATCGCAACGAAAACAACTGAACATCTGAACGATCATGATATAACAACACTTGTGCATAAAGAGCACTTAAACATCTTATGCAACACACATGATATTTATCGTAACTCGTGCACCCGAAGCATAATCTCGCTCACAACACAAGTGTTTGCATATGTTATTGCCCTGAATGTTTATACATGCTCGTGCTTGAATTAACTTGGTTTGCCTTGGACAGGGAAGGATAAATGGTAAGTTGGTAAGTCTTGCCGTGTTTCCTCTTATATCGTACGGCACATTGCCACACGAGTTAGGCTATTCAATATTGCCATAAAACTGATCCTAAGGCAACTAGAAAGATAATATAATAGTTGGTGTACGGAACCTATGTTACGTATTTGGATTTGTTGAGCGGGCGAGTAGCCTCCACACTAGTGCATTCAATGTACTGATAATCCACCAGATCATTTGTAGGGTGCGGGAGAACCTCGTTCGGTGCGGATGCCTCCTTCATGCATGCTAAGGAGTGGAGTTCACTCTGGAGCCTTGGAGCGCTGCGTCCGGAACTGAAGCACATATACAAGACATAATATTGGAACATTGCATGAACATCACCTGAATATCGCCTGTATTATTCCATAAATGTAGCCACTTGGCACGCTTCTACTGTTTCAGAGAGAGGCTTAAGCGACTTGTAATCTCGGCTATGCGCCGCCTGTAACACTTGATGACTATCAATAAAGAGTTTAATTTACTTCTACTTGTGTTATTCAATGCTTTAACTATTGTCGACTCAGTGAACTTGTTACCAAGTCGCCTATGCATTTATAATTCCGCTGCACTCGGACAATCTGTGCGACTCTGTTTCTTAGACCTCTTACCGCCAGCCAATGAACCACGACCTTGCATGGGCGTGGCTCACGCTCGTGTGGCATCATGCTCGGATGGGTCAAGCGATCATCCCGCGGGAGCGCTGGCGCGATGATTCTCGCCTAGCGGGGATGACCGATTAGCCTGCGAGAGATCGGGGCATGACACATGGGGTCTCAATTCGGAGTGACACAAAGGTCATGAACGGTGTAGGCTTGGTGTCAGTCTTAGACTCTTTAATTGGTCTAGCTAAACGGGTTGAGTTGGTGTCCCAAAATTGATGGCAACGATAAAGGTACGTGACACAGGATTAAAGAATGGATTTCGGGACCGGAAAGTTGTGCAATTAAATTAGAGCACAAGGGATTGTGTTTGTGAGTGACGGAAAAGTCCAGCGCCTAGGTTGGCTTGTCAGGTCAAGAGTGCAATAACTAGTTAGAAATTTAGGGCTAATGTTGGGCTCCAAATATTGTAGCAACGGTAGGGTGCACCTAGGGTTTAAATTAAAGAACCAGCCAAATGCAACAAAAATTATAAACCTCAAACACCCTGATGCTAAAATAAAATTTTCTAACCCTAACTAGTCTACCAAAAATAATAATTGAGGGGGTTTACATCCTTCCCAACTTAGAAGAATTGTATCCCCGAAATTAAAAGTAAGTACGAATAATAGCTACGAGAATTTAAAAGTAAATAAGTAATCGAATGCAGTACGTAAATTCGTACCTTGGTCCTCAAATAAATACGGAAAATGCTGCCGAATAGAATCCTCATGCTCCCAGGTAGACTCGCCTGGCGAATGATGCTTCCATGCAACCCTGACCAGTCGAATAGTCTGACCCCTCAAAATCTTCTTACTGCGATCGAGTATCCTTAATGGCTGCTCTGCATATGATAAACTGGGCCCGACTATAATCTCTGAATGATCAAGCACGTGGCTAGGGTCTGCCACGTATCTCCTCAACTGTGATACGTGAAATATGTCGTGCACTCCTTCTAATGATGGAGGCAATGCAAGATGATAAGCCACTTCGCCAACTCGTTCCAAGATGTCAAAAGGTCCGATGTACCTCGGACTCAGCTTGTCTCTACCCCCGAATCTGATGGTACCACGAGTGGGAAATATCTTCAAAAATATATGGTCACCTTCCTTGAACTCCAAAGGTCTGCGGTGCGCATCTGCCTAATGCTTCTGTCTGTCCTGTGTTGCACGCAGGTGTCTCTGAATCTGCTTTACTTTCTCCACTGTCTGTGTCACCAACTCTGGACCAAGTATTTGACGCTCTTCCATGTCACTCCAACATACCGGTGACCTATACTTCCTGTTGTAGAGTATCTTATAAGGTGCCATCTGTATGCTGGCCTGGTAGCTGTTATTGTAGGAGAATTCCACCAAGTGTAGATGGTCCTTCCAAGATCCTCCAAAGTCGATCATACGCGCTCTCATTATATCCTCTAGTATCTGAATCGTGCGCTCTGACTGACCATCAGTCTGTAGATGATATGCAGTGCTGAACTTGAGACGAGTTCCTAAAATCTCCTGCATACTCCGCCAAAAATATGACGTAAATCTGGAATCACGATCCGATATAATGCTGACAGGCACTCCATGTAGTCGTACTATCTGTGTCATATACATGTCAGCTAATATCTCCGTGGACTGCCCAACTCTGAAGGGCAATAAATATGCAGACTTGGTGAGTCGGTCTACGACAACCCAGACTGTATTATTCCTGCTAGGGCTCCTCGGGAATCCTCTGACAAAGTCCATGGTAATGTGTTCCCACTTTCACTCGAGAATGGAAAGCTGCTGCAATAGTCCTGCAGTCATTTGATATTCAGCCTTGACTTGCTGACAGACCAAATATCTTGCCACGAATCTCGCAATCTCCCTCTTCATCCCATGCCACCAGTAGTGTTGTCTCAAATCTTGGTACATCTTCGTACCCCCAGGATGAATAGAATAAATTGAGCCATGAGCCTCGGTCATCAACTTCTGGCGTAGCTCGCCACTCGGAACATATAGGCGATCTCCATACCTCAATGTTCGATCTTCATGAATCCGGAGTCCCTTCTGCATGCCGGCCTCTATCCTCTCTCGTAGTCATCAAAATCTCGTATCTGTAGGCATGGCTACCTTGATCCTCTCAACCAAAGTAGACTGAACCTCGAGACTGGCCATCTGTCCATCCATGCCTGGCAATACAACCTCTATTCCGAGCTTCTGAAGATCCTCTAATAATTTTCGCTGCATCGTCAAAAGTACGCCATGGGCTTCTTGCTTAAGGCATCTGCTACCATATTTGCTTTGCCAGGGTGGTACTGTAATTCTATATCATAGTATGTCATCAACTCTAGCCATCGCCTCTGTCTTATGTTGAGCTTATTCTGAGTGTAGACATACTTCAGACTTTTGTGATCTGTGTAAATCTTAACACGCTCTCCATAAAGGTAGTGTCGCCATAGCTTTAGTGCAAATATTACTGCAGCTAGCTCTAGATCGTGCGTTGGATATTTCTTCTCATGAACTCTCAGCTGTCTCGATGAGTAGGCTATCACCTTGCCGTGTTGTATCAGTACACATCCTAATCCGCTCCCAGATGCATCACTATACACTATAAATCCTTCCAATCCTGAAGAAAGTGTCAAAATCAGTGCTGATGTCAGACGCTTCTTCAGCTCATCGAAAGTCGTCTGACACTCCTCAGTCCAGATAAACTCCTAGCCTTTATGCTTCAGTCGCGTCATAGGCGCAGCGATCCTCGAGAAGTTTTCTATGAACCTCCGATAATATCCGACAAGTCCGAGAAAACTCCTAATCTCTGTAATTGATGTAGGGGTAGGCCACGTCTCCACTGCAGCGATCTTCTCCGGGTCAACTGATAGTCCATCTCCGATGATTATGTGTCCCAGGAACGGTACTCTATCTAAGCAGAACTCATATTTGCTGAGCTTGGCATACAGCCTCTCCTGCCTCAGCGTCTCCAACACGATCCTGATATGTCTCTCATGCACCTCCTGGCTCTTGAAATATACCAAGATGTCATCGATAAATACCACCACGAACTTATCTAAGTACTGGTGGAAAACATTGTTCATCAGGCTCATAAATACTGCTGGCGCATTGGTTAAACCAAACGACATGACTAGAAACTCATAGTGCCCGTACTTTATCCGAAAAGCCGTCTTTGGAATGTCCTCTCTCCGTACCTTGATCTGATGATAGCCGGATCTGAGATCGATCTTCGAGAATACACATGCGCCACTAAGCTGATCAAATAAATCATCGATGCGTGGCAAAGGGTACATGTTCTTTATCTTTACAACATTTAACGCCCTGTAATCGATACACAACCGTACCATCCCATACTTCTTCGGCACAAATAAGATGGGTGCTCCCCATGGAGAAACACTAGCCCGAATGAAACCCTTATCTAAAAGATCATCTACTTGGACTTTTAACTCAACCAACTCCTTCGGTGCTAGTCTGTAGACGGGGGAAGTAACTGGCTCGGCTCCGGGAGTCAACTCTATAGTGAACTCTATCTCTCTGTCAGGTGGCAGGCCTGGAAGTTCCTCTGTAAACATGTTCCCAAACTCTGATATAAAGTGAGGGTACATTAGTTCACCTTTTGCAATGTGTGTAGCTAAGGTAGGTTGGACACCATGCTCTCGGGCTCCCCGAAGAAACGCAAACTCAGGATGATCTGGTGGTCTAAATATGACGCAACTACGATGAAAATTTAGCATTGCGTGGTATTGGCTCAACCAATCCATGCCTAGGACAATGTCATAGTCTGGCATAGAGAAGACCAGAAATCGGGCACGCATCTCTCGCCCGCAAACAGCTACTGAACATGATCTACAAGTGTCGCTAACTGGTACTATTCCACCTCCCATAAGAATTCTCTTAATCTTCAGAAGGGGTACAATTGCTATTCTATGGGTCACCACGAAACTAGAAGCTATAAAATAGTGTGTGGCACCATAATCAAATAATACTACTGCTGGTAATGAAGCTACTAAGATAGTACATGCGATCACTTCTCCGGCTGTCTCCGCCTCTTCTATAGTCATTGCATAGGCCTGACCATGTCTTGGTGCTGGTGCTCGTTGCTGTTGTCGAGCCTGCTGGAATCGATCTACCTGTGGGGCCAAGGGTGGCCTCCTCTGATTTCCTGCTGGTGCTGGTGGTCACAGTGCTCCAGCTCCTACATAAGGCGGCCTCGGTCCGAGATGCTGCTGATAAAGCCTTGGTGCTGGCAGGGCTGGCCGATGAATCATCTGTACTGGAGCCCTCTGATCTGGGCAATCTCGAACTGCATGCTGGTCCGACCCACATCTCAGACATACGCCCAGCCTCCGTCGATATTCGCTCAATAAGTGTCCCTTCTTGCCACAGTAATGGCATGTGGGAATCGCTGGTCCCTGCAGGGGTGCTGATCTCTGCTGCTGCTGTTGTACCAGTAGATGTTTTCCAGGTCCTCCCTGTGAAGCTCGAACTAATGATGATGATGCACAGGAGCACTTCAGACTAGCCTCCATCTTGTTGATACGGTACTGGCGTCGTGCTGCTAATAAAACCTCGGAGTAGGAGATGGGGGCAATAGACCCGATACATCTCTGCGTCTCGAAACTTAGGCCTTCATAGAACTTCTCGACCTTCTTATCCTTTGTCGGGATTAGGTACGGTGCAAATCTGCTCAAGCGGAGGAACTCAGCATTGTATTCCTCTATGGTTAAACTGCCCTGTCTGAGATTCTGGAACCTATCCGGAAGTTCTGCTCGGGCAGTGGAAGGTATATACATCTCCTGGAAGAGCATAGGGAACTCCTCCCATGTGACCCGATCGGGTCCCAAACGCTCCTCCTCTGAGAGCCACCAGTGATGAGCGTTGCCAGTAAGTTGCATGCTGACGGCAGTCATCCATCTATGCTGCGGGAGATCTGGCCTCCAACTGGTGCTGAATGCTGGTGAGCCATGCATGAACCTCCGTCGGCTCTTCCGTGCCAGCAAAAGGAAGTGGTATCATACGAAGGAAGTCTATGACAGACCCCATCGTCGACTGGCATATTGGTGGTGATGTCTGTCCCAAGGCTGTCATAATACTCTCCCTCAAGGTCTCAGCCTGGCGCTAATGGGCCTGCTGCTGATCCTGCTGCTGGACCTGCTGTTGGGCCTGCATCATCGCGTAGACCATCTGAAATATCTGTGGCCCATCCATGGGTTGCCCTATTGGGAAAGGCATATATGGCATCTGAGGAGGGAATGGGGGTGGTAGGGGCAACTGCTGCTCCTCCTATCTTGGGGTCCTCTGGTCCTCATGACATGCCTGATGCGGAGTCTGGTGCCCGTCCGAAGGTACGTCTGGCTGCCCAGATGACTGTCCATGGGGAGCTGGAGTCAACAGAAGAACATACCCAATTCTGGTTCCCCGGATGACCCTGCGTCACGGGGGACATCGCCCGGCTGCGCGATACGTCCGCTACGGAGATTCATAACTCTGAAAGAAGTCATGATTAAGATCAGCATTGAGGAATTTAAACAAGATGCAAATTGGCAAAGAAAATTAAAATAGAGGTGTCATGTGAAGGACTCAAACATGTAGATGAGATTCCTAATATCTATTCCTACTTTGCAGGCTTGCTTGACACAGTCAGGTGACCAAGACGATTTAAATCGGACCTGCATGGGCTACCACAAAAACCTTGTCACGTCCCAGTTCCAAATATAAGGAACTGAGCCACGTGGCCATGGCCAGCGGGTACACTTCGACGGGCATCCCAATCTAATGGACCCGACGGAGTGCACCTAAGCTGTAAAGTATAATGATAAAACCCAACACATAACACATAGACAGTAAAACTAAATCTCATCCACAGACAACAGATATATGGAGCACATAGAGGAAATTATAACTACTAATGTGCAGAAGGGAAATAACACAAAAAATGTATCATAGTACAAATACTAGAAGAGACACACGGGAACAAACCCGCTAGTACAAATACTGAAATGAAGGAAAGCAGTAAGATAACTAGGAACAGTATCTGAAAGCTAGATAGTAATACCGTCCCAAGGTGAAGTCACTACCATAGATCAAACGAAGTCCTCGGGAATGATCTCGTCCTCTGTAACAGGTCCTGCTCCTGGATATACACCCGGTCCGTACTCCTCCGGGTAATCCTCCTTGCCTAAGCCTGGAAGGGAACCAGGTCCTCAGAGGGACATAACAAGGTATTGTAATACAGCATGCCATAGTATAACAGAAAGAAACAAGTACAACGCCGATGTAATCCAGCATAACCACCTAAGTGAGACACAACTTTGAAGACAATGTTCGACGCGTGGGCTGTCCAAAATAAAACCGTAGCTCCGAACACGGAGACACACAGGATGTACCGCAGCTCCGAGCAAAGAGTCATACGGGTGCTAATACTACTCCGGATACAGGAACACTACATAAATAGGACATATACATATATATAGCATGTGCAGAGGAGACCAATCGTCTAGTAACTGTCTTCCCCTTCCAAGCGGTCAACGAGTGTTCGCTGAACCTGAACCTCTATCTAACAGTCTCGTCATACTGAAGTAACTATCAACGATCACGACCCTAAAGTTATCCCAGTTTCCGGTCATGCTGACAGTATCAGAATACGGGAAATCTGGCACGATAACGGTATCTGAATGTGTCCTAGGGTAATAACGTAACCAAGTGTGTACATCAAGGTGTTACAAACATCTATCAATCGTTATCAGACGTTATCGACGAACGTATGCACCCGGTTATGACCCGGACACAAAGTAACTGTTCTGAACCAAAGCGTGCACAATGCATATAACAAATAAATAAAAATATGGTACCTGAAATACAGGGTGGCAATGTACACTTGCCTGGATCCGAATGCTGAAGATGGGTCTCCGTATAATGTCCAAGTCCGCGGGTCCCGTAGTACCTAGAGACGAGATACAAGCTCAATCAATAAACTATCACGAGGCTAAAATAAGAGGTGACACACGTCTAGCATAGGCTACAATCTTTGTTACAAGCTCACATAGACACTAAGCTAGAGGGTTGATCACGGTTGACTAAAGGTACGTTACATCTAATACGATCAATCACCAGTATAATATCATCAGAATAATCCTCAATCTCCTATATTTATCATAGTATTTTCCAGTAGTTTAAGCCATGATCATCCTCAGATTTCACCCTGGTATTCACTGACGTTATCATGCACGTTTAAATATATCATCATCGAATAAAATAATTATTAATTATTTAAACCCTCGATTATAAAACCGTCAATTAATTATTTGAACATCCTTTCACATATACATAACTACTCCTCTATCATTTTATTATTAGTTATCAAGTCCTCAACCAATGAATAACTTACGATATCAAAACACATTTCCTAATTATAAACATATTCTTTGATACCTACCAAGAATGCATATAACAAAAACCATAGAACTCAATGTAGCATTCACCAACCCTAAAACTCAATATAGCATCATTCACAACCCTAACCCTAACTAGGTTATATTAACAAATAAATCATACTACACTACACAAGGAGATGGGGAAGAGGTTACCTCGGTTGCGGCGTGTGGTGGCAGCGTCGATACTGTAGTTGGCCGGAGTGAGGTCGACAACGAGGTGGGGATGGCGGTGGTTCTGCTGGGTTGGCCGGAGTGAGGTTGCTGGCCGGAGGATGGTCGTGACAGGGTGGCACATCGGGATAGAGGAGGAGACGCGAAGGGGAGCTCGGCCGAGGGTGGACGAGGCTCGGCAGGATGGTGCTGTGATGATGATAATGATGATGATGATGATGAAGAAGATGATACGGGGGTGGCATTTGGTCGAGGGGGCGTGGCAGCGTGGAGACGTGGTAGAGGTGGCAGCGGGATGGAGCTGTGGGTTCTCGGTCGGTTAGAGGTGGAGTGGGGAAGTAGCAGTGGTGGTGGCAGCGTGAAGGTGCCGGTGGTGCCGGTGGGTGTTGGCCGAGGGAGGAAGTAATATGGAGGTGGTGGAGTCGACAGCGGGTAGAGGATCTCGGCTGTGTAGGGTGGTCGACGGTTGAAGGCCGGTGGTGGCGGTGGTAGCAGTCGTGGATGGCCGGAGTAGAGGTTGGAGATGATGGTTCTCGTGTAGAAAGGAGAAGGAGAAGTAAAAAGAAAGAAGAAGAAGAAGAAGAAGAAGAAGAGAAAAGGAAGAATGGAGGAGTGGTTTGGCTGGTGATGTAGGAAGAGGGGGGAGAGAGAGGGGGGTTTTCTATGCTCCTTTGGATTAGGGCCGGCATTGGGAAAGTGAGGTGAAGGAGAGATTATATAGGTGAGTGTGTGGTGAGGATGAGTTTCAATTTTGAATGGAGGGTCTAGATTTTACATGAAAGAAATGTACATCCAAAGGGGAGAGAGGGGATTAATTTGACCGGTCAAGAGATGAGGGAGAGGGTTTTTTTCATTGGCTTGGACCAATGGGGGTGGTGACACATATTTCCATATTTGCAAATAAGCCCCTTAACTTTTGGATAATTGCACATGTATGAAAAATGATGGAGATTTGGTGTGGGAAGTGGTGTTTAGTGTTAAATAGGGTGAGGAGGTGCTGTGTGTTTTGCATGGGCTTAATGAATCGGGTATTGGGTTAAATTAGGGTTAAGTTGGGATTAGTCAAAGTTGGTGTCCCCAATTTAATTAAAAATAAAATGTCATATGCTCTTAAATTAAATGGGGCCACATGGGGTCTCAATTAGGAGTGACACAAAGATCGTGAACGGTGTAGGCTTGGTGTCAGTCTTGGACCCTTTAATTGGTTCGGCTAAACGGGTTGAGTTGGTGTCCCAAAATTGATGACAACGACAAAGATATGCAACACAGGATTAAAGAATAGATTTCGGGACCGGGAAGTTGTGCAATTAAATAGGAGCACAAGAGATTGTGTTTATGAGTGACGAAAAAGTCCAGCGCCTAGGTTGGCTTGTCAGGTTAAGAGTACAATAACTAGTTGGAAATTTAGGGCTATTGTTGGGCTCCAAATATTGTAGCAACGGTAGGGTGCACCTAGGGTTTTAATTAAAGAACCAGCCAAATGCAACAAAAAAATCTAAACCTCAAACACCCTGATGCTAAACCAAAATTTTCTAACCCTATCTAGTATACCAAAAATAATAATTGAGGGGGTTTACATGATTCTTAACACGATGGTACACGAATTGGTATTGTTATTGGATCGTCAGTCATGAGATATTACCTTGATTATTGAGATGGTATCGAATATTGCTCCTTGTTGGTTTTGGATAACATTAAATATTATAGGTTAAATATTGGATATATTGGCTAGTAACGTGTCATGATTCGATCCATCATATCAGTCGGGGCAGAAGAAATACTAATTAAATATGTGATTAAGAACTATCGGCTAGTAGTATAATCATTCGCTACTAACTAATCATACATTTCACGTATGGTTGAGTTAGCTCCTTAGTGTAATTATTGAATATCCCAAGCTGATCACATGTTTAGTTAGTATCTCAAACACATGGTATATTATAGACTCCATTTTCAGTTCATAGATTACCATGTTCTATTTCTGACATTATAGTTCATCTCCTTCATTCTTGTACACATTGATTTATATTTTTGTTGCTAGTTTTGCCTATTCCTTCATTGTTCTTAGATCATCAATTGTATTATCATCGTATATAGCATCCTCTATTTTACTATTTTATAGTTTTTATCAATTAATTGGAACTGCTATTGGGTTGTACTTTGCTTCATTCTTGACTGGATAATATTTTTCAGAGGATCCGGAAGATTGGTGTCCAACGTACTATGGACCTCGACCTATAAATGGTGCAGACATGGACCCACTAGTTCTGGAGTGACCGCCAGGAGATCTAGCCGGAATCACTACTTAGCATAGTTAGTTCTCTTTAGCATTTTGGTACCGGATGCATATATTTAAGAGTTGGATATTATTTCTATTTGTTGTTGTTATATTTAGATTGCATAGTTATGTTAGGCTTCTTTGATATCTTATCGTGCTATAGATTTTTGATTGAGTATTGTGTTGCCCTCCTTCTTGGAGTTAAGATATTATTGACAGATTATATATTATTGTGAGATGATTAGTTAGTATAGTTGACCTAGATAGCATTCTACCGCCGATGCTGTGGCGTAGGCTGGATGTAACCACATACTCATGCCCCTTCACCGGGTGCGGGTCGTGACAAACGTGATAGCAGAAAAGTTGAAGAGCAAAACTCTACTCAGAGGTGATATGGACATGGAAAAGTTCTAAAAATATCTTACTCAGAGGTAATGTGGACATGGTAAGATATGATTCTGTGGAGATAGTGGAGAGACATAGTTCAGAGGTAATATGAACATAAACTGACTTTTTCTCTGCTGGGGAAAAGAAAAGTAGTTCAGAGGTAATATTGATTTGAAATATTTATTTCTATTGCGGGCATCCCACCAGGGGGTTTTGGTGGACCTATTACTTATTGTGCACGAGAGTGCAAGTAATCAGATCGAGATAAAGCCCTATCAGAGGTAATATGGTCATGATAGGTTTTGTGGACCCATTACTTTCTTTTGCGCACTAGGATGCAAGTAATAAGTTTGAAATAGGCCTTGCCAGAGGTGGTATAGTCGTGGCAAGTTTGGTGGACTTAACACCGTTGGCGCACTTAAGTTTAAGGGCAGGTGATAAGTTGAGTTGACGACTGGTGATCGTCGTAGGGAGAGGTTTGCTCAGAGGTTACTTAGACATGGCATACTCTCGGGGGAGGATGTGAGGATGATAGCTCAGGGGTGACGTAGAAGTAAGCTGATCAATAGCCATAACGAGAGGTTAGGTACGGTCTTGAGGACATCCCATGGGGGGTTTTTTGGTGAACTTATTACCCTTTTGCGCACTTGGGATGCGAGTAATAGATTCAAAATAAACCCTATTAGAGGTAATATAGACGTGATAGATTTTGTGTACTTATTACCGCTGGAATACTTCGGATTGGGTATGGATAATAAGTTGAAAGATAATCGATATCAGAGATAATATGGACGTGATGATCGATGGTCAAGGCCAGGAAGTTTGCTCAGAGGTAATATGAACATGGCAAACTCTAGGGTTGTGGACTTAGCATACCTTAAGTATGGATAATAAGCTGAAACAACTAGCACTATCAGGAGTTATGCGAACGTGATAGTAGAAAGTTGAAAAGCAAAACTTTACTCAGAGGTAATGTGGACATGGAAAAGTTCTGGACATAGCTTACTCAGAGGTAATGTGGACATGGTAATATATGATTCTATGGATAGTAAGGACACTCCACTGGGAGATTTTGGTTGACCTACTACCCTTTTGCGCACTCAGGGATACGATTAATATATTTAAAACAAACCCTATCAGAAGTAATATAGACGTAATAGGTTTTGTGGATAGTAAGAATATCCCGCTGGAAGATTTTGGTGGACCTATTACCCTTTTGCGCACTCGAGGGTACGAATAATAGATTCGAAACAAACCCTATCAGAGGTAATATGGATGTGATAGGTTTTATTGACCCATTACCTTTTGTGCACGTTAGTGCAAGCAATAGGTTTGAGACAAGCTCCGTCAGAGGTAATATGACAGCTTTTATGGACTTTTCACCATATCATACTCTGGATTGGGTACGGGTGATAAGTTGGAAGACAATCGATATCAGAGGTAATATGGACGTGATGATCGATAGCCAAAAACTTGGGAGGTTTGCTCAGAGGTCTCTTGGACATGGTAAACTTAGCCGGGGAGAGATGTTAGGACAGTAGTTCAGAGGTAATATGGACGTGAACCAATGTCCGAGAAAATCGCTGAGTGATTTGCTGGGTATGGTCTATCCGAACATGAATATGGACCTGAGGATTGCTCCGTTGGGGAGATTGATGGGACGATAGCTCAGAGGTGATATGGATATGGCTAGTATCTAAAGAGAATGGTTTTTGAGTGGTCACTGCGGGATTGTGTGAGTGGACCTTAGGACCGCTCCGCTGGAGAGACTTTGGGGACTCATCATCCTTGCGTATCCAGGGTTCCAGGATACAGATGATGGATTTTATGAGGATTTGTAAAAAAAGAGATAATGTTGCACATGGGCACTTGTTGGGGATGAAGAAACAAGAGTTGATTTGTACATCTGGGTTGTCCCATTGGGGATGAGGGGAGTACAAGTCTAGTTTAGACGTACTACTTTCTTAAGAAACTTGTCGTTGATAGGCATCAGGAGCAAGTCACCGTTGGGTTTCCCTAGCCGGTATGCACCATTAGGAAACACAATTTTAACAATAAACGGGCCCTCCCCTTTAGGTTAGGATTTGTCGGCCATCTTGTGAGTCATGGCGCATACAAGCATCTCCATATCCTAGCCCTCTGCGAGTGCTGTTGTAATAACTGTAGGATTGTGAAGGAGTACACCGTCCTTTGTCAATGTTCAGACCTTCAGCTTTTTGGAGGTCGTATCCCATCTTCGACATGAGATAGAGTGATTGTTGGTCGTAGTGATAGAACTGGGATACCTCATCATTTGTTGTGTTGAATACTGTTGATGACTTAGCCTGCGCCGAATAAGGAGCTCTGTGTATAGGAACACTGCCACGTATACATGATCGAGTTGGCTGAGTTGTGCGCGTAGGATCACTGTCGCGCGTGCAAAATTGTCTACCACATCGAGGACCACCGCTTGCTGCACGTTTTGTATATTGCACAAGGGAATACTACAAGTTTCCATAAGGATTCGTTACGACGAGAAGTACTAAATACTTGCTCGGATGCGTACAATAGAATGCAACCTATCATGTGCCATTGCTGATAAGTCATGAGATACTTAGCTTTTGTGCACAAGAAGACTTATTGAGCATCCGAAGTATACAATTGGTGCTTTCTAAGGCAAGGATCCTGAGGCCCGGCCTGCATTGCTTTCCCTGTGACCTAGTCATTGAAGACACTATTTGATGTGCTAGTTTTTGAGCAATGACCTCACCTCTTGGGGTTGTAATTGATACCAAGCCTGCTACTCTGTTGCGAGCCAGCGGAAGGTTGACGACATCCCTGGTTGCCCGGGCTTCCGTTACTGGAAAGTCACCTAATTAGAGGGATACTATGTTCGCAGTGATTGTCATATCCTCTAAGTCGAGGGTGAACTCGTTAGCGTCGATGAATTGCTGGATACATCTCTTCAACATAGAGCAGTCTTTGGTTAGATGATGAATATACCGATGAAAGAAGCAATATTTTGGGTCATCGACCTTGTCAGCCTCTTCAGGCATCTGATGTTGGGTAGTCGAAGTTTGTTTTCCTTCATCAATATATTAAAGATTTTAATGATGTCATCGTCATTGAAGGAGAAAGTCCTCTTTGGCTTTGGGGCTCCGATACCTGAGTCGTATGGTCCTCAAGGAAGACTGATAATTTTGTATCATTTTTGGACTCAGAGGGAATTCTACCCCCAGCTTTGGATGCTGCTCTGTCTCGTCAATGGAGACTGCCCCAGACATGTCATTGTTTGGTTCTTGGGGATCACTGTCCTCGCGGCATAACGGGTTGGTGTGGATTGCCAGGAGATTGTTATTCCCGGCTTATAGAGTTAGTGCGGGCCTTGGGAATGGCAAGACCATGTTTGCCTTGATCTCTAGAATTGCCTGGGCCACTGTCTGTATTGTGGCACTCATGGTGTTCATCATTTCCTTAAGAGCATCAACTCGTTGGTGATCACTGAGCCCTTCCGCCTTCAGTTCCTGAATCGCACTATCCTCAGGGAAGACGAACATCGTTGTATCGTCTTCAGACTCAAAGGAGATGCTACCCCCAGCTTCAGATGATGCTCTGACTGTTCGAGGGTGACTTTCCCCCGGCCTGTCATTATCTGTACCTTGGGAGTTACAGTCTTCAGGGGAGGTAGGCATCATCATACCGTCTTTCAATTCTGGAGGATTGCTACCCCCAGCCCTAGATGCTGCATTACACCCTAGCCACATTATTGTCAGCTTCCTCGGAATTATTGTCTTCAGGGAAACCCGAAAGTGCTACGTCTTCTTTAGACTCGGAGGAAATATTACCCCCAGTTTTGGAAAGTGCATTTTCTTGATGAGGGTGATTACCCCCAAAGAACTCAGCATTTGTCCCTTGAGATTCACTATCTTTATGGAATGCTGGGTTATTGCGTATGTCCAGGGGGACAATACCCCCATCTTGGGCCACCCCAAGGGGTTCTGAGGAAGAAGTACCCCCAGGGGCTGACGGCTTCTTCCTTGAGCGGGTTCCATGGAAGACTCCTTCCGCATGTGTCATTGTCAGTCCTCCGGGTAGTTGCCTTCGCAACGCAGTGGTAGAGAGCGTCGGACTGGAGGTATTTGACTTTTTTCTTTCCTTGGTAATAAAAAGCTTTCTAATTGAGTAGCATGAGGCGAAGGGCAACTCCTCCTCCTATGATACTTGCACCAGATCTTCTGGTTGTTGCTGGGTAGTTGCTTTCTGGTGCAGTCGCTGGAAGGCCTACTGCCTGTCTGTGGGTACTGTCGTTTTATTACAGCAATAATTGATAATGATGTTGGCGCAGCTGTGCCTTGGAGAGGGCACGTCGCACGTCATAGTTGTTTTTCTTGCTTTACGCTTGTGAGTAATCACGTCACACAAATCATGCGAAGGGTATTTTACTTTTGCATCCTCTTTGCGAGTCCGGGTATCCCGGGCACGCGAATGTGCAGGCGATGCATTTGCTCCCGGACTTGGGGTTCGTACACGAACTTGCCCGAGGTACTGGTGGAAGACTTTTGGAACAAACTCTGTCCGCTGGTCCCTGTGGATTGGACACATGGGTCAGTTCTGTACAACTTTTTGTCAGAGGCCCGCATAATATTTAGCAATGCCTGTTAGCGGTCAGTCACATGAGCAGTTGCTTGAGCTCGATGAGAAGCTTCTCTTCATGGTTTTAATATGAATCCGTAGATAGCTAGCCAGCCTTTTGGTCCAGTCTCTCTCTGAAGCAGAAAAAGTCGACCTTTAGAATGTTCAAGTTGCTTATATTTATAGCCATCGTGCTGATGGACTATGGATGCTGCATATGCCTCTGTTTGGTGGCCGCATGAGACTCCTTCAGCAGAATATGGCCGTAACGGTAGCCGCATGGTACAGGCAAGCCGCCACGTAGGTTTGGTTAGGATTTTCTATTTGAAAAGATCTCGGGGCTGTTGTGTGCATAAATCGATCAAATGGACACTTGGTCAACACTAACAGTGCGAGAAATCATCTTCGATTGTAATAAAAAATCTTGTGAGTCGAGAGCTGCATACTATTTGTAGTCGCATAGAAGCTCTCGTTTGGCATTGGTCGGAATAACCCTCTGGCCGTATGTGGATGAGGCCGCATGGATCTTAAAGCCGCATGTGTACTCTTGTTTAGCCTTGGTCAGGTGGACGCTATGGACGCATGATATCGAGGCAGCATGGGTATTGAAGCCGCATACGTAGGACACGTGGCATGGCCCATCTTTTGCGGCAATTAATGCACTGATGTGACTTATTATCTTTTTCTGAGCCATCGTCTCTATGGATTTTGAAGCATCTCAGGATGATGAGTGAGGCATCAGAGCTTCTGACAGACATCGAAATATGTGTCAGGGGTTTTTATGTGACTGCCCTGCTTTGTGGTCGTTCAGGCCGCATATGGTAACTGTATGGAGTCGAAGTCGCATAGGGACAGAAACGCATATGACGCATGGAGTCTGGAACGCATTAGGCCAGAGACGCATAGAACTTATAGAGTCTAGAACGCATTGGGCTAGAGACACATATAATGCATGGAGTCTGGAATGCATTGGGCTAGAGACGCATGGAATGCATGGAGTATAGAATATATTGGGCCAGAGACGCATGAAACGTATGAGGTCTGGAACACATTAGGACATAGATGCATGGAACGCATTGAGTCTGAAATGCATTGGGCCAGAGACCCATAGATTTTTGTCGTCTTCTTCATTCGTGGTATTTGAACAGTTGTATACTGTAAAAAGTAATCATGACGAAGCCATTAGCCCGGATTCCAATCCTCGGTGCAGGATTCGAGGCGGTCAGAATGACTGTCTATTTTGTCAGTCATAAATGCTTTGATGTGATTGAAGGGACGATGCGTCAAAGGACGGTATAATTCTCTGGATGTCATGTATCCGTGGGTGTTATGCGTCCACCCCTGTTATGCGTCTCTTACTTATTTCTTGACTATAAACTGGAGCGCATGGAGAGATTTTTTATGCTTTTACAATCATATGTACCCGAGACCTTGAATATTAATGAAAACTCTTAAAAATGTAGTGGATTCCCATCATATATACTCATGATCTTGAATAAAGGTTTCTCTTTTTCTAGAACTTATTCCTTTATTTGTCTTGTTGTGTATGAATTTTGAGTAAACTTTGGATATTGTACTAGAGGTAATATAGACGTTGTACAATATCGCAGCCTGTCTAGGATATCCCACTAGGGGACTTAGGTGGACCTATTATTTTTTGCGTACGTTGTGTGCAAAGAATAAGTTCAAAAATAATTCCTATCAGAGGTAATATGGACGTGATAGATTTTGTGGACTCATTACATCTTGAACACCTGAGTGCAAGTAATAGGTTTGGAACAAGCCCTACCAGAGGTGATATGGACATGGCAGGTTTTGTGGGCTTAACTCTGCTGGCATACCTTAGTAAGTACGGGTGATAAGTGGAGATGACAATCGATATCAGGGGTAATATGGACGTAATGATCGATAGCCAAGACCCAAAAATTTGCTCAGAGGTAATATAGACATGGAAAACTCAGCTGGGGAGGAATGTTAGGATAGTAGTTCAGAGGTAATATGGACATAAACTAATGTCCGAGAAACTCACTGAGGAGTGATTTTCTGGGTGTGGTTTATCCAAGAATGAAGATAGACCTGAGGATTGCTCCGCTGGGGAGATTTGAGTCTAACGAGACTGGTTTTTTGGTGGTCCAAGCAGGAGTGTGCCACTGGACCTGAGGATTGCTCCGCTGGAGAGACTTTGAGGATCCATCATCTGTTGCATATCCAGGACTCCTGGATATAGATAATGACTTTTACAGAAAGTTGTAAAGAAGGAAAAATGTTGTACATAGGTCTTTGCTGGAGATGAAGAACCAAGAATGTAAAGATTGTACATCTTGATTGTCCGACTGGGGATAAGGGGAGTACAAGTCTAGCTTAGACATAGTACTTTTTCAGAAACTTGTCGTTGATAGGCATAATGAATAAGTCGCCGTTGGATTTCGTGAGCCGGTAGGCGCCATTGGAGAATACCGATTCTATGACGAACAAGCCTTCTCATTTGGGTTAGAATTTGTCGATCGTCTTATGGGTCATAACCATCGGCCTCCTTACAGTCAGGACGAGATTACCCACTTGGTAGGTCCTCTTCTTCACCCGTTTGTTGAAGGCTTCCGAGAGACGCGCTTGGTATAGGTCAATGCAATATTGAGCTAAAAGACATTTCTTGTCGAGTGCTTCTAACTCTTGTAGCCGTCGGTGGTGATTGTCGTCGACGGTCAATTAGTGGGAGAGAGCTACTCGAAGTGAAGGGATCTGGATCTAGAGAGGGAGGACCGCTTCGCTTTTGTATACCAGAGAGAAATGCGTATTGCCAGTAGCTTTTCAGACCGTTGTGTTGTAGGCCCAAAGATATTCATCCAGCTTCTCATTCCAGTAGCGTTTGTTAGATGACACAAACTTTTTGAGTAGCTTTATGATGGTCATGTTGAAGGCTTATGCCAGACCATTTGCTGTCAGGTTATAGGCAGTTGACGCTACATTCTGAACCTGATTTTTGTCATAAAACTGGTAGAAAGCGTGACTTGTGAAGTATGGACCATTGTCATGGATGATCCTTTGTGGCAAGCCGAAGTGGTATATGACATGATGCTTGACGAAGTTGATCACGTTGGACATCTTGACTTCAGTGAGTGGTACAACTTTTGTCCACTTGGAGAAGTAGTCGGTGATAGCCAAGATGAACCGATGTCCCTTAGCCGAAGGCGGACTGATCGGCCCTATGATATCCATGCCCCAGGCTTCGAAAGGCCAGGACACCACGGTCGGGTGTAGAAACTCCGTGGGTTGGTGGATGAAGTCATCATGGATTTGGCACGCTTTGTACTTCCTTGCGTAGTCAACTGTGTCTGCTACCATTGTTGGCCAATAGTAATCCAATCTACGGAGGTGGTCCTATAGCTTGGGCCCCGGCTGATGGGCACCGCAAACCCCGTTGTGAGGCTCACAGAGAGCCTGTTTTGCTTCCGCGTTCGATAGACATTGTAGCAGAAGACCGTCATAGGAGTGGCGATACAGTATTTTGGTAGCCGTATCGTAATAGAACCGGAGGGAACGTCTTCTGATCGAAGTGGCTTGCTTTGAGTTCTCGGAGAGAATTCCATAAACCGCGTAGTCGATGAATGGAAGTCTCCAGTCTTGTGAGTCAGCACTCGTCTCTACTGAGTAGCTACGGCACAGATAGAGGTTATTCTTCGGGCAGACCAGCTCTTGACCGATCACGGTGATCAATTCATGAGTATTGACCGAAACAGCTAGAGAGGCTGCGAGGCCGGCCATGGCGTCAGCCTCAATATTTTTTAGCTGAGGGACGTGCTCTATGAAGAACCCCTCAAAGGTAGAGATTATTCCAAGCGCGGCTTGGTGGTAGGGGATTAGGTCTTCATTCCGGACTTCATACTCACCTCGGACTTGATTGACTATCAGCTTGGAATTGCCGTAGGCTTTCAGGTAGTCAACTCCCACTTGTTTCAAGTTGGAGTCCAATGATGAGAGTGTTGTACTCTGCCATATTGTTGGAGCATGACTCAGTGAGGGAGTAGGCGTGGTTGATCACCATATCATATGGAGAGATCAACACTATCCTGACTCCAACGACGATGTCGTCTTTGGGCCATGTTCTCGAAGAACAGTCGAAGAACATTCGCCAAACGGCTTCTGTGTTCATTACGATGTTGGAGTCTACGACTTCGTCGAGGATCTCCTCGTAGAGTTTTGAAGTTTCTGGCACTGGATGGGCGTCCAAGAAGTCAGCTAATGCTTGTCCCTTGATAGCTTTTTGCAGAACAAATACCATGTCGTATGGTGACAGCAGTATTTCCCATGTAGCTAAGCGGGAGTTAAGTGCCCCAGGTTTATTCATGAGGACCATGAGGGGGTTGATCCGAGAGATCACAGGGATCGTTTGCCCAGCCACATAGTATCGGGTCTTCTGAATAGCAAAGACTAGCGCGAGGCACTCTTTCTCGATGGGGTTGTATTTGTGCTTCGCACCGACCATCATCCTGCTGAGGTAGTAGATGGCCTGCTCGTTACCTGCATCATTCTTCTGGGCTAGCAGAGTGCCAAGAGAGTGATCTATTGCTTGTACATAGAGCATAAAGGGCTTTCCCATAACTGGGGCTACCAATACTGGAGGGTTCATGAGGTATTCCCTGATATCATCGAAGGTGCGCTGGCATTCTTCATTCCAGACAAATAAGACTCCCTTCTTCATGAGTAATTTGAACGGCTGACAACGTCCAGAGAAATTTGATATGAACCTCTTGATATAGGCCAGTCTTCCTTGAAGGCCACGAAGTTCTCTGAGGTTCTTCGGTGGACGCATTTTAAGGATCGCTTTGGTCTTGTCATGGTCTACGTGGATACCCTTTGAAGTTAGGATAAAACCAAGGAATTTATTGCTGGAGACTCATAGGAAATATTTGGTAGGGTTCATCTTGAGCTAGTGCATACGCATGAGGCCGAACACAGTCTTCAAGTCCCTAAGGTGATCATCTTTGGAGCGACTCTTGATGGCGATGTCATCAACGTAACATTCGATCGTCTTGCGTAGATGCTCACGAAAGATGGTGCTTATAGCTCGCTGGTATGTAGCACCCGTGTTCTTCAGACCTAAGGGCATGACTGTGTAGTAGTATACTCCTATTGGCGTTCGGAACGATGTATGCTTCTGATCATCGAAAGACATCTTGAATTGATTGTAGCCTGAAAATCCGTCCATGAAGGACATGTGCTCGAAGCCACAGGTGTTGTCGATCATTATGTCTGTGATCGGAAGGGAAAATTCTTCCTTAGGATAGGCCGCGTTTAGATTACGAAATTCAATGTAGATCCGGATATTTTTGTTCTTTTTGACGATGGACACGATGTTGTCTACCAAATATAGATGTTGTTCTTCGTGGGCGAAGCCACTAGCAATCACTTTGTTGACTTCAGCTTCGATGGCGTTCATAATGTCCGGTCGAAACTGTCGTTGCTGCTGCTTGACCGGCTTAGCGTTCGACAAAATATTGAGCTTGTGGATCAGGATTTGAGAGTCTAGTCCTGGCATGTCTTCGTAGCTCCAGGCAAAGATATTAATATATTCCCTGATAAGCTGTAGCAGGGATTCCCGATCCTCATCAGTCAGACTCTTGCTGATGAATATAGGTTTAGGGGAGGATTCGTCACCCAGATTGACTTGTATGACTTCGTCCTCAGTAGGAGGTTCTCATTATTCAAACCGCATCTCCCATTGTGCGTCTGGGCGTTGGGCCTACTGTTCTACTTCAAAAAGTTTCGGTGGATTCTCATCGTCTTCCTTAGGGTCAGCTGACACCATGTTGGCAGACAATGTTTGCTTGAGCATCTCCCCGATACTAACGTCGGAGTCCCAAGAGGAAGACTCTGAAGAGTGAAAGTGTAACTTACCTTCTTCATCCGAGCTTTCGGGGGTTGTGGGAGGCGTAATGTACCCTATGTCTTGCTTAGTCTTATGGTATTAATCCTCGAATTTGCCTGCCGGAGAGGTGAGGCGTAAGGGAAGTCGATGACCTTTGTCGTAATTCAGACCTCGGTTGCTTTTAAGATCATAACTTATCTTCTGGAGGAGGTGTTTGGCTTAACTACTGAACCGATAGAGTTGTATTTTGACGGTATCGGGTTCTGGCTCTTGTTCCTCCGGGATAAACTACTGGGGGCATTCAACCCTGCCAAAGATGATGGGTTTGTCTCCTCTCCTCCTTGCTGGAACCCTAAAGTAGGAACCTTGGACGGGGAGGATCTGGTTTACTGCACAGGTAGTAGTCACCTGTGTCTGCAGGCGCAGGCCTAGACCGTACTCCATGGAATATAATGTGCTTATGTGTGCAACTTTAGAGTAGTTCAAAGATAGCCCTTTATTCACAAAATAAGGTATCTTTTCTCCTGGAATCACATCGTCAAGAGAAAGAACGTTTGCATGAGCAACTACGTACTCCTCCCGCTCGTCCTTTCCGAGATCTACCCTCAGTATGAGCAACGACTTTGGAGGTTTTTGGTGCAGCTTTACTACTAGAGGCTCGAACGTTATAGGAGGCGGCGGAGCATCCTTCGGAGGTTGACTCAGCCTGTAAAGGCAAATGACCAGAGGTTCGGACGTGGTGGATGGTGCCGGACCTTCCCTCGGTGATCGATCAGTCCTACGAAAGCGGACGACCAGAGGTTCGGGTGCCTTCATGTGTAGTTTTACAATGAGGGGAGAGGTTGTGTCGGGAGCGAGTGCCTTTAGACGGACTCTCAGGGGCTCTTCTGGGGTTGTCCCAACCTCTACCTCATTATCGGCGCCATTGCCACCTTCATCCTGGTAGACCTGTTTATAAAGGATCGAATCAGAGAAATAGGCTTCGATCTCTTTGAATTGATCGACATCATCAAACTCTATTTTGACCATGTCGTGATCGTCGATATACTTCAGGCACTGGTGCAGGGTCGACGGCACGATCATATATTCATCTATCCATGGGCGTCCGAGCAAGACATTGTATGATACATCTACGTCAATGACATAGCAAGTAACCTCTATTTTTAAGTCGTCGATCTGGTATTTCAGGCAGATCTTGCCCAGAGGGTAGCTTCTTCCTGCATTGAAGCCGGTGATGGAAGTATTGGTGGCTGCCAGACGATGAATCGGAATGCCCAGGGTCTGAAGCAGACTCCGCGGGATGATGCTGATTGATAAACCGGGATCGATGTGCATCCGGTCCACCTTGATGGCACCAATGTACCCTATATAATACAGGGGACGATCATGCAGGTTATTCTTTAGCAACATATCTTGTTGCAAAAATATAATATTGGGTATTGTCTCCGTGATATTATTTCAGTGGAGAAACCAACTGGATCCTCAGCTGGCGGCTTGACCTGCGCCAGGTAGATGTCGGCATTCTGTAAAGCCTCACTCAGAGCAGCCCGAGTGTCTCTGGAGAGCCGCATAAGCTCGAATAGTGACAGCTTCGCTGGAGTGTTAGCCAGTTGGGCCAAGATGTCAAAAGTGTAAGGTTTTTTCAACCCCTGGGCTATATCTTTGTGCAACGGTTTGTCAAAGCGAGTATCTTTCTGCTTGGACTTATCCGCTGGTAGAGGCTGGGATGGACCCGAATCAGAGGAGGTCGGCGTGAGAGTCGGGAGTAAACCATCATCAGGGGTATTGTACTCGTGCTGGTACATCAAGCTTGATCTTGTTGCTCCTGCTATAGCTTCCTCAAATAGAAAGGAAATCGTGTAGCAGGACTTAGACTTCTTACCCTTGGACTTGGTGGAAGAAGGTATTGTCTGTTGCGTCAATTCTAGAGCAAGATCGGGGTGAACCCACATGACCTCCCCATATGGCGTGGTGAGAGGTATCAGCCCGGCCGTTTGGTCACGAGCTGACGTAAGATTGACGACCTCCATCGTTGCCCAGGGCTTCTATCGCCAGACAAACTGGAGCGATACCATATTAGCGGCAACCGTCTTGTCATCGATATCCAAGGTGAGGGCCTTGGTGTCGAACAGATGCTGGATGTACCACTTCAGCGTGTAGCATTCCCGTATCGCATGATAGACATAACGATGGTAGTGGCAGTACTTTGGATTATTTATCTCGGCTGTCTCAATAGGGCATTTGACGTCGGTGAGTCGGAGCTTACCATCCTTCATCAGTACGTCGAATATGGGCATGATGTCATCATCTTCGAAGGAGTAAGTCTCCTTGGGCTTTGGAACCTCAGCCGACTTTTGCTAGGGCTTCTTGGTTAAGTTGGCCACTAAGGCCTGCTTTCTTTTTCCGCTGTGGCTGTTGTTGCTAATGTTGTTATTTTTGGAACATTTTCTCCTATCGTCGGCGACAGGGATCTATATTCCCAAGAGCCAGACGTCCTTGACCTTCTTCTCAGTGCTGACATCACTTATGATAGACGTCATCCAGTCTTTAAACTAACCGTCTCCTATCTAGAGGCTGACTGCTAGAAGTAAGTTTCTGCGGCACATGTCCATCAGTGTCGACTCAGAATTTCCAGGGGGCAACCTCAGCGCTGCTTGTCGGAAATGCTCGATATAATTTTGGGCGAGTTCCCTTTCCCCTTGGGTAACATCCATCAGGGAGGACATCGTCATGTCGCTTCCTTCGTCATAGAATCTTTTAAGAAAAAGACTCTTGAGGTCGTCGAATGACGAGATACAGTTATCTTGTAGGCTACAAAACCAGTCGAAGGCTACCCCGGATAATGCCCCCATAAAGATCTTGTTGAAGAGTGTGTCACTACGAGGTAGGGGCCCCATAGCAGTCTCAAATTAATTTATGTATTGACGCGAGAAAGTCTTCCCGTAAATTGGGTTCAAGTTAAAGGGCTTGTACTTGGACAGGTACGACACATCTCTCCACTCATGGGGGTATGGTTGTCGTATCCCGAGCTCATGCAGTAAGTCCCAGCTGCCCATGGAATCTAGGCGAGCCTAGAGTTTCCGAACTTCCCTCATTGCTTCTTTATCTTTGTATCTGGCAGAAGGGACAGATGAGCCAGGCAGAGGGTGATTACCGCCTATGGACAGAGCGGTTGCATCAGAGTCCGCGTTGGTCCCAGGGTCCTTGCTTGTCCAGAAGTCCTTGCTGGTTGGTAAGCCATATTTGCTTTAATTTTCAGCATTGTTTGGGTTAGGGCTTCCATTGATGAACTCACCGTCTGCATCATGGCCTCAAGATCCTCGAAGCGTTATCGGTCACTGGGGCCTTCGTGATCGTCCCCTGCCATGTATACAGTCCTCATATGGGAGAGATGGATGGGGCAGTGGATGCCGCACTTTCTGTCTTAGATTCATGCCGGTAGTAGTCATCAGGTAGCGTCGCCTCCTCCTCGGATTTGGAGAGAATACTACCCCTAGCATAGGAGGTTACGTCATCTTGACGAGGGTGTCCACCCATAAGGACATCGGAGTCTGTTCCTTAGAAATTACCGCCTTCTCAGAATTCTGGGTTGTTATATAGGTCCGGGGGATCACTACTCCTAGCTTGTGCAACCCCCAGGAGTCTTATACCCCCAGTGGCTGATAGCTTTTTCTTCGAGCGGGTACCTTAGAAAATACCTTCCGCAGGTCCCGCTGTTGGTCCTCCTGGTAGTCGCCTTCATAATGTGCTGGTTGAGAGTGACGGACTGGAGGTGCTGGCTTCTGGCCTCCCCTCATGGAGGGGGACATTCGAGCAAAATAACAAGAGGCAAAGGGCAGCTCCTCTTCCCTAGTGCTTGCACCTGTTCTTCGGGTTACAGTCGGATGGGTGCCTTTGGTTATAGTCGTTGGAATGCCGACCGCCTTTTTGTATGTACTGTTATTTTGTTACAGCAGCAGTTGATGATAATGTTGGCATAGTGATACCTTGGGGAGGATACTTCGTATGTCGTATTTGTTTCTCTCGCTTTGTGCTTGTGATTGATTACATTGCGCAAGTCAAGTGAGTGTTGAATCACCTTTTCACCCTCTTTATGAGCCCAGGTAGATCGAGCACATGGGTACGTAGGTGTTAATTTTTCTTCCTAACCTGGGGTTCATACAAGAACTTGCCACAAGTTTCCAACGGAAGACTCTTTAGACCGACCTTGTCCGATTGCCACTGCGGGCTGGACGCATGAGCCAATTTTGTATGACTTTCCATCAGGGGAACGCATAGTAAGCGGCGCCTAATGGTGGTCGATCGAATGAACAATTGCTTGATCTTGGCGAGCTCGCATTGCCCTAGACTACTTAGTCCTAGCATGCGTCGGTGCGTAGTAGAAAGAGTCCAAGTTCACATCTTTTTCTTTTTCAGCAAGGCGCATAGAGTCAGCGCTGCATAAAATTTGATCGAAGACGAAACTTCTGTGGCTGTCCTGGTCGCAAGTGGATATTTGTTTGCGACCAACGATCGGTATCGCATGTGGACTTTTGCCTGCGGCTGCCGACTTATGCGGCTTCTGCTGTGGCCACATGGAACATGTCTCAGCACCCAAAGTTTTGGCATCATAGTATTTTTCTTTGCCAGAATTTGGACATTGAGCACATTCCTTGTCCGAGGAGGCTGTCGCATGAGAGGTGGACGCATGATGTACGATCCTTGTGGCCGAAAGAGAAAGACAGGGTGAGCATGCTCCGTAGTTGGGTGAGGCACAACGGCCTTTGCAATCCATGTTCTGTGGGTCTTCAGGTGCTGAGCACCCTTCTTATTGGAAGGGGTTGCCACATAAGCAGTGGACGCATAATGTGCGGTCCCTGTGGTAGAGAGAGTTGGGGAGCGCATGCTCCGCAGTTGGGTGAGGCACAACGGCCTTTGCAGCCCACATCCTGCGGATCTTTTTAGGCTTTGCTAGCCTTGGAGAAGGACTAACGCTTTCCTCCGAGAGCATCTCTTCGAAAGCCTGCTGATCAAAGTGGACCACCAACATTCTTTGAGTTGATCCGAGCTTGGCTGCGTCAAATTGCGTCACAACTTTCTCATCAGAGGAGAAATAAGTCCCCAGCAGAATCGCCATCTTGTTCACCATTAAATATGTTCTTGCAAACTTTGTATTTAAGGAACGAAAAAAGAGTACAAATAATCCTAACAGAATTATCTAAGTACAATATTTTGATCTGGGGTGTGACGATGGACAAGGAGCATTGTGGCAACTCTTTTACTCCATTGACGATCCGATGCAGGGTGATGAAGCTTTTGTTCTCACTTTGCTCGTCTTTGTATGCTCTCTCTCTGTGTTGGACGACCCATGTCTATCCGTTTTGGGTAAGCCACTCGGGTATATATGGTCATCCTTGAGCGCGCATATGTTGGGCTGGATGGATGCTAGAGGGTGCCATGTGCCTCCTTAATAGGGTGCAACTGTAACCGTGAGTGGGCCAGGCTGTCACGTAGGCGATTGTTGAAATTTTCTATTGCTGAAGATCTGGGTGGTTCTTGTCCTTTACGGGCGTGACTTGGGTTGAATAGAATCACTCATGTTGTAATAACAAGATTTGGTCTTTATGGAGTTGAAATACATGTGGCCAGAGATGCATGGGATACATGGAGTCTGGGATGCATGAGGCCAGAGACACATTAACCGCATGGAGCCTGCGACGGATGGGGCCTGGGACGCATGAGACGCATGGAGTCTGGCACGCATGGGGCCAGAGACACATGGAACGTATGGAGTATGTGACTCATGGGGCTAAAGACGCATGGAACGCATGGAGTTTGGGACGCATGGGGCCATAGACACATGGAACACATGGAGTATGGGACGCATGGGGCCAGTTGTGTTGTATATTTTATGCTGTACATCCATCGAGAGTGAAGTTCTATGCTGACGTGAGACTTATGTCGTTTAGTGTGTTCACGTCTTTTGAGACATTGAGAATTTTTTTTGTCATGATTTTGTGTCAGAGACGATCCTATTGATAGGATGCTACGTCAGGTCCATTTGCGGCCAAAGTTGTTTTGGCTGATTGGGACGCATGAATATTGCCTTATTGGGCCGCAGGGTGATTCTGCGGCCCAATCTCTTCTGAGCTTTACTTTGGGATGCATGGTTGTTGGACGCATGGATGCATATTTTCTATGCTTCTATAATGTGCACTGTAAATGCATTAACAAGATGTCTAGTCTAGGTCTTATCTCCAAATATGGGGGTAAGGAGGTAGAGAAATGTGAAGTCGGTGCGCAGACAAAGATTTTTAGGAATTCGTTCAGAAGGGTGAGCTGAAGTACATATCTTCTGGAGTTGGTACACTCAGATATCTGTGACTTTAAGCAATTCTCCACGAAGGCTGGAATAAAGTATTTTATTACCTTCATCGATGATTTCTCGAAGTATGCGTTCGTATATCTTCTCAAGTCTAGAGATGAAGTGTTCAAGAAATTCAAGGACTTCAAAGCTGAAGCAGGAAGCAGAATGTTAAACCGGTCAACAACTCAAAAGACTCAAAAGCAATCGAGGCGGAGAGTATCCCTCCTTGGAATTCGTATCGTTATGCAAAGAACATAGAATTGACAACGAAATGACGGCTCTGTATTCTCCCCAATCTAATGGTGTAGCAGAAAGGAAGAACAAGACGTTGATAGAAATGATGAACTCTATGTTGCTGACAACAGGACTTCTAAAGTGCTTCTGGGGAGAAGCTGCGCTTACGGCCATATTTATTCTGAATAAAGTGCCATTCTCAACTTTTGACATTACTTCTCATGAACTCTGGTTCAAGATCAGACCCAACTTGAATGTCATTCGAGTACGGGGTTGTCTGGTATATGTGAAGCTTCCAGACCTCAAAATACAGAAGCTGGGAACGAGAACTATGAAGACCATTTTTCTGGGCTATGCTGATAAGAGTGATGCTCGGAGGTTCCTTGATATCGAATCTAATCATATCATAGAATCTCGTAACGCTAAATTCTTTGAAAACAAGTTTGCTAGGCATAAGAATATTATTATCACGGATGTTCCGGAGAATGCCGCTAGCACAGACGAGGCAAGTGCCTCTCAGAGAGAAGTAGCCCAAGAAGAAGTTGTCGTTGATGAGATAATATTTGAACTAGAACCTGCTGAGTCAAGAGAAAAGTGAGTGAGGAGGCCGAAGGACATCGGAGAAGACTTTGTTACCTATCATGTGGAAGCTGATCCGCTTACCTATGATGAGGCAATAAAGTCCAGAGATATTATTTTCTGGAAGGAGGCTGTCAATGACGAGTATGACTCGATAACTTCTAATAATACTTGAATACTTGGAGGTTAGTCGATCTGTCTGAAGGAGCTAAACCCATCGGATGCAAAGGATCTTCAAGAAGAAGATGAAAGTAGACGAAACTGTTGACAAGTTCAAGGCCAGGCTAGTTGCCAAGGGATTTTCTCACATGCAGGGGATTGATTACTTTGACACCTATGCTCCTGTTGCACGGATGACTACTATCAGGATGCTGATTGCTCTAGGTATTATTTACAGATTGGTGATTCATCAGATGGATGTCAAGACAATATTTTTGAATGGTGAACTGACTGAGAAGATTTACATGCAACAACCAGAAGGGTTTGTCGTCAAGGGTGTTGAAGATAAAGTGTGCAAGTTGGTGAAATTTCTGTATGGTCTGAAAATAGATCCCAAATTATGGCACGAGAATTTTGACAAAGTTATCAGATCAAATAGCTACAAGGTCAACAAAATTGATAAGTGTGTGTACACGAAGTTTGTTAGTGATAGAGGTATCATCATTTGTCTTTATGTGGACGACATGCTAAACCTAGGTACGGATGTAGAAAGTGTCACCAGAACACTTTCTCACATGCAGGGGATTGATTAATTTGACACCTATGCTCCTGTTGCACGGATGACTACTATCAGGATGCTGATTGCTCTAGGTATTATTCACAGATTGGTGATTCATCAGATGGATGTCAAGACAACATTTTTGAATGGTGAATTGACTGAGAAGATTTACATGCAACAACCAGAAGGGTTTGTCGTCAAGGGTCTTGAAGATAAAGTGTGCAAGTTGGTGAAATCTCTGTATGGTCTGAAAATAGATCCCAAATTATGGCACGAGAATTTTGACAAAGTTATCAGATCAAATAGCTACAAGGTCAACAAAATTGATAAGTGTGTGTACACGAAGTTTGTTAGTGATAGAGGTGTCATCATTTGTCTTTATGTGGACGACATGCTAAACCTAGGTACGAATGTAGAAAGTGTCACCAGAACACAGATGTTCCTCTTGTCCAAATTTAGTATGAAGGACATGGAAGATGTGTCACGCCCCAGTCCTAAAATACGTAGGACTAGGACACGTAAGCATGCCAGCCGCATGTATATTGCAACTCCAATATATGAAAACAATAACACATGCGTACGCTGTATAATGAATAATAATTCACAAGTGGTAAAACTATCACAAGTCACAGGGTATAATCTAGATCTCGTCCATAGAAATCAACTAAACATAAATGACCAATATCTATGAAACTATATCTCAATATAACGTATCTAATGATGGTAGTCGGATGGAAATAAATCCACTACCAAATTAGAATATGGAATAAATAAGATAAATACAATATAAGAATATCAAATAACAATCATGGCTCGAAGAGAAGACCTCCTCGAAGTATACATAGCAAGTCCGGATCTGCGCTCCTGCGAATACTCATGAACATCTACACCTGGAAAGGGACCAGGTCCTCAGAGGGACATAACAAGATACATAGAAGCATGCCATAAAGTAAATACTGAATAAATAACAGGGATGCGCTAACCATCTAAGTGAATGCAATTTGAGGACAACTTAGTACGTATGGGAAAGTGTAGGCTAGACATATGCTGGCGTAATTCACCAATCGTCATGACTGGCTAGTATATGCCACATATGCCCCCTATAATACGGACGCACTACAATATAATAACGTCCAACGTTCTATAGAGTGTGGTATCTATAAAAATTATCAAGTAATGTCCAACACTCTAAAGAACGTGGTATATGTAATAATATATACGTTCGTATCACTCCGTCGAGTGCGGTATATGTATAAAGGAGGTGGGTGTCCCATATGCCTACTAGTCGTCCTTCCCGCCTAATGTAGATATACCAGTCGTGAACACGACGTGGACATCTCGTACTATAATGCAAGTCTCTATAGAAATAAATACTAAGCTAAATATCGTCATACGTGTTGCTCACACCGATGGCCAATCGAGTATGAGGCACGCGTCTCTACATGAACTCACTCTGTGACGTGCAATGATACGTGTCAAGGCCTGGGAGTCATACCGATAACTCCACAACTTTAGGTGGGTCTACTAGACATTAGGTCAGACACAAGTCCTAACGTCAACGCCTTCGTTGACTGCACCCGAGTCTTCTCGGACGTGCACAGTTAATATTACAATAATAAAATATACAGCTAAAATAATAACTGAATTTAAATAGTACAACAAGGCAAGGTATACTTGCCTGGCAAGAAGCTGTGAAGTACCAATAATCTGCTCCTGAAGTCGCGCAGAACGATCCAATATCCTATATACATGTAATATAATACAATACAACATTAGCCATTACACTAACACATACGCAACAATAATCACATTGAACTCAGGGCATAGCTAGGTATGATACTGGTCAACTAGGGTCAAGTGTGTGTCTAATTGCATGGGTGTCGCGTCTGTAATTGTTGTGCAAAACTGACAGTCAAAATGATACGGCTCGCCAGTACGTCAGTGTACATAATGGCAGTCTGCTAACAATATTACATGGCTACAGGTCAACGTAACTACGGGATATCCGTAGTTACACTCAGGTCACCTAGTAAATATATAAATATACATTATTATTATCTAGCATATATCATTATAATATATATATACACCAAATAAATACATATACCATATATATATGTATATATACTAATTAAATACGTATGCAATATATATTGTATATACACTAATTGGATTTATACTATATATATATATATATATATATATTAACATATACTAGGGATACATATATAATACATATACTTGTATATATATACTAATTGAGAAATTTACTATATATATATATATATATATATATATATATATATATATATATATATATATACCAATATTAATATTAACATATACTAATAGGATACCTAAATATATACACACATAAAAATATGAAAGGAGGGGAACACATTCGTACCTCGAGGTACGTGCACAGAGACGATGATGGCGATGATGTGGTTGACGACGATGAGAACGAGGACGATGAGGGTGATGACGATGATGATGATGACAACGATGATGGAGTGATGATGATGAGTATGATGATCATGATGATGGTGAAGTCGTTGCTGGCCGGAGGTCTCCTACCGGAGTCCGGCCAGGGGGAGGTCCGGCAAGGGGGGATCGAACAGGGAGAGAAAGGAGAAGGAGTCTGGATGAGGTGCTGTCGTGTGGTGGTATGGAGCTGCGGGTGGAGGTGCTCGGGAGGAAGATGGAGAGGTGGTGGCGGTGCTGGTGGTGTGGTGGTGTTGGCCGGGGTGAAGTCGAGGAAAGGGAGAGGAGAACAGGTCGGGTGGTGGTGGTGTTGCTGGTGGAGAGGTGGACGAGGGGAGATGATGGTCGAGTCTCCGGCGTCAATGGCAGCAGTGAGGAAGAGGTCGTGCAGGCGGTGGAGACTGGTGGTTCAGGTGGAGGAGGAGGAGATCGAGGGAGAGGAGGCCGGCGTCGGGGCTATGATGGAAATGGTGGTGGTTGTTGCTGTTGTCAGGGAGAAGGAAGAGGGTGGAGGTCGATCGGGATGAGGAGACGAGGTGGTGATGATGATGGAGAGGAAGGTCGAGGCCGGCGGAGCACAGCGGCTTGGCAACGGGTCGGCTCCGGTCAGGCGTGGGATGCAGCGGTTCAGTCGAGGTTCAGCCGTGGCTTCCGGCGAGGAGGAATTGGCTAGGTTCAGTGAGATGGAGGAGAGGCGGGGTCCGGTCGAGGCTCCGGCGAAGTCGGGGTCGGCTCCGGCCAGGGGGTGTTGACAGGGAAGGAGGAAGGAAGAAGAAGGTGAATAGGAAGAATCGGCTGAAATTAGGTTTGGGTTGCTTTGCTGTAGAAAAAATAAGAAAAAGAAAGGAGGTGGTATATTTATACATGTGGAATTTGACCTAGAAAAGTTAGGCTTGGTCAATGCCTCTTGGGGTGGGCTTGGCCTTACATGGGGATGTTTGGGAGGGCTATAAATTATATTGTTTAAATGTAATGGCTAGGATTAAATGAGGGCCGATGTTGCGCGTTGCACATTCCAAAATTATGAAAAAAAATCCTATGAAGGGGAAAGTTGGATTTCTTCATGTATTATCCAATGGTGTAACACCTCACTGCACGTTTGCATCAAAGCGCCCAACAATTGGAAAATTGCACAAAGATGGAAATTAGATTAAATTAATTAAAATTAATACGCAAGGTGTTTTGGAATTAATTAGAAGTACATGGGGATAAAATTAGGTGAGAATTCATCGCAATAATTTTCAAATTAATTTAACCATTGTTTAAATTGAACTTCAACACATCGCACTCTCTTCTCGATTTTCAAATTAAATAATCCACATCCAAATCTAATTCAAATCTATATGACATCCCACATCAAAATTTATATCGCAATCTCCAACTATCATAATCTCCCTTAGAAAATAATTATAACCACATTTTATTTCTATTTTCAACTTATGAATTTCGTACTCTTCAAATTTTTTACTTTCAATTTACATCCTCAATATTTCAAATAGGTAATCCAACAATCAAAATTTTCTTTAATTCAATCATCAAATTTGAAATTTAATCCGACCATGTTCATAATTAGAGTTCTATTTATTTTCCTTAAGATTTAAATCGATGATTCAACCTCCAATTCTTAAAATTTAAATCATGTGCTCAAAGTATAAATATTTGGTTCGCCATATCAAGGTTTTTAAAATTCATTAAATCATCATCATCTTAATCCTTCTTTTAAAATTTCTCAAAAATTAAAATGGCTTGAATCTCCCAATCTAATCTTACTTGATCACAATCTAAAAAAAATTTCTCTCAAGTTGACAATGCAACTTCTACCCAACTTAGAATTTATCCATCTATCACATAAGGCTCTTACATTTAAGGAAACTTATTCCTCAAATTTACTTAATCATGTTACTCAATCCTCAAAAAAAAATTTAACACCAAATGTATCATATATGATATACCCTTAATCAGTTATAAAAGATAGTCATCTAGTAATGTGATTGGCCTATGGGGTATATCTAGTACTATCTGTGTATCAAACTTATGCCAAGCACGAGGTTTTGTTTTTCCGAAATAAGGGAAGACGGAAAGCAATAATAATGAGTTCAAGGGGAAGGTAATAGAATAGAAGTGTGGGAATAAAGGCGTTTAAAGAATTCAAATAGGAATTGTTGAGGCAGTTATGGATTGAAATCCTAGTTGGTAAATTCTTATTCGCATGCTCGTATTAGTACAGTTATGTAACTGATACGATATGCTCAGACATATCTAGAGGGCAAGTATATTTGTCTACTAGTCAACTATATATCTCAATCCACATAAAGTAGTCATACGAAGAGCGAACCAAGTGTACTAAGGTTATCTAGACCATAATACACTGATTCTTATTAGACAATTGTATCATTGTGTGGTTGATCAGGCCCCAATAACACATATGTCATGAACAAGCTTGATAAACGAGTAAGCTTATAAAACTAGGCTATAATAGCGGCATAAGTCAAGGTAGTTCAGAAAATATAAATACGCTGGATTATGATGAAAGAAGGTACATAATAATTCAAGTTCACAAAAAGATAAGACTCTACAATCTCTACAGTTGTCATACAAACTCCTTGTCTAAGTCGCTAGTCGACCAAATAGGGGCATGGACCTCTAAGTGTTACAGTCGGGATAAACACTATCATCTTATGCAAGTATATAGTTAATGTCATTCAATTACACTACATTAATTAGTCAAAAAGGGCTTTGCGATACTAGGTTGTGAGGCATACTACCCAACTTAAAATAATTAAACTAATACCGTAATTGCCTTAAAGGAGATTCTACGAAATAACTTTGTACTTGTAATTAAAGCAAAAACTCTTATTGGGCTATACGAGGAAAGATCTTGGTATCTGTTAGGGTATCCTATTGCATTATATAGGTAATGGTCATCTTAAGTCTTAATCATAGTGTTCATAGAATACAAGTGTCAATAGTAAGAATGAAAGAGTTACTGGCCTTCAAGAAAAAAGGGAAATATAACTCGTATCGAGGTATGGTACAATTATGGGATTTAAAACTAAGGGATAATCATTAGGTCATAATCTACAAGAATAACTTAAATTATCAAGTTCTAACTATCAATCACATAATTCAAAATTCAAGAGTAACAACTATAATCCTAACAAACTATATATCCTAACATGAAATAAAATTACTTGGCCTACAATCATAAGAGTTATGTGGTACGAGTTGAAAGGTGAAGAAAAGGAGAACATAATTTAGTCGTCGCCCAATTCACGAACGTTAAGGTTGCAAGGAACAAGATACGAAATTAAAAATAGAGGGACTCTAGATAATATCATGGTTTCCTAAGGGAAAGGTGGTAGGCTAATATCTGTGTTCGAGGTTTGATCGAGGAAAATGTTATATTCGTTCCTCTTGGCTTCCTAAGGTACTGTCTGCTGGTATCAGGACAAGAACTAAATTTATAGTTTTATAATACTATCTCACTTATAAAAGTTTTGGTCATAATATTCAACCTTGGATTTCTATTGGTTCCTCAATACTAGGGTCAAACACTATGGTCAAATTTCTAATTAATCCTAGTAGTGTTTATACTATTCTCAAGTCATCCCTAATTATCAAGGGATAATGGTCACTCAATCTACAGGTAAGGGATGCTAGGGTTAATTAAGTTTTCTAACTCAGCGATGTGTCATTATCCTAGTTGTACTCTTAATAGAAAGGTTATCCTACTTATTATCTAACAACAGGGACTTCTATATTCTAGGAGAAGGCAATACTCAAGGAACTATTAGGGAAGCACATGAATCAAGCAGGATGCAGATTTTTAAATTGAACAGATTGGAAGGAAGGTGAATCATAGTCAATTGTTGATGAGATCCTATATTCTATTCCTAGGTGCAGGCTTGCTCGGTACAGTAACGTAACCGAGACAATATGCTCTCGACATGCATGGGCCACCACTAAAATATGTCATGTCCCAGTCCCAAAATACGTAGGACTAGGACACGTAAGCATGCCAGCCGCATGTATATTGCAACTCCAATATATGAAAACCATAACATATGCGTACGCTGTATAATGAATAATAATTCACAAGTGGTAAAACTATCATAAGTCATAGGGTATAATCTAGATCTCGTCCACAGAAATCAATACATAAATAACCAATATCTATGAAACTAGATCTGAATATAACGTATCTAATGATGGTAGTCGGATGGAAATAAATCCACTACCAAACTAGAATATGGAATAAACAAGATAAATACAATATAAGAATATCAACTAACAATCATGGCTCGAAGAGAAGACCTCCTCGAAGTATACATAGCAAGTCCGGATCTGCGCTCCTGCGAATACTCATGAATATCTACGCCTGGAAAGGGACCAGGTTCTCAGAGGAACATAACAAGATACATAGAAGCATGCCATAAAATAAATACTGAATAAATAACAGGGGTGCGCTAACCATCTAAGTGAATGCAATTTGAGGACAACTTAGTATGTATAGGAAAGTGTAGGCTAGACATATGCTGACATAATTTACCAATCGTCATGACTGGCTAGTATATGCCATATATACCCCCTATAACACGGGCGCACTACAATATAATAACGTCCAACGTTCTATAGAGTGTGGTATCTGTAAAAATCACCAAGTAACGTCCAACACTCTAAAGAACGTAGTATCTGTAATAATATATATGTCCGTATCACTCCATCGAGTGCGGTATCTGTATAAAGGAGGTGGGTGTCCCATACGCCTACTAGTCGTCCTCCCCGCCCAATGTAGATATACCAGTCATGAACACGACGTGGACATCTCGTACTATAATGCAAGTCTCTATAGAAATAAACACTAAGCTAAATACCATCACACGTGTTGCTCACACCGATGGCCAGTCGAGTATGAGGCACGCGTCCCTGCATGAACTCACTCTGTGAAGTACAATGATACGTGTCAAGGCCTGGGAGTCATACCGATAACTCCACAACTTTAGGTGGGTCTACTATACACTAGGTCAGACACAAGTCCTAACGTCAACGCCTTCGTTGACTGCACCCGAGTCTTCTCGGACGCGCACAGTTAATATTGCAACAATAAAATATGCAGCTAAAATAATAACTGAATTTAAACAGTACAAGACAAGGTATACTTGCCTGACAAGAAGCTGCAAAGTACCAATAATCTGCTCTTAAAGTCGCACAGAATGATCCAATATCCTATATACATGTAATATAATACAATACAACATTAGCCATTACACTAACACATACGCAACCATAATCACATTGAACTCAGGGCATAGCTAGGTATGACACTGGTGAACTAGGGTCAAGTGTGCGTCTAGTTTCACGGGTGTCGCGTCTGTAATTGTTGTGCAAAACAGACAGTCAAAATGATACGGCTCGCCAGTACGTCAGTGTACATAATGGCAGTCTGCTAACAATATTACATGGTTACAGGTCAACGTAACTACGGGATATCCGTGGTTACACTCGGGTCACCTAGTAAATATATAAATATACATTATTATTATCTAGCATATATCATTATAATACATATATACACCAAATAAATACATATACTATATATATATATATATATATATATATATACTAATTAAATACGTATGCAATATATATATTGTATATACACTAATTGGATTTATACTATATATATATTAACATATACTAGGGATACATATATAATACATATACCTGTATATATATACTAATTGAGAAATTTACTATCTATCTATCTATATATATACATATATATATATATATATATATATATATATATATATATATATATATATATATATATATATACCAATATTAATATTAACATATACTAATAGGATACCTAAATATATACACACATAAAAATATGAAAGGAGGGGAACACATTCGTACCTCGGGGTACGTGCACGGAGACGATGATGGCAACGATGTGGTTGATGACGATGAGGACGAGGACGATGAGGGTGATGACGATGATGATGATGACAACGATGATGGAATGATGATGATGAGTATGATGATCATGATGATGGTGAAGTCGTTGCTGGCCGCAGGTCTCCTGCCGGAGTCCGGCCAGGGGGAGGTCCGGCAAGGAGGGGGATCGAACAGGGAGAGAAAGGAGGAGGAGTCTGGAGGAGGTATTGTCGTGTGGTGGTGTGGAGCTGCGGGTGGAGGTGCTCGGGAGGAAGATGGAGAGGTGGTGGCGGTGCTGGTGGTTTGGTGGTGTTGGCCAGGGTGAAGTCGAGGGGAGGAAGAGGAGAATAGGTCGGGTGGCGGTGGTGTTGCTGGTGGCGAGGTAGACTAGGGGAGATGGTGGTCGAGTCTCCGGCGTCAATGGCAGCAGTGAGGAAGAGGTCGTGCAGGCGGTGGAGACTGGTGGTTCAGGTGGAGGAGGAGGAGATCGAGGGAGAGGAGGCCGGCGTCGGGGCTATGATGGAAATGGTGGTGGTTGTTGTTGTTGTCAGGGAGAAGGAAGAGGGTGGAGGTCGATCGGGATGAGGAGACGAGGTGGTGATGATGCTGGAGAGGGAGGTCGAGGCCGGCGGAGCACAGCGGCTTGGCAACGGGTCGGCTCCGGTCAGGCGCGGGATGCAGCGGTTCAGTCGAGGTTCAGTCGTGGCTTCCGGCGATGAGGAGTTGGCTAGGTTCAGCGAGATGGAGGAGAGGCGGGGTCCGGTCGAGGCTCCGGCGAAGTCGGGGTCAGCTCCGGCCGGGGGTGTTGACAGGGAAGGAGGAAGGAAGAAGAAGGTGAATAGGGAGAATCGGCTGGAATTAGGTTTGGGTTGCTTTGCTGTGGGAAAAATAAGAAAAAGAAAGGAGGTGGTGTATTTATACATGTGGAATTTGACCTAGAAAAGTTGGGCTTGGTCAATGCCTCTTGGGGTGGGCTTGGCCTTACATGGGGATGTTTGGGAGGGCTATAAATTATATTGTTTAAATGTAATGGCTAGGATTAAATGAGGGCCGATGTTGCACGTTGCACATTCCAAAAATTATGAAAAAATTCCTATGAAGGAAAAAATTGGATTTCTTCATGTATTATCCAATGGTGTAGACACCTCGCTGCACTTTTGCATCAAAGCGCCCAACAATTAAATTTTTTTACAAAGATGGAAATTGGATTAAATTAACTAAAATTAATGCGCAAGGTGTTTTGGAATTAATTAGAAGTACATGGGGATAAAATTAGGTGGGACAGAAGTGTCATGGACATAGAAGACTCAGAGTAGAATATTATCATAAATTGGGTTGCACGAAACGAGTCAAGATTGTGTCTCCAATTTTGATTGGAACGCACAAGGATACAAAGTTGGAATTATTATAGAATTAGAAAATAACGTCTGCGACGATTATTGTGCGACCAAAATGTAGCACAAGAGAGTATAATTATAAGTTATACCAAGGTCAGAATAGATGACTGGCACATCTAGGGCAATGGTGTAAAGTTTATAGGAAGGCAATGGCTAGTGTAGTGCTCCAATTATCGAAGCAACGGTAAGGCGCACTAGGTGATATAAATATTGTATAATTAAAAAAAATGTTGTGTCCTATTTTCAATTGGATACAAGCTAGTCCTAGTTTCACTATCTAAGCCAAGTAGGCCTACTTTTGGGTGAGGGGGTTTACAAGATGCATATGTCATCCTTGGAATTAAGATAATCCGAACGGAAGCTAGGCTTGCTCTTTCACAAGCTCACTACGTGGAGAAGATGCTCACACACTACGAATACCAGGATCTTTCTGGGACTGATACTCCGTACAGGTGTGACAAGAAGCTGAAGCCAAACCCAAAAAAAAGCGTCAGACTGTTGGAGTACTCTAATGTCATCGGGAGTTTGATGTATGCTACGAATGCTACTAGGCCTGATATTGCTTTTGTTGTGGGGATGATGAGTAGATTCACGAGTAGCCCAGGTGTTGAACACTGGAAAGCTGTGAAGAGGGTGATGAGATACCTCAAGAGTACTCAGAAGTTTGAACTTTACTACAACAGAGATCCAACAGTGGTAAAAGGCTTCAATGATGCTAGTTTGTGCTCAGATGAAGAGAGCGAGAGATCCACTGAAGGATATATTTTTCTTTGGGTGGAGCTGTTATATCGTGGAAATCAAAGAAGCATACAATGCTCTCACACTCGTCAATGGAGTCTAAATTCTATGCACTTGCAGCTGCAGCAGATGAAGCAGAGTGGCTTCGGGAGCTCATGTACGATCTTCCAATGGTTGGTGCACAGATTTTGACTATACCGATATACTACGACAACCAGGCAGCTGCAGAAGTGGCATCTAATAATCTTTTTAATGGAAAGAAAAGAACTGTGCGGCTTTGGCACAGAGCACTGAACAATCTCATCAAGACTGGTGTCATTGCAGTATTGGTGGATGTTCAAAGTCAGAAGAACCTGGCAGATCCGTTCACTAAAGGCCTCAAGCGCCAGCTAGTCGAAGACACAACAGGTAAAATTGGCTTGAAGGACCTCTAATATTGTGTTTTTGTAATCCTTCCATTAAGTTTTATGCTATTAGTTCAAAGAGAAATCCACTAGGCATCTAGTTTTTGGTTCAAGGGAGGATTATTGACTGAAAAAATATCAGGTACAGTGGGTAGTCTTTCGGGATAGGATGTGATACGTACCCAGAACCACTGTGGTTTACTACTTGTTCTTTATATTTATATATAGACAAAATCTTGTGTAAGGGTGGCTTCGACGCCTTAACTAGTTCTCGGACAGAGTGAATGTCCGGCGTACGCTGCAGGAAGTACGTAAAGTTCAGCACTTCAAGGGACCTGTATCCCATGCTACAGTAGTGTGACACCACGATGAGGTAATAGATGTAAAGCCTCGCTGCGAGCCATGTCACAGCGGCAGTAGCACCGCTAATAGGCAGGTAGCCTAATGCTGAAAAGATAGAGAGTTGTAGCACAACACTACTAAGAGGTCGGTGACCTCATGCTACAGTGGGTGACACCACAAGAGGTAGTTAACCTCGGCTGCGAGCCATGTCACAGCGGCGTAGCACCGTACGGAAGCGTAAGATTCATGCTGGGATGTAGTACAACACTACTAAGAGACTAGTGACCTCATGCTACAGTGGGTGACACCACAAGAGGTAGTTAACCTCGGCTGCGAGCCATGTCACAGCGGCGTAGCACCGCACGAAAGCGCAAGACTTCATGCTGGAAAATATTAAACTCTCTTAAAAGGAACTCACCTAAGTGTATGGACAGAGATATAGGCCGTCTCTTGAGGGTAAATTTGTAGACACCCAAGATACATACACCAAAACCAGGTCAGCACAGGGCCTTTAATGTGCGACCGGAGGCACAGCTGATGTCATTGTATTAGTGAAAAAATAGCAGCTATGGTTCAGAATTCAAGGCGTAGTCCATTCTTGTATCGTACTGTTGTTTGACCCATGCGAGAAGATTCAAGTCGTGTGCGACATCTATCCTAATGCATGATGGACAGTCACTGTGAGAGACGCTCGACCATATATTGTGATATATGTGGGGGATTGTTTGTGTTTTTTACTTTGCTTTGGGAGTTTTAGTCCCACATTGAAAAACCACCAATGTGTATATCTCAATATATAACAATGCTTAGTACTGGCATATGCACATGGGGTGGTGGCCCATGTGGGTTAACTTTTCTAGTGGGATTAAGTGTGAACCCCTCTATGACAATCTTAAATTTTGTCACCACCATTGGAAAAAATTTCTTTAGTAGGCGACTCGGACTCCGACTTCGACTTTCTGCTTCTAGCCCCCTTTATAATGGAATGGAGATTTCTCTCTTCCGACTCAAGGGCGAAAAGTGGCGCTTTGTTGGCGCACTTAGCACGTCAGCATCGTCCCATGGCGCTCATGCGCTCCTTTTATGCACGAATTGCATGCACAGTTGCTAGTTCGGGCGCATGCTCGATCATTTTGCGTCGAGTCGGCATGCGGCCAAGAGCCCATGTGGTCTGGTGCCATGCGGCCAGTGCTCATGCGGCCAGGTCGACATGAGGCAAGGTGCTATGTCTGATGTGGAGGAGATATGATCTGTTGTTGGCGGCGGCGTACGGCGCGCGGCGGCACATAATTTTTTGTGCTACGCGGCTGCTGCTTTCGGCGCCTGACGGCGCTGTCTGCTCTCAGCGGCTACTTTCGGCGTTTGGCGAAGCATGCGGCAGAGGCGGCACATGCGCCTTAGTATCTGGTCGAACAACGCATATGCGGCACGTGCTTTCTCGTGCCGCATAGGTGCTGATTTTCTCTATATATAGAGGAGCTCCTCTTTCATTTGTGGGGTTGAAAAAATTTCAACTGTACCAGAAAGAACTGAGGGCACCAGAGCTTTATGCGACCTACTGACCACCCTTCTACAAAGTATTTTTTTCGAGTGATCTGAAGGTGATCAAGAGCGTTCCAGAAGTTCATTTGAGAACTTGTTGAATCCTGGGACAGATCGTCGTGTAGGACGAATGTTGCCTTAAGCATGGGTGGTTTTGATCACCCCAGCAAGGAGTTCATTTCTTTGTATTTCTCTTCTTGTTCTCGTTCTTTCTCATTGTAACGTCTGCGAACGTAAAAAGAACGTTTTTCTGCTTATTGCTGTATCATTTTTTTTGTTAAGTCAGTTTGTAACATGTTCGTGGTTTAGTACTTCTTGAGGGTTGCGTGTCACTGTAAAGGAACTCTTGTGTGAACCTCAGTGCACAACTTCTCTTCTGTAGTTAGTAGAGACGAACTCTTGTGTGAGTCTTTACTTTGTGGCTTCCTCTTCTTCTTATATCTGACTTCGGACGAACATCTTATTCATAAATATTTCTACATCTAAGTGACTGAAGACATCGAAGTTGCCAGTTGTAATTTTGGCAGATTGTTACAATCCTCTCATAGTAACTCGTCTTGTACTTCAAATGTGGAATACATAAAACATTTTGTGATCTACAACATCTGAAATATTTATAAGCCAAAATAACTAAAGATAGGAAGTTTTAGGCCATTTCTAGTATTTAATGTAGTGAAAGTTGGTGACAATTCACTCCTCAACTTTGTTGTCATGATAAATAAAGAAATATACATCTTATCCTCCAATTAACTTCACTATTAGGCACTTGTATCCTTCCTTCAATCTATATAAGTATACAACACTAAAGAAAAGAATAAAGCTATGGTCAACAGAAGAATATTTGTGTACATAATCCAAAGTGATTACACACTTTCCTCAGAAAGGATAAAGCATAATAGCAGTCATAACTCAGACAAACTCTTTCCTCAGTCAGTTCCATATTAACAGGCCACTAGTTCTCCAAGAATTAAGAAGCATCATAATGGAGTTTCACTTGTACTACATCATTGTAGATGATAATAAAAGATTGCAAGCATTAACTGACATATCAAGTCCCACCAGAAGCCGTTCGCCACTATTTGTAAGTTTTTTTGCTTTAAGGAAATTCCAAACTCTAGCATTTTAAGCGTGAGTCCAATTTTTAATGAATTTCTAACTCTGGTCACAGGAGTTTTGCTGCTTTTTGCTCCAGATACCTCTGCAAAGCAAGCAATATACTCATATAGTAAGCATTTTTACTATTAATTTTCTTATAGCCTAGTTGGCCAATTGATAATTAGCTGTAGTGAGAAACATGGGATTTGAACTCGAGTTACCAGTCTCTGTTTCAACCGTGATATCCTTCGTTGCTTCTGCCAGGCAAAATATTTCATGGACTGCAATAAAGAAAGGAAGATAAGTGTAGTGTAACATGATATTAGTAAATATATTGCATTACTGTTTATAGGTAATGTCACAAGAAGTGAGTTTAATACCCCTCGTCGTTGAATCTCGATTGATCTCTGTAATGCTTCTCTTTTCGTCAAGAGATTTTCAGGTGGTGCCTTTAACAGCCGACTATAGTTTTTCCCACGGTAAATAATGATGGCATGACCTCTTCCTAGCTTTTCCACTGCAACCAAGACTCCACCACTCTCAATTTCAAGAGACCTTGCAGTATAGGTTATATGGTGAAATGCCTTCTGCAATGTCATTACTTTTATGACTTCCCTATGTTTCCAATGCTGGTGTATGCTCTCAATAACACCATCATAGATCCCCCGCCTCCCTGAAAAAGGCATACAATTATATCTGATTGAAAGTAAAGCAACGTTGAACCAGAGAAAATCAGATTTATTACTCTAAACTGCATAAATTTTCTTGATTATATAACCAAGCTAATACTCACCAAGAAGTAAGATTTCATCCATTTTCAGCCCAGTCCTTTTATAAGTCTCTCTTTCTTCTTCTGTTAAAAGTTCTTGGTCAGAAGATAATTCTGAAGGACTACATGAAGAATTAAGCACTGCTAGCTCCTTTTCTGATCTCCCAATCTTCAGATTGAGCTAAAGACACAGAGGAAAGAAAAAGTAAAATTCTATCAGAAATTGCATTCCCATCTAGCATTTTTTTGAAAATATAAAGACATATCAAGACCTACAATTAAGAGCTTGTGCTCTTCGTCCCTCAGTTCCTTCTCCAACTTTTCCTTTTCAGCTTCCACTTTAATTTTGTCCGTAGATAATCCACCATTCATGGGACGGTAACTGGATTTGATGTTTTGGAATTCAGAAATGGTTCCAGTATTGCTTGTTCTGTGCGTTGATTCGTCTATATCATGAAATAATTTGATTGCTTTAGATCGTGCTTCTTCCTCTTGCACTTGTTGGTCACGGATCTCTTTTTCTCTATCAAGAATAGAGTTTGCCACATTCCCAGGAAGAAAATCTTTACCCCTGTATAGTATGATAAAGAACTTGTTTCTTAATATCACAACTCCTCCTGTAAGACGCTGCATTCATGAGCTTCTGTGTCAAGCAAATATAGCTTCAGACAGACAAGAAGTTCAATAGAGAAATTATCAAAACATTCAGGCCCTCTAAGTAATGAACTTTAAGTAAGCAGATACAATAAACAAAAGACCTGTGATCTTTCATTACACGTTAGTTGTTTCATTAAAGAGAGGCAAAAAATTAAAATATATTAGCTAAGAACAAAATGTAGCTTTTGATGATAAGCTTAAGGCTTTACTCTACACCTATAGCTACTTGCCTCTCTAGCTGCAGGTATGGACCCTTTATTTTGTTAAAACTAAAGGAAACTAGAAATGAAAATCAGTCATCTAAATAAAAGAATGAGATCCTTTTGTTTGTTGTGAACCTCTAGCAATGTAGCAGAAACCTGTTAATACTATCAGTTTGTGTCACGACAAATATCTCAAAGGTGTAATCTACCCTACAAAATCCAAGGTTAGAAAGTGACATGAAGTGTTGAATTTTAGACATCTAAGAAGTATGAACTATCCACTTAATGGAACCATTAAAAAGTTTACTAATGCGATATAAAAACTGAGAATGAAGGGTGGATCATAAAGTTGCGCTCACAAATTCCAAGCTTAAAAACTAACAGTAAACATTGGAAATTTAGATACATATAAGCAGATAGTTTGAAAACAAAAATTGTTGATTAAAACATAAGTTGTATGACAAGTCACAATGAAGAGAGGTAAAATTCCATTATGAAGTCAACGAGAAGAGATATTAGCTCTAGGATGAAATGAGAGGGAGGGATACAGAAACTTCTCTCCACAAAGTGTTTACATTGAGGTGAACTTTTGCGACCGCCACATGAATCCTTTTCTCCCATTTTGCTCTATTACCATCTCCTCTCTCACATTGCCAGATGACATTATCCTTTCCACATCATACATCCAAGTTTTCTTAGGTGTAACACTAGTTCTAGTAGTTCTTTTAACTAAAATCTGGTTACTCCTAACCGATGCATCTTTTGATATTTTGTTGCACAAGTCCAAACCACCTCTCACCATTTTTTTCTCACCTTATCTAAATTAAAGGAGAGTGGTAGCACTGAACCTATCTCTTGCTAAAAACCCAGCTATCTACCTTGGGCTAAGCCCACTTGGGAACTGTTCCAAACCGACAGCTAAGCGGGACCTTGGTATATGAGATTCAACAGCATGGAGTCAAATACTTTTAGGGAAATGAACAGAAGTTCTCATTACAGTTTCAAAAATGTGGTCAGGATCCATAGCATACCAAACAGATTATCTGCATGTGCAAAATTGACGAGAAAATCAAAATTGTGGTATTGAACTTGCCTTCAATTCCCATGACATTTGCTGGTTGTTAGTATGTGGAATTCCCACTTTCACGGCAATCTTTGCGATAAGACATTTCTCCCACAACTTTATGATGGCAGCAGCCAAGCCTTGAAGTTTCGTATTTTTACCTATTTAAATTAAAATAAAATAACAAAACTTCCAAAAAGTCAATAGCATTCCTGACATGTTTAAAACCTTATAACTCAGAAAGCTCAAATCTGTACAATTACCAAGTGCAAAATGAGTAGGTAAAGGACGTGCAAGTTTCCTCAGGTATGTCAATTCGTCATCTGTCAACTTTGGCCTCTCTCGAGGAGGACACCGCCGAAATGGAGGCTTGAATTCAGGAACAAATTCTGGAAGCAAGTCTGCATCCACTGGCAATGGTTTTTTCCACCACCAATCAATAAACCTAGGTCCTAAATCATTCAGTAACCTGTCAGCTTCTCTAACATAAAGTGTTTCATTGATTGTTCCCACTTCCTTCAACACCCAATTCATGCTGGCTTGAGGGTACTCTCCTTCTCTTTCCTTTTGGATAATAGATCCATCCGTGATTCCATAAAGCATTCCAGAATTAAGTGTTTCTGATGGCTTCTCATTGACAACAACAGCTGGTACTGTAGTTGACTGAAAGTTAGTTCTTCGATAGACAACAAGTGTATCTTTCTTCCTCCAAACAACAAGGCCTCCAGTCTTCATCTGTTTAAATTGAAAGGAATGAATGTCAAGATCTATGTTGCACGAGTTGGGCACGATACAGTTATGGGATACGAGCATTTTCAAATAGGTTCAGTTGAATCACCTATTTACATGGATATGGGTCTGGACACCATTTTCCCATGTCCGTACAACATAGGTCAATATCATACAAGAGCATTGAGTTAAGGAGCTGGAGGTGTTCGGTTCACCAAACTGAATGTAACCAGTAGGATCATGACAGGTCGCACAAAATAGAAAATAAAATGTATTAAAGAAAGCTTCATAAGATGTGTCTGTGTGTGCCCGTGCTTGCATGTGTATGGATACGAATGTGTGCGATCATCACCAATCATGCATAACAGAAAGAAAAGAAATATTTAAAGAAAGCTCCAGGAAATGTGATTTTGTGTGTGAAAATACTAGAGCATGAACTTCAAGCAGCAATAACACATCTAAATCATAATATCTAAATCCTTTTCCTCCTGACCACAAAATGTTGAAATAAAGCTTTTTTTTTCTTGAGATAAGGCTTGGATGTTGTTGTATCTTAATCCTTTATGGTCTGTGGAGCTACACAATTAAACGGTTTAAAGGCTGTCAGAAAAAAATGATTGATTATCACATCGGGCTATCAGTCTGATGACAATCTTCTAAATTGGTGACTAGTTCATCTCCAAGGAATTATGAAGAAAAGAGACTTCCGGTAAAATGCAGATAACAACCAGGAACATGGAATAATTTATGGGTCATACTGTAAAGCATGCAACGAGATGTGTTTATTATGTGTGAGTGTTTGCACTTATCAGATTTTACGCTAGTGTGAAACTGTTGGTAATAGCAAATAGAGGGATCCTAATATGCAATAAAATCTATGGGGAATTGAGGACAAACTTCCTTTAGTGGGTTCTTTCCTACTATCTTATGTTCTACGAAACAAAGGAATTAGCAGTCTATTACCACAAAACAGTGGAAACACAAAGAAACAAAAGGCTATTTGTATCCATCAATGAAGGAATTACATCAAGATCCATAACTACAATAGACCAAAGCTGATTGCCGACCACAGACCCAGGAATTAAACACTGCGTGTATAATCATATACATCTACTATATTTCTTGAGATAGGAAGAATTTAGAGTAGACCATTGATACCTCCTGCATCTGCGTGCTTTGCCACATCATCTAATGCTACACCCTACAACGACGACAAATTTATACCAAAACTTGGATTCGTCTATGTAAATCCTTTGCTTCCATTCAGCTATATTTAGGGGCAAGTCCCCTATAACGTCAACAAAAGTCATATCCTTCCTTACGGTCTCTATCCAAATTCATCTAGGCCAACCCTAGTTCTGGCGGCTCCGTTAACTAAGATCTTAACAGTCCTCTAGAAAGCATGGACACTCCAAAACCAGTTGCCATGCCCATGTCGTGTTTGTGTCGCGTCATGTCTGGCAGGCACTTATCGGATACGCCCTCCGACACTCCAAATTCACTAGGATGCTGCAAAATAGGTGCCGAATATGTGTCGTCGTGTCTGAAACATCTTGTGTCATATTCATGTATGTGCAACATAGCTCTTCCTAACCTATGCATCTATGGTCTATGTTGCACATGTACAAACCACCGGTTGTCCAAAATTGGTGGAGCTATGTTGCACATATCCAAACCAAGGTTCACAGTATCGGTATCGGACCATTCCTATGAGTATCGGTATCGACGATTTCGGATCGGTGTATCGAATTTTTTGATATCGGAAAGCAAATAATTATGAATAAATTATTACATTTTATAAGAAATATTTTATACATTTAGGCATAATCTTAAAGTATTTTCTATGTTGTTTCTTAGTAGATTTGAAATTGAATGAAATAGTAGTCACTCTTGCCAATTGGTTTACATGTGATAGATAAGTTTTCTTAATTTACATTACTGTACTTTTACATCCTTGTTGATGGGGTTTTTTCCGTTCAATTTTCTCTTCCGAATTGAATGGAAAAGATAACCCCAATGTTAGTATCGGGTAGTAACAGGTATCTTTCGATATCGGATCGGGATATGCCAAATCATATCGGTATCGACCGTATCAGATCGGTACTGGCGAAACTGCAAACTATGAACCAAACCACCGTTTGTCCTAAATTGGCATCACCTCCAACTTCCTTCCCTCCAAATACAGCTACAGTCTATAACACCCATTTTCTTAAAATTGTTGGACCCAAATTGTGATATTTGTGTGTGTTAATTCCAAACCATTGATACAAAACACTTGACCAGCTCAAAATGTTGCGGTCTCACCTCCACAATCTCGCATGCACGGTCCATGTTCCTACACAGCGGCTCGACGATGCGCACCATGGCGAGCTCCTCCGTCCTCCACGCCCTCCTTATCTCCTCCACCACATCCTCCGTCACCCCGGCCTTCTTCGCCCTCACCCACCTCCTCAGCCGCCTAGCCTCCCCCCTCAGCCTCCTCAGCTCCCCTTCCGGAATTTCCCTCTCCGCTGCGGTCGGCACTGTCCTCTCCTTCCTCTCCCTCCTCCAAACTGTTGATGGCACCTTAGTCCGCTTCGCCCGGGCCCACGGAACGACTACATTTCCCTCTTCTTCCTCGTCTTCTTCTTCTTCTTCTTCTTCTTCTTCTTCTTCTTGAAGCTTTGAAATGCTCTGGGCTATCTTCTTCATCGCCTTGTGGGTGCGGCCGCCGGGAACCTTTTCGGTGAGGGAGCGGTCTTGGTCATGGTCTTGGTCTTTGTTGGTGTTGGAGGACAGTTTGGTTTTGTTGTTGGAGGAGATGTTGAGGAGCTGTTGGTTCTGAGAGGGGGAGAGGATCCATGGAGGAGTTGGGGTTTTGTTGATGGGTTTTGTCTGTTGGGATGGGGTGGTAGTGGTGGAGAGTGAGAAGGAGGAGGAGGAGGAGATGATGGGGAAGAGAGTGTTGGAAGTGAGAAGAAGGGAGGAGGAGAAGAGATGCATTGGGGACTTGTTCTATCACACACGGAAGGTACACAAATCTCCACCCTTTTGAAAGGACAAATTTTAAGGCGTCTAATAAGGCACTACAAAGTAGACTCATAACTAGTTCAGTATTTGTGCTAGTTCACTAATAAAAATAGTTTACTTATATCAGTCCAAATCTTATTTGGGGTTGTCCACCCTCTCCTCCTCCCTCCTTCCGCTCCTCCCCCACCCCCTGCGTTGTGATCTCCGGCACGGAGAATGTGCTCGAGGAGGAGGAGGGAAGACGACGAGGTGGAGAAGGAAGACGGCATGAGTAGGAGGAGGAGGAGGACGATGACGACGACGACATGAGGAGGAGGAGGAGGAAGACGAGGAGGAGGGAGAAGGTGCTCGAGGAGGAGGAGGAGGAAGACGAGGAGGAGAAGGAGGCGAAGCTGTTCGAGGAAGAGGAGGAGGAGGAGGACGACGACGACGACGAGGTGGAGGAGGGAGACGGCCGCTACCGCTGCTCTTGCTTCCTCCTCCTCCCTATCCGCCTCTGCCTCCCCCTTATTCCTTGTCTCGCCTCGCGCAGACGCCCCCCCTCCGGACTGTCAAAATTTTGACACTCCTACCAATTGGAAGGACTGTCCAGTCCTAAAGAAAATATGTTGATTCTTTAGGACAGTCCTTCCAATTGATAGGACTGTCAAAATTTTGACAGTCCTGAAAAAATTGGGTTGCCCTGATCAAGTTTGGAGAATGGTAAACTTGTAATTATCTAAAAAAAAATTGGTTGTCCTGAGTGTATTTTGTAGTGCTTTTATTAACAACCAATTTTAAAGGCACTCCAATAGTTACTTAGGACAGCTCATTATTTCAGGACAGTCCAAATTTTTATAACTTTTACTTAGGACATCTCAAAATTTATTCAGGACAGTCTAATCTTCCGAAACCTTTCCAAAAAGTTTCATTCTAAATTTTCTCTCTTCAAATTCTCAAACCCCAAAATCCTAACCCTAACCCCAACCCCAATCGTCGGAGAAGGAGGAGGCGGCGGCAGCGGTGGGAGACGTGGAAGGAGGAGGCGGCAGCGGCGGGAGACTGGAGAGGAATGGAGGCGTCCACGTGGGGGCTATTGCTGTTGCTGCTGCTGCTGCCGTCGTCGCTGTCGCCGGCCAGCCTTTGAGACTCGTCTCACAGTATTCGTATTTTATGTGAATACGTATTTTATGCTAGTTATTGCATTTTATTGGATCTCGAGGAAGCTCGAAAATTCTCAAAATTAAAACTTTATTACTTGACCGGACGGTATACTACAGTATACCGATGGTATACTGTCCGACAATATTTGTTTCACTTTTTAAGATATTTTTGAGATATTTCTCTATAAATATTACTTAATTCATTTCATTTCTTTCTTTATCTTTCTCTCTCATCTCTTCTTCCTTTCTTTCTCGAGCATGGAAGCGTGGTCTTGAGACCTAGAGTGTGATTTTTGAACCCCTTCGTGGTGGTGGACTAGAAGGTTTAGGCTGGGAGCTCGCGTTAGGCAAGTACACCTTGCCAATTTCGTGAACTTCTTTTACTTTCAGTCATTTTACTTTCCTGAAACTTTGGTTATTATTTTTTAGCTTAAACTTGCTTTACTATTATTGTTCATATCGTGATTTTTAGCCTAGTGACCGTTTCGTTTTTTATTTCTGGTAGAATCTTGTTTCGTCCCTTTTTGGTAACTCGGTAACGAAAACGGTACCGGAGTTGTGACCGTAAGAATTAATTCATTTTGTGATATGAGACTTACCCTAGACTTGACTTCTTGTTAGACTTGGTTCTGATAATTTTGGGGGTTTGATTTGGGTCCCAGAAATCAGACTTGACTTAACCATGTTTATTCTTGAAAACCGGCATGCCGACGGTATATTACAGTATACCGACGGTATACCGATTTTGATCGACTTGATTTCTAGATATTTGCTGTGAACCCTATCGACATACCGACTGTATACTACAGTGTAGTGACGGTATACCGATCCTGCCGATATTTGTTGACCGACTTCAGGATATTTGTCTTGGCCGGCATACCGACGACGTACTGGGTTGTGTCGACGGTATACCGATTTGTGGAACTTTATTTTCCAGTAACTTTTTGACTACTTGGAACGGCATACTGACGGTATACTTCAATGTACCGACGGTGTACCGATTTGTTGGAATCCAGAACTTGTTGTATTTTTTCTTTCTTTGGACCGGTGTACCGACGGTATACTGGACTGTACCGACGGTATACCGATCGTGCACTTTCTTTAGGAATGTAAACCCCCTGATTTTATATTTAAATTTAAAATTTAAAATTTTATTAATATTGGTTTATGTAATTATTGTGATTAAGAGAGTATGTTTATTTTTTTAGCTAATTATAATAAATAATATTCATGTATAGATATTTATGTATATTTAATTAATTACTAATATTGCACAAAAATTATATTTTTTTGGTGTACAACTATTATTAAAGTATTATAGAATTTTTCTGGATTTTATTGAGGTCCAAAACTATATATATATATATATATATATATATATATATATATATATATATATATATATATTGAGATTATTATTAATTACTAAACCAAACCAGACCCAAACCCGAACTCGAACCCTAAACCCTAGACCTGCACCCGAGACCCGAACCAACCCAAAACCCATAACCCGCACCCCTACAGTAACAGCCCCCGACTCCTCCCTTCCCCTCCATGTAACTGCCCCGACCGCCTCTCTTCCCATTCCCAAAACCCCCTCCATTCACCCTTATATAACCCAACACTAGAGCAGACCACAACCACCATCATCTCTCCTACCATTTTGATACGTCGTCGACCACCGTCGACCACCGCCGCAGCCGTCAACCGCTGCCGCTAGCCGCCGCATAAACCCGCCTAGAATCCCCGAGCAGCAGTAAACATCGAGGTACTCTTCTTCTCACCCCTGTATTTCCCTACACAATAAACCAAACAGCGATCTGTCGAATCCTATGTGAAGACCACATGACCCCCTTGAACCCTGTGTAAATAGTTTAGCTTATCATGTCCTGTGTCGACCGTAAATCGCGACTCAAAACAGGAAAAAAAATGACCGAGTTTTGGGAACAGAAACTGTTCTAAGTACGCGTGTTTGAGTCTCGTTATCTCCATAACGGCACATGATACTAAAATTCTACTTAAACAGTAAATTAGACAACATAACCTAGTTTTAATCCCTTTAAATACTTTCTTTTAATTCGTTGTATGCTGTAATTTATTTGCTGTTGAAATTCGTCAAAAATTTGATTTTCTAAACCCAAATTTTTTCGATAAGGAGTGCGTCTGCTAAATGAGATGACTTCGTCGTGTGCGAATTGCATCAAAAGGCGCGTATCGTCAACGCGAACGTATAAAATTTTGCAAAACTTGATTTGGATGTGCGTGCACACCGAAATCAACGCGTATCCGTCAAAAAATACTATATCGACATGTTCTGGCACTCGTCATAATTTTGTGTGTGCTTGTCATTTTGAAACAAACTTGCTCCATCGGATTCGAAGCGTTACGTTGGTCCTGTGACCCAAGTTTGGTTCGATTCTGAGAACGTTGATGAAACACCATTTTGCGGGCCCCACAGTTCTACTTGACGGGCAATTTCGTGACCGGCTCATCGAAATCCAGTTCTGGACGTTCCGTTGGGTTCGTGTCATCGTTCTGGACTCGTAGACACTAAGTTTGACAAATTTAGAGAACTTTATCTTTGGCATATTTTTTGATGCGAAGTGGGCCACATGTGGACCCCGCTTTGATCCAAAACTGTCAATTCTGCCCCTGTGTCCATATTGGACTTATGGATAGTCAATCCTAGCTATTTCAAGTATTCTGAGAACAATGGTGATGTTTGTTTTAGCATCCGGAGGCGTACTTGCAGATTATACTTTTATAGGAGCAGTTGACGGAGTTTAGAGCCCAAACAAGTGTACCTTGCCAAATTAGCAGTAGATAATGTTTGCTTGTGTTTCTTTTTATATATTCTTGTGATGTGCATGTTCAACCTAGGACCGTGAGACTTTTTTTAGCGTTCGAACAAGATTTGGGTGTCGACGTCGTACGCGGATTCAAGTAACGTCACTTCGAGAGTTGATAGCACGATCCTATTTTTACGTACTTGCTTTACCAAGTACGCCATACCATAGGACACTTGACACTATTTCATGTGATAAAATCTTTCTTGAGTTATTCATGGTAATTCTGTATAGGCTTACAGGATTCATGATATGAGACTTAATATACATAGATATCATTATGACTCGTTGTTCTAGCTAGAGGTCATGATCTTGCGCGTTATGGACATGAGACATCGTGGACATGAGACATAAGGTTACATTGGGTGGGGAGACACACACCATACTACAGGCTGATTATTTATATATATACTACATTACTGGAGGTGCCTTAGATTATGTCTTAGATCTTTGACAAATTTACTGGCCCTTCGAGATATTACTTACTGCTATGGGCTCTTCGACACAGGGCCTGTAGTAGTTACAGCCTGAGTACGAGTGATATCCTCACGTTCATATCACTTAGATGGTTACAGTAGTTACCCTTGAGTATATGACATTATATTATTTTACTTTGGCATGTTGTTTCTTGTACCGTGTTACGTTCCTCTGATGACTTGGTCCCTTGCCAGTTTTGCAGCATAGACCGTTGTGGAGCCTGCCTGGAGTTGCTGATGTGTGTTGCTTTGTCATACAGACAGTGGTTCCAGGTACTTATATTATTTCTACCAGAGTTATGGTTATTTATTCATATTACTTATTCATCTGCTAATGTAGCCTAGTTTTATAGACTCATATTCTTTTCTCGAGTCTATTCGAGCTTATGTGTTACTGGCGGCCGACTTTAGCACATGTAGTTCATTCTTGATACTTTGTTCTTTATGTGGATTGAGACATAGATATTTTTAGTATTTCTTAGATAGTTACCCTTATTATACAGCTTATACGTATTCGGGTCGGACCAGAGTCTGGTCGAATGAGTAGCTGGCATGTTACGTATTCCTAGTCCTACGTATTTTGGGACTGGGGCGTTACATATTTTTGTGGTAGCCCATGCAGGTCTGATTAAATCATTTCGGTACTTTTCAGTACTGAGCGAGCCTGTAATCAGAATTAGCAGTATTAATATCTTAATCCACAAATGATTTAAAAATTCCTTAGCAATTGGTTATCGCCCTTGGACTTCATAATTGTACTCTTTTATTTTCCTCGACATCCTTATTATTGTTTATCATCTCTCCCTATTTCAGAGATATGTACGTTCGTGCGCGGTGTTTCCTTCAGAAGTAGATCCTTGTCAAGGCAGAAGAAGACATGTTGGATATAAATTTTTAATAAGATGGTTACCCTAAGTAGGTGTAATCCCCCTGATTTTCAAAATTTATAAATTTGGATTTTTATGAATTTTCTGGAATTTTCTTGGATTTTTCTGTAATTAAATTCAGGTGTTTTAAATATTAAAGGATTTTTAAATGTTATTAAATAATACTAAAATATTATGAAAATAATATTTTATGGTGTAAAATGAAAAAACAGACCTAGGGTAATTTTCCGGGAATTTATTGGATCCCGAAAGCATTTTTAAAAGCCGAAAACCTATTTTTAAATGATTAATTAAATAAACCACCAATAGACCGGGCTGAACCGGGTTCAAACCGGCCTGAACCGGCCTGAACCCGGTCCAGCTGAACCGACTGAACCGGACCGCCCTAACGGGTCGGGCCGGGTCAGCCCAACCCGCACCCGTCCACCCGCGAACCCGCCAGCCCTTTCTCTCTTCCCCGACCCCTCGTTTCCCTGCCTCCGGCCGGCTACCGGCCGCCTGTTCGCCTCCCCGTCGACCCGCCTCCAGTAACGGCCGGCTCCGCCTCTTCCCCTTCCGGCAACCCCCGCCTCTTCCTCTTCAGCTCCCGGCCAACCGTTGGCCGTCCGTCTCCTGTTTCCCCTCTATATAAACTCCCCGGCCACCGGATTTCCTCCCCTCCTCCGTCTTCTCCAGCGAGCTCCACCTCCACGCCTCCGTCAGCCTCGAGCGCCGCCAGGCCAACCTCTCCCTGTAGCTCCCAGTCGACACTCGCCAAGCCCGGCCGCCCTCGCCCTTGACCTCCCCAACCATCGAGCCCAGCCGTCGACTCCAGCAGCTTCCCGACGACTCCGGCGACCCGACGAGCTGAGCCGCCTCAGCCAGAGCGCTGACCCTCCTCCGATGAATCTTCGGCCAAGCGCAGCCCCCTCTGGTGGTCGAAGCACAGTAAACCCTAGCCCTAAGTCCCTGGCGTGTCGGACACGGCCAGACACAGGGTTCTCAGACCGGACACAGCCCTAACTCGAGATACGAGGACACGAGGATTCTCAGTTTTCAAGCCCAGTTCAGGTATCCGTAACTTTTTGCTCGTAGCTCGGAATTTGATTTTGTAAATTGCATCGCGTAGCCTGTATGACCTTCTCGGTGCCCGGACAAACCGCTCGGGGCATCGCGTCCTGTGGTGATCGCACACCGCGATCCAAAAACAGGAAAAACTTAGCCCTGTTTTACCCCGGAACTGAGTACGCCCCGCCAAATGGGACGACTTGGTCGCGTGCGGTCTTCACCGATACGTGCGCGTCATTGATACGGACGTGCGGAATTTCGCAGAAGCTGATTCGGATGTGCGTGCACACCGGAATCAGTGCGTATCCGCGGACATCGCCCCGTATCCGTACTTTCTGGTTCTTGTTGTAACTTAGAGTACACACGTCGGACTCGTAGCAATACGCTGGTCCTGTGGGTCAAGTTTGGTTCGATTCTGAGAACGTTGACAAAATCGTGTGTAGTGGGCCCCACAGGCTCCACCCGACGGGCGATTTTGAGAACGGCTCCTCGGAATCCAATTCTGGAAGTTCCGTTGGGTTCGTATCATCGTTCCTGACCTGTTGACACTAAGTTGGACTGTTTTTGAGACCTTTGATCCTGACGCATTTTTCGGTACAAGCGGGCCCACATTTGGACCCCGTTTTGACCCGAAACTGCCTTTTTGCCCTTGTCTCCAAATTGGACTCAAGGACAGGCGTTCCTAGCTGATTAATATTTTCTGGATCTAATGGTGATGTTTGTTTCAGCAGCCGGAGTACTGCCTGCACATCCAGCTATTGCCAGAGCTACACTTGGAGCTGAAAACCCAGGCAAGTGTACCTTGCCATAAATGCAGTTTAATGATTCATTTTCTCTAGATTTATTTTCTTGTGATTATTGTACTTGCTCAACCCTAGGGACGTGTGACTTGCTTAGCGTCCGATCATAGTCGGGTGCCAACACCGTACGCGGGGTTGGGCAATGTCATTTAGAGATGGATATCGTGACATTTATATTCTTGTAATTGCCCTATCTAGTACTTATTACCCAGGACACCTGACACAGAGCATGAGACAGAATCTGTCTGAAATATTCAAGGTGATTCTGTGTAGGTTCCAGGATTTATGACTTAGACATTACATTCCTAGACATTATGTTCATAGACATAGTATGACTTACTGCATTAGATATGATCGTACGTGACGTGGACATGAGACATCGTGGACATGATATGTATGATTACATTGGGTGGGGAGAGACACACAGGCTACAGGCTGATTATAAATATAAATCCATAGTAAACACATAGTAAAATTCATAGTATAGCTGCTACCGGCTCCCAGACACAGAGCTTGTAGTGGTATCAGCCTAAGTTTTAGTGATGCTCTCAACTTGCATTTTACATAGATGGATATATAGTTGACCCTATTGTTTCATTAACTGTTTTACTGCATTTATTTTGGCTTGTGCTTTCTTGTACCTTGCTATGTCCCCTGAGGACCTGGATCCGGATTATGTCCCCAGGATTTGCAGACGAGGTTTATCCAGAGGTCTACGGAACAGTACCCGTAGCTGAGGACGAGGTGATCGCTGAGGACTTCTCCTGAACCATTGCTTCGCCATGCTCAGTCGTTATTTCCTGTTTAATTAAACTCTTTAATTTCTGTTTATGAGATCATTGTACCAGACTTTATATCGGGTTGTTCCCCGAATACTTTGCTGAGACTGGATGTTTAATTTACTTTCCTTATTGCTGTTGATTTTATATTCTTTTCTGTGGATGAGATTAGTTCTGACTTGTTGTTATAGACATTATATACAGCTTAAGTATGCCCGATGGATCCATTAAATTGGGTTTGTCCATCGGTGCATGCTGCTGGCCATTATCACGCGTCCGGTCCCTCGGTATTTTGGGACTGGGGCGTGACATGGTTTTTGTGGTGGCCCATGCAGGTCAACGACTAAATTGTTCGGTTTCAACTTAGGGACCGAACATGCCTGCAATAAGATAGGATAAGTTTTTAGGATCTCATCCACTTGAAAACGTTCTTGATATCTGTATCGTACTCGAATTAATTTTTGCTTTGCATCCTGCCTTGAATCTTGTGCGCTTCTTATATTTTATTTTGGATGCAGAAAGATGGATCCAAGAATTGAAGATGAAATTCCTTTGAGTACGCCACAAGACGCTGTGGTTACCTATGGAGATGGAGTTACACCAGAGAACAGAGGGCAATCCTCTCAAGGTGGCCAAGCTGAACATCATAACTCAAGGTTCAGGCGCGATGATATCCCACCTCCGCCGCAGTTCCCTCCACAGATGCCTGTCTTTCCACCAGGGCAAGCAATGGACGGGCAGCAGATGTTCCAGATATTATACGCCATGATGCAAGCCCAACAGCAAGTTCAACAGGAGGCACATCGTCAGGAGGCAGAGTACCTAAGAACCAGCCTAGTAAACTCATTGGAGCAAGTGAACCCACAAGCTAGGCGACCAGCGACGGGATCTATCACTGATTTTCGTCAACTCAAGCCCCGTACCTTTTCGGGCAAAGAAGGACCAACCGAAGTTCATGAGTGGCTCACCAACATACAACACCAGTTGGAAGCAGCTGAACTTCCAAGAGAACGTTGGATGACCGCCGTCATGATGCAGTTGACGGACAATGCCTATCACTGGTGGATATCTGAAGAGACCAGGCTTGGACCAGACCGAGTTACTTGGGAAGAGTTCTCCAGACTCTTCCAGGAGATGTACATTCCTGCTATCGCTCGATCAGAACTGAGGGACAAGTTCAACCGCCTCACCCAGGAAGCTATGACGGTGGAAGAATACAATGCCGAGTTCATTCGTCTGAGTCGCTTCGCACCTACCTTGATCCCTACAGAAGTAGAGAAGGCCGAGAAGTTTTTCGACGGACTCAACATCGAGCTACAGAAATTGATTGGATCAGTCGCACCTACTTCATACTCGGACGTTCTCGCTGCAGCCCGACGAATGGAGCGCGTCACCAGGAGAGAAACCAGTCTAAAGCGGCCTACCCCATCAGCAAAATCCAAAGCACCACAAGAAGAAGCTGCAAAGAGGCCTCATATACACCAGCCACCCAGAGCCTCTCCGCAGATATTACCTACATGTCAATACTGTGGCAAGGTAGGTCATACTGAGAAGGACTGCAGACGCAAGTTGGGATTATGCTTGATTTGCGGGACCAACCAACACTTAGCCAAGGACTGTCCTTATCATCGAGGAGGAGCACCAAGAGCAAACCAACAAGCTCTACCAGCACCAGGAGGGAATCAACCAAGGCCACCATTAGCACCATAAGCAGCACTTTTTCAACAAGCCCAGCAGCAGCAGCAACAGAGGAATCCACCAGGACGCGGACAAGCCTTCGCGATAACTTTGGAAGACGTGCAGAACCAAGGAGTAGCTAATGCGCATAAGTTTCTATAGTTTTCTGTTTCTATTATTGCTTTAGTTCGTGCCTGTTGGTTCGTGACCCTAGCCTTACCCTGATAACCTTAACCTGATAACTTTAAACCTGTTAATAATTGATAACATAGTGTTAATTTTGAACTTGCCAATAATTCAGAATGTTTTATAAATGTTAACTTGATAAGTTTTGAAAGATAACCTGGTTCTCTAAAACTAAAATTTTCTAGATTTCCCACATTTGGGAAATTGCATAACTTTTAATGCTTAGGAAAATAATTTTTCCTAGGTGCTCCTTAATTTAGATGTGCTTCGAACAATGGTTGCAACCGTGTCATCTCTGCTGACCGGTTAATCTTTGATTGCGAGGACGCAATCCTCTTAAGGGGGGTATATTGTAATCCCCCTGATTTTCAAAATTTATAAATTTGGATTTTTCTGAATTTTCTGGAATTTTCTTGGAATTTTCTGTAATTAAATTCAGGTGTTTTAAATATTAAAGGATTTTTAAATGTTATTAAATAATACTAAAATATTATGAAAATAATATTTTATGGTGTAAAATGAAAAAACAGACCTAGGGTAATTTTTCGGGAATTTATTGGATCCCGAAAGCATTTTTAAAAGCCGAAAACCTATTTTTAAATGATTAATTAAATAAACCACCAATAGACCGGGCTGAACCGGGTTCAAACCGGCCTGAACCGGCCTGAACCCGGTCCAGCTGAACCGACTGAACCGGACCGCCCTAACGGGTCGGGCCGGGTCAGCCCAACCCGCACCCGTCCACCCGCGAACCCGCCAGCCCTTTCTCTCTTCCCCGACCCCTCGTTTCCCTGCCTCCGGCCGGCTACCGGCCGCCTGTTCGCCTCCCCGTCGACCCGCTTCCGGTAACGGCCGGCTCCGCCTCTTCCCCTTCCGGCAACCCCCGCCTCTTCCTCTTCATCTCCCGGCCAACCGTTGGTCGTCCCTCTCCTGTTTTCCCTCTATATAAACTCCCCGGCCACCGGATTTCCTCCCCTCCTCCGTCTTCTCCAGCGAGCTCCACCTCCCCGCCTCCGTCAGCCTCGAGCGCCGCCAGGCCAACCTCTCCCTGTAGCTCCCAGTCGACACTCGCCAAGCCCGGCCGCCCTCGCCCTTGACCTCCCCAACCATCGAGCCCAGCCGTCGACTCCAGCAGCTTCCCGACGACTCCGGCGACCCGACGAGCTGAGCCGCCTCCGCCAGAGCGCTGACCCTCCTCCGGTGAATCTCCGGCCAAGCGCAGCCCCCTCTGGTGGTCGAAGCACAGTAAACCCTAGCCCTAAGTCCCTGGCGTGTCGGACACGGCCAGACACAGGGTTCTCAGACCGGACACAGCCCTAACTCGAGATACGAGGACACGAGGATTCTCAGTTTTCAAGTCCAGTTCAGGTATCCGTAACTTTTTGCTTGTAGCTCGGAATTTGATTCCGTAAATTGCATCGCGTAGCCTGTATGACCTTCTCGGTGCCCGGACAAACCGCTCGGGGCATCGCGTCCTGTGGTGATCGCACACCGCGATCCAAAAACAGGAAAAACTTAGCCCTGTTTCACCCCGGAACTGAGTACGCCCCGCCAAACGGGACGACTTGGTCGTGTGCGGTCTTCACCGATACGTGCGCGTCATTGATACGGACGTGCGGGATTTCGCAGAAGCTGATTCGGATGTGCGTGCACACCGGAATCAGTACGTATCCGCAGACATCGCCCCGTATCCGTACTTTCTGGTTCTCGTTGTAACTTAGTGTACACACGTCGGATCGAGATGAAACTTATGCCATCGGACTCGTAGCAATATGCTGGTCCTGTGGGTCAAGTTTGGTTCAATTCTGAGAACGTTGACAAAATTGTGTGTCGTGGGCCCCACAGGCTCCACCCGACGGGCGATTTTGAGAACGGCTCCTCGGAATCCAATTCTGGAAGTTCCGTTGGGTTCGTATCATCGTTCCTGACCTGTTGACACTAAGTTGGACTGTTTTTGAGACCTTTGATCCTGACGCATTTTTCGGTACAAGCGGGCCCACATTTGGACCCCGTTTTGACCCGAAACTGCCTTTTTGCCCTTGTCTCCAAATTGGACTCAAGGACAGGCGTTCCTAGCTGATTAATATTTTCTGGATCTAATGGTGATGTTTGTTTCAGCAGCCGGAGTACTGCCTGCACATCCAGCTATTGCCAGAGCTACACTTGGAGCTGAAAACCCAGGCAAGTGTACCTTGCCATAAATGCAGTTTAATGATTCATTTTCTCTAGATTTATTTTCTTGTAATTATTGTACTTGCTCAACCCTAGGGACGTGTGACTTGCTTAGCGTCCGATCATAGTTGGGTGCCAACACCGTACGCGGGGTTGGGCAATGTCATTTAGAGATGGATATCGTGACATTTATATTCTTGTACTTGCCCTATCAAGTACTTATTACCCAGGACACCTGACACAGAGCATGAGACAGAATCTGCCTGAAATATTCAAGGTGATTCTGTGTAGGTTCCAGGATTTATGACTTAGACATTACATTCCTAGACATTATGTTCATAGACATAGTATGACTTACTGCATTAGATATGATCGTACGTGACGTGGACATGAGACATCGTGGACATGATATGTATGATTACATTGGGTGGGAAGAGACACACAGGCTACAGGCTGATTATAAATATAAATCCATAGTAAACACATAGTAAAATTCATAGTATAACTGCTACCGGCTCCCAGACACAGAGCTTGTAGTGGTATCAGCCTAAGTTTTAGTGATGCTCTCAACTTGCATTTCACATAAATGGATACATAGTTGACCCTATTATTTCATTAACTGTTTTACTGCATTTATTTTGGCTTGTGCTTTCTTGTACCTTGCTATGTCCCCTGAGGACCTGGATCTGGATTATGTCCCCAGGATTTACAGACGAGGTTTATCTAGAGGTCTACGGAACAGGTGCTCTTCACGAAACAGTACCCGTAGCTGAGGACGAGGTGATCGCTGAGGACTTCTCCTGAACCATTGCTTCGCCATGCTCAGTCATTATTTCCTGTTTAATTAAACTCTTTAATTTCTGTTTATGAGATCATTGTACCAGACTTTATATCGGGTTGTTCCCCGAATACTTTGCTGAGACTGGATGTTTAATTTACTTTCCTTATTGCTGTTGATTTTATATTCTTTTCTGTGGATGAGATTAGTTCTGACTTGTTGTTATAGACCTTATATACAGCTTAAGTATGCCCGATGGATCCATTAAATTGGGTTTGTCCATCGGTGCATGCTGCTGGCCATTATCACGCGTCCGGTCCCTCGGTATTTTGGGACTGGGGCGTGACAGTAGGATAGATAGATAGATTATTCATATATGCTAGAGCTAGTATAAATTGTTAGCATGAGAATTGAATATAGTATTAGAGGCCTAGAACTAATAAAATCTTACCCTTGCTTAAGGTAGCAAGTAATTTAGAAGTATTGGAAGATAGGAAAGATGGTTTGATTCTAATGTACTGGAATACTTTATGGAATACATAGCTAGATGCTAGGGATCAGATGTGGCTCATGATGGTGATACAAAGAAATTGTATTATGACCTTAAGAAATTAGAATCTTACGTAACAGGCCATAGTGGATAAATCTTTAGTTGTCTTGTGACTTTTAGTATCAAAACTAGATCTTATGACCCATTAAATTATTGATGACTATAAGTTTGGACTAAATAGATAGGTAGATTGCTAGACCTAATGTTTGAGTAAATAGATAAATTAAGTACTAAAGTATAGCTTTCAAAATCAAACTAGATGTACTTGATTAATTGGGTTGTCAGTGTTAATTGAACAAGTAAAGTTCCACTCTTGATTACTTGGGTAGATAAGCTAATATCTGTGATAGAGCAAATAGGTTGAAGGATGAGAGTTTTGATAAGATGTTATAGTCTTGATATAGTAAATTGCCTATAATAGATGACAAGCTATAACAAGATGGTAACCATGTAGTTTGGATGAAGGGTATATATGGAATAAACAAGGAGAATTGATTGTGATATGGACTTGAGGAATAATAATTTTAGTATTTATTAATTATAATACTTTTAAAATTTTGAGAATTTATTGCGAGTAAAATTTGTTGATCAGTCTCGAAGTGATACAAGAAATTAAACACAGGTTCAGAATCACATACTGACTTGATGGTTATTCTGTAGAGGATTATCACAAGACCCTTAGAGTATAGAATACACCTGGTAGAAAGTGTATATGGAAGATAGAAGTCTTATAAGAATGATAGCTGAATACTGTGGGTTACACATAAACTGATTAAGGCCAGAAATTTAGATTTTTGACTAATAGGATATGAGCCTAACTGGACCTACTTCACTCATGACCCAGATGTTACGCCCAAATATACATTCACATTCTCCATATAGACCCCACAATATTCGTAGCATACCTCATTCTAGAAAACTTATACTTAATTAGTCAGTTCTGTTGTAATTAAATTAAATTGTATATCGACAACCCAATTATCCTAACCACTGATATACCCGTCCATGACACTGGTGTTGCATTAAGTTGACCCCTTGTACTCTTTACACAATACTAAATACTTTGATGAGTTTATATCACCTTTTGACGCTTATTGCTGAACCATTCATCGGCATCCATGATATACAATGAACAACTTCTCGGTACCATCTCACCCTAGTTGTATTTGGCTATGATATTTCCTATTGTCTTGTAAACTCATGACCTAATTAGAAGTAAGAAGAACTGGTAAAACTTTCTTTATAGAGAAATTGACTCATTAACGCCATGGTAGTACCTAGATTTTCTTTGATACGCTGTGACAACGGTCATAAAATCCTCATCATCTCATATCCCTCCTTGAAATTAGACTTTCTAAAAATTCTTAGAAATATGATCATGACTATAGTTCCTGTGGCCAACTTCATTCTTATAAGTTGGGCAGAGCCTTGATTAAGCGTAACCTTATTCTTAGAATGCGACGTCAAACTAGGACTCCATTTGGTAACTGCGTCTCCCAACTTTTGATAAACAAGTGCGACCTTGCTTAATTAAAATCTTTTCTACCATGTTTAATTTTTAATTTTGATGACAAAATTTTTATAAGTTGGGTAGATTGTAAACTCCCTAATTTTAGATTTAAATTTTAAATTTTATTAATGTTGATATTATGTAATTATTATGATTAAGAGAGTTTTTTATTATTTTTAGCTAATTATAATAAATAATATTCATGTATAGATATTTATGTGTATTTAATTAATTACTAATATTGTACAGAAATTATATTTTTTGGGTGTATAATTATTATTAGAGTATTGTAGAATTTTTTTGGATTTTATTGAGTTCCAAAACTATATATATATATATATATATATATATATATATATATATATATATATATATATATATATATATATATATATATATATATATTGAGATTATTATTAATTACTAAACCAAAGCGAAACCAAACCAGAACCCTAAACCCTAGACCCGTACCCGAACCAACCCAAAACCCATAACCCGCACCCCTACAGTAACAACCCCCGACTCCTCCCTTCCCCTCCCTGTAACTGCCCCGACCCCCTCTCTTCCCATTCCTGAAACCCCCTCTATTTACCCATATATAACCCAACACTAGAGCAGACCATAACCACCATCATCTCCCCTACCATTACGATACGCCGCCGACCACCGTCGACCACCGCCGTCGCCGTCAACCGCCGCCGCAAGCCGTCGCACAAACCAGCCCAGAATCCCCAAGCAGCAGGAAACTGCAAGGTACTCTCCTTCTCGTCCCTGTATTTCCCTGCACAGTAAACCAAACAGCGACCTGTTGAATCCTATGTGAAGACCACATAACCCCCTTGAACCCTGTATAAATAGTTTAGCTTATCGTGTCCTATATCGATCGTAAATCGTGACTCAAAATAGGAAAAAAATGACCGAATTTTGGGAACAAAAACTGTTCTAAGTACGCGTGTTTGAGTCCCGTTATCTCCATAATGGCACACGATACTAAAATTCTACTTGAACAGTAAATTAGACAACATAATCTAGTTTTAATCCCTTTAAACACTTTCTTTTAATTCGTTGTATGCTGTGATTTATTTGTTATTGAAATTCGTCAAAAACTTGATTTTCTAAACCCGAATTTTTTTGATACGGGATGAGTTCCGCTAAATGAGGTGACTTCGTCGTATGCGAATTGCATCGAAAGACGCGTATCATCAACGCAGACTTATAAAATTTTACGAAACTTGATTTGGATGTGCGTGCATACGGAATCAACGCGTATCCGTAAAAAAATATCGTATCGGTCTGTTCTGACACTCGGTATACTTTTGTGTGTGCTTGTCGTTTCGTAAAGAAACTTGCGTCTTCGGATTCGCAGCGTTATGCTGGTCCTGTGACCCAAGTTTGGTTCGATTCTGAGAACGTTGACAAAACATCGTTTTGCGGGCCCCACAGTTCCACTTGACGGACGATTTTGTGACCGGCTCATCAGAATCTAGTTCTGGATATTCTGTTGGTTCGTGTCATCGTTCTGGACTCGTAGACACTAAGTTTGATGAATTTGGAGAACTTTATCGTTGGCATATTTTTTGGTGCAAAGTAGGCCATATGTGGATCCCGCTTTGATCCAAAACTGTCAATTCTGCTCCTATATTCAAATTGGACTTATGGATAGTTAATTTTAGCTATTTCAAGTATTCTGAGAACAATAATGATGTTTGTTTCAGCATCCGAGGCATACTTGCATATTTTACTTTTATAGGAGTAGTTGACGGAGTTTAGAGCCCAGACAAGTGTACCTTGCTAAATTAGCAGTAGATCATATTTGCTTGTGTTTCTTTTTATATATTCTTGTAATGTGCCTATTCAAGCTAAGACCGTGAGACATTGCTTAGTGTCCGAACAAGATTTGGGTGTCGACGTCGTATGCGGAGTCGAGTAACGTCACTTAGAGAGTTGATACCATGATCCTATTTTTACGTACTTGCTTTACCAAGTACGTCATACCATAGGACACTTGACACTATTTTATGTGACAGAATCTTTCTTGAGTTATTCATGGTGATTCTGTATAGGCTTACATGATTCGTGATATGATACTTGCATATACATATATATCATTAGGACTCGTTGTACTAGCTAGAGGTCATGATCTTACGTGTTATGGACATGAGACATCGTAGACATAAGACATGAGGTTACATTGGGTGGGAAGAGACACACCATACTACAGGCTGATTATTTATATATATATATACTATATTACTGGAGGTGCCTTAGATTCTGTCTCAGATCTTTGGCATATTTACTGGCCCTTCGAGATATTACTTACTGTTATGGGCTCTCCGACATAGAGCCTGTAGTAGTTACAGCCTGAGTACGAGTGATGTCCTCACGTGAATATCACTTAGATGGTTACAGTAGTTACCCTTGAGTATGTTGTATTATGCTATTTTACTTTGGCATGTTATTTCTTGTACCTTGTTACGTTCCTATGAGGACCTGGTCCCTTGCCAGTTTTACAGCATAGACTGTTGTGGAGCCTGCCTGGAGTTGCTGATGTGTGTTGCTTTGTCATACAGGTAGTGGTGCCAGGTACTTATATTATTTCTACCGGAGTTGTGGTTATTTATTCATATTGCTTATTCATCTGCTGATGTAGCCTAGTTTTATAGACTCATATTCCTTTCTCGAGTCTATTCGAGCTTATGCGTTACTGGCGGCCGACTTTAGCACATGTAGTTCATTCTTAATACTTTATTCTTTATGTGGATTGAGACATAGATATTTTTAATATTTCTTATATAGTTATCCTTATTATACAGCTTATACGTATTTGGGTCGGACCAGAGTCTGGTCGAATGAGTAGCTGGCATGTTACATATTTCTGGTCCTACGTATTTTGGGGCTGGGGCATTACAAAAAATTTTTGGTTTTTCGTAATTTTGTCTTAATACTTCTGGATTTTGCTTGGACACGCGATGACTTGACCAGATTTGGACATGAACTTACATGGCTTCAGATGACTTGACTTGGCTTTACTCGATTTCACTCGGCTTTGTCCGACTACACATGATGACATGATTGACTGGACTTGACTTGGCATGACTTTGCATGGCTTCATCAGACATGGCTTGACTTGGTTTCACTTGGTTTTATCTGGTTGGACATGGCTTCACATGGTTGTACATGGCTTTATCTGGTTTCACATGGCTTTACCTGGCTTCACCTGGATTGACATAGCTTCACTTGGCTTTACCTGGCTTCACTTGGTTATACGTGGCTTGGTTGTTATCGTGACTTACATGAGTCCGTTTATGTAATGTATATTAAAATTGTGTATATTACTATTAGAACTTGTTTTATTGCATCATGTCTAGGATGGATTCTACGGAATATCACACCCGGATTCATACAAGAAACTGTTAGGGGTTAATAACTAGAGATTCACTTAGTACATGGCTAGAAATTATTTTAGATTGCATGCAGTCCCGGTTATTCATACAGTTATCTTGAGGAGTATCCAGTGGTTTATATTATGGATTATCTAGAGGAGTATCCGGTGCTAGTTTGTGCGTATGGATATTCCAAATGGACTGCAGGGGCATGCGATCAGAAGGAACTCTAGCATCGCGTTGCATTATAATTGTTAGTAATTATAATTGTGATAACCCTAGTTAGTTAAAGTATCAAGGCGTACTTATATGATTTACCGTAATTTATTGATGATAGTTAGTCTAGGCTTTACATGATCACACTTTTATTTTCTGTACTTGTTACTCTCTTGATTATCAGTTCAGGATATATCCCATTGCAGGTTGACAGTATTTTCTTTATTATCCTGAGATCATTTACATCCAGTCTTTACCTTCAGTATTTGTATTGCGTGTGTTGTTGGTTTAAGTTCCTAGATTGGCTTCCTTGGTGGTACTTACAATTTGGGGGTCTAACCCTACTGGTTTTGCATGGCCAGATCCAGTAGTAGCACCGGAGGATCTTTCGTACTTTCCTTAGGATGGTGGCCACAAGGAGCACCAGACCACTTGAGTGAATTTTCTTACTTCTCCACTCTGATGTACATTCTACTTTTTGTTGGCGTTTAGCCACCGAGTACGTGTTTAGTTCATATTTTGCTTTGATCAGTTAGCCTACGGACATTAGCATGATTAACAGATCCTAGGGTTGATTATGTATGACTCAGATTCTGGCTAGTTCATTCATTCTGTATTTACTAGCATCATGATCATTTGTATATTATAGTTTGGGATGCTTTACTATTAAATTTTAGCTGATCTTACATCTTATTATTATTTCTGTTATTCTTGTGATTGAGATACTAGGGTTTGTTGGACCTAGGCTTGACTGATGGTTTGTAGTAGTGACCCCTCATGTTTTACAGCTTCACCGTATATACAGAGTACCGAAGTGCTATAAGTATACATAGTTGTCCTTGTTAGCCCCGCCGCGCGCAGCCCCTTGCATCACGCACGTGTCCGTCCCGCGTAAACCCAGCACCGCTCACGTGCCCGCCCCGCGCGCGCCCGCCCCCGCACCCTGTATGTGTCCGCCCCGCGTCCATCCTGCACCTCCGTCCCGCGCCATCGCTCGCCCCCACACCCACCCTTGATACTGCTGCTGCTGCTTCTTCTTCTTTTTCTTCTCCTTGTTAGGACTGTAAACAAAATTGACAGTCCTTCCTATTGGAAGGACTGTCAATTTTGTTTATAGTCCTAATTATTTAGAACTGTCACAAAGTTGACAGTCCTTCCAACTGGAAGGGCTATCAATTTTTTTACAGTCCTAATTATTTAAGACTGTAACAATGTTGACAGTCCTTCCAATTGGAAGGACTATCAACATTGTGACAGTCCTGGAAAAAATTGGCTGAAAAATAGAAGTCATTGGCTTTTATATAAAGATTTGGGCTGCCCTCAAGTAAATAAATTGGATGACAAACTTGTAAATAAACTAAAAAAAAATTTGGTTGTCTTAAGCAATTTATGTAGTGCCTTTAGAATTTACCTTTGGAAAGATGAGGAGATGACTTGTCACGCCCCAGAACCAGAATACAGGAGAGCGGGGCTGACAAGGCCAGTTACGTATACTTAGAGCACTCCGGTACTCTGTATATACGGTGAAGCTGTAAGACATAAGGGGTCACTATTACAAACCAACAGTCAAGCCTAGGTCCAACAAACACTAGTGTCTCAATCACAAGAATAACAGAAATAATAATAAGATATAAGATCAGCTAAAATTTAATAGTAAAGCATCCCAAACTATAATATACAAATGATCATGATGCTAATAAATACAGAATGAATGAACTAGCCAGAATCTGAGTCATACATAATCAACCCTAGGATCTGTTAATCATGCTAATGCCCGTAGGCTAAATGATCAAACCAAAACATAAGCTAAACACGTGCTCGGTGGCTAAACGCCCATAAACTAGAATGTACATCAGGGCGGGGAAGTAAGAAAACACACTCAAGTGGTCTGGTTCTCCTGGTGGCCACTATCCTCTGGAAAGTACGGAAGATCCTCCGATTCTGCTACTGGATCTGGCCATACAAAACTAGTAGGATCAGACCCCCAAATAGCAAGTACCACAAAGGAAGCCAATCTAGGAACTTAAACCAACAACACAAGCAATATAAATACTAGAAAGTAAAGACTAAATATAAAAGAATCTCAGGATAATAAATAATCTAAAACATGCAATGAGACATATCTGGATCTGATAATCAATAAGGAAATAACAAGTACTTAAAGTAAAGATGATCATGTAAAGCCTAGTCTAACCAGCATCCATCAATCACGAAAAATCATGTAAGTACGACTTTATACTTTAACTAACTAGGGTTATCACAATCCTTAATTACTAACTTTATAATGCAACGTGATGCTAGAGTTCCTTCTGATCGCATGCCCCTGCAGTCCGTCCGGGGTATCAATACACACAACCAACTAGATACTCCTCAAGATACGCCATAATATAAACCATTGGATACTCCTCAAGATAATAGTATGAATAATCGGGATTGCATGTAATCTAGGAAAATCTATAGCCATGTACTAAGTGAATCTCTAGTAGTTTCTTGTATGAATCCGGGTGTGGCATTCCGCAGAATCTATCCTAGACATGATGAAGACAAATCAAGTTATAATAGTAATATAAACAGGTTTAATATATATTGCACAACCGGACTCATGGAGGTCACGACAACAACCAAGCCACGTATCACCAAGTGAAGCCAGGTAAAGCCGTGAAGCCATGTCAATCCAGGTGAAGTCAGGTCAAGCCATGTACAACCATGTGAAGCCATGTACAACCAGATAAAACCAAGTGAAACCAAGTTAAACCATGTCTGATGAAGCCATGTAAAGTCATGCCAAGTCAAGTCCAGTCAATCATGTCATCATGTGTAGCTGGGCAAAGCCGGGTGAAATCGAGTAAAGCCAAGTCAAGTCCTCATAAGCCATGCAAGTTCATTTCTAAATCAGGTCAAAGTCATCGCGTGTCCAAGCAAAAGCCAGAAGTTTCAACATAAAATCACAAAAACCAAGAATTTCTAAAGAAAGTGCACGATCGGTATACCATCAGTACAGTCCAGTACACCGTCGGTACACCGGTCCAGCGATAGGAAAAACACAGCAAGTTCTGGATTCCAACAAATCGGTACACCGTTGCTATGTCATTCCAAGTAGGCAAAAAGTTACTGAAAAACAAAGATCCACAAATCGGTATACCGTCGGCACATCCCAGTATGCCGTCGGTATGCCGGCCAAGAAAAATATCCTGAAGTCGGTCAACCAATGTCGGCAAGTTCGGTATACCGTCGGTACAACCTAGTACACAATCGATATGCCGATAGGGTTCACACAAAATATCTAGAAATTAAGTCAGTTGAAATCGGTATACCGTTGGTATACTATAGTATACCGTCGGTATGCTGATTTTCAAGAATAAACATGGATAAATCAAGTCTGATTTCTGAGACCCAAATCAAACCCCAAAAATCACCAGAACCAAGTCTAACAGGAAGTCAAGTCTAGGGTAGGTCTCATATCACAATATGGCTAAATCTCACGGTCACAACTCAGGTACCGTTTTCATTACCAAGTTACCAAAAAGGGACGAGACGAGATTCTACCAGAAATCAAAATCGAGACGATCACTAGGCTAGAAATCATGATATGGACAATAATAGTAAAGCAAGTCTAAGCTAAAAATCAATAACCAAAGCTCCAGGAAAGTAAATGATAGAAAGTAAAGAAGTTTACGAAATCCGTAAGGTGTACTTGTCTAACGCGAGCTCCCAGCCTAAATCTTCTAATCCACCACCACGAAGGGGTTCAGAAATCACACTCCAGGTCTCAAGACCACGCTTTCAAGATTAAAAGAAATTGAAGAAGAGAGAAAGAGAAAGAGAAAGAGAAAGAGAAAGAAGAAAATAAAATATCTCGAGTATTATTTATAGAGAAAATATCTCAAAAATATCTCGAAAGTGAAACAAATATCTATTGGACAGTATACCATCGGTATACTGTAGTATACTGTCGGTATACCGGTCATGTAGTAAAGTTTCAATTTTGAGAATTTTTGGGCTTTCTCGAGATCCAATAAAATGCAATAACTAGCACAAAATACGTATCTACATAAAATACGAATATTGTGAGACGAGTCTCACATGACTTGCTCGTCTAGTCCTTCCAATACCAAGTAGGGGTGAGCATCGGTATAATCGGTCGGTATTCGATCGACTTTTTTGGTATTTTTTAATCGTTATTTAAAAATCAATACCAATATCGTACCATTTAGGATTGGTTTATTCGGTTTCGGTTAAACGGTATTCTGTCAATTTTTGTTCGGTAGTGATAATTTACCAATTAACATTTGATCAATCAACACACTTATTATTATGAAACCTCTTATCCTCTCTCTCTCTCTCTCTCTCTCTCTCTCTCTCTATATATATATATATATATATATATATATATATATATATATATATATATATATATATATATATATATATATATATATATATATAAGAATTGGCTATATTTGATTTTGAGATTGAATATATTAAAGGAACTGACAATTCACTTCCTGACTTACTTACTCGTAAATTTTTGCATAATCATGAATAAGAAAGACAAAGAAAAATAATCCTGCTCCATTGAGTAATACTCACACTGAAGCAGTAAAAATAATAAAATATAAGGTAAACAATTTATCTTGCTTACACTTAGCCAATATTTAGTGGTTTAAAATTGTAGAAACTGATGCTAGTAATATTGGCTATGGTGGAATATTAAAATAACTTAATCATGACACTAAAAAAGAAGTGTTAGTGAGATATCATTTGGATAAATGAAATGATACTTAAATAAATTATTCCACTATTAAGAAAGAAATTCTTTCAATAATACAATGTATTCATAAATTTTAAGATAATTTGCTTAATAAGAAATTCTTATTACGAATAGATTATAGTTCTGATGGCAATTGGTGGCGTAAATCATTGACAGTCGTGCTAGGCATTTACTATCATTAGATCTATCTGAAACTACTGGAGTAGTTTACTAAGGTAATAGAGTTACTGTAATAATTACTTATATAAGTTATAATAACTTGTTTATAATAATCTGACATTCTGGCTATTCATAAAAGTGAGTAAAGTAGAACCTCAACATGCCGATGAATGAAGCATTAGCAATTGGTTCAAATAAGAAAACCCTTAATAAGGGTAAAGTAATAAAAGAATGCTCAAAATATTGAGTATCCCTCTTAATTAAAGGAATTGAAAAATGGACAATTTCAAAGGTAAAGTCAAATTTTTTTCCCAAATAGGTAATTTTGACTTTAAATCGTCAATTGCTATTAAAATAATTGAGAGAACTATTTATGTGAATAACACAGAACACTCGCTTAGATTATTAAGCGAAGATGATATTGGATATGTAATTGATGCTTATAATTATGCTATTCCCGAGACGGATCAAAGATGGTAGAACGTGGGCCATAGCAGACCTGCTAGCGAGACCCGAAGGACAGCTCTCTACTGGAACCCAAGTTATCGTCGAGATCAGAGATTCACACAAGAGTTTCGCATATGATATTTCTCGATTCCAACGAAGCACGAACCAAGAACAGATTACAAACTGGCTTCAAAGAAAATAAAGATTACAACAAGAAACAAGAAAAATGTTCTTCACTTTACGTTCGCAGATGCTACAATGAGAAAGAACTAAGCAAGGGAAAAACTGAAGACAAGCTCCTTGCTGGGGTGGTCAAAACTACCGTTGCTCAAAGCAAGATTCATCGTACAGACGATCTTTCCCCAGGAACCAGCAAGTTCACAAAAGAACTTCTGGAAGGCTAAAAGTTACCTTCGAAAATACCATGTGGGAGGGGGACACTCTGGGCTGCATATGATCTGGCATTCTCGATTTTCTATCTGTATTCTCTCCCCTCAAATAAAAGAGGAGGTCCTCTATATAAATAGAAGAAAACATTACCTATGCGGCCTAAGAAAACTCCAGGCCGCATAAGCGCTGACCGACCAGATCCCCCAAATCCGGGTGTCAGAGCCGTCGGTGCCGCAAGTCACGTTGCACTGCACGAGGCAGACAGCGCCGCCAAACGCCGAAAGCAGTCGCTCGTGCCGCCTGACACGCTATACTGCACGAGACAGACAGCGCCGCTAAACGCCGAAAGCACGCCCAGTCCCCTCCACGGCAGACTCTCCACAGGTTGCATGGGCACCGAGCCGCATGCACTCTTGGCCGCATGGGCACCGAGCCGCATACGCACCGATTAGTATGCTCACCTGGCCGCATGCGCTCTTGGATGCATGGGCACCTGACCGTATAGCCCCTGGCCGCATGGGTACCTGACCGCATGGCCCCTGGTCGCATGCGCTCCAGGCCACATGCGCTCCAGGATGTATGGCTCCATGAAGCATGTGCCCGAGCAAGCAACCTCGCATGTAACTCGCACATAAAAGGAGTGCACGAGCGCCATGAGACGATGCAGACGTGCTAAGTGCAAAGTGCGACAACAAAGTGCCACTTTACGCCCTTGAGCACGAGCTCGAGTCCGAGTTTGAGTCCGAGTCGCTAAGCCCTTGTAGGACTTAGCTCCTAAGGGAAACTTACCAAAGGTAGTGACAAAACAAAGATTGTCATAATCGAGTTCACACTTAAACCCGTTAGAAAAAGTCAACCCACATGGGCATCCACCCCATGTGCATATTCCCATACTAAGTATAGCTATATATTGAGATATATACATTGGTGGTTTTCCAATGTGGGACTAAAACTCCCAAAGCCAAGTGAAAAATACTAATAATCCCCTACATATACCATAATATATGGTTGGACGTTCCTCACAGTGACTGCCTTCATGCATTAGGATTGATGTCGCTGACAACTTGAATCTTCCCACATGGGTCAAACAACAGTACGATACAAGAATGGACTAGGCCTTGAATTCTGCACCATAGTTGCTATTCTCCCCACTCACACAATGACCTCAGCTGTATCATTCGGTCGCACGTTAAAGGCCCTGTGTTGACTTGGTCTCAATATATGTATATTTCCCTATAGAGAGTTTATTATCCAGCATGAAGAATTGCGCTTCTGTGCGGTGCTACGCCGCATGACATGATATGGCCGCCCAAGGCCGAGGATCCCCATCTTGTGGTATCATACCACTGTAGCATGAGGACACAAGCCTCTTAGTAGTGTCGTTACTACACACAACATGGAACCTTGCGCTCATGTACGGTGCTACGCCGATGTGACACGGCTTAAAGCCGAGGTTCACTCCCTCATGTGGTGTCACCCACTGTAGCATGAGGTCACAGGCCTCTTAGTAGTATTGTACTACCTTCCAGCATGGAGCCTTATGCTTTCGTGCGATGCTATGCCGCTGTGACATGGCTCGAAGCCGAGGTTCACTCCCTCATATGGTGTCACCCACTGTAGCATGAGGTCACAAGACTCTTTGTAGTGTTGTACTACCACACTCTTTTTTTTCTTTCAGCATTAGACTACCTTCCTATGTGCGGTGCTACTGCAATTATGACATGGCCCAAAGTCGAGGTTCACTCTCTCGTGTTGTGTCACGCTACTTTAGTATGGGATACAAGTCCCTTGTAGTGCTGAAACTACTCGTGCTTCCTGTAGCGCACGCTGAACATTCATTCTGTCCGAGAACTCATTAAGGCTTTAAAGCCATCCTCTTACAGGAAATATTCTGATCAAGAACAAAAACTAGACCACAGTGGTTCTAGGTACGTATTCCACAATGTCCCTGAGGACTACCCACTGTACCTGATATTCTCCTGGTCAATGGTCCTCCCTTGAACCAATAGCTAGATGCCTGGTAGATTTCTCTTTGAACCAATAACATAAAACTAAATGGAAGGATTGCAGAGACGCAATACCAGAGGTCCTCCAAGCCCATATCTGTTATTTCCTTGACTATGTGAGGTGTTACAACCGCTGTGACATGGCCTGCAGCCGAGGCTTTACCCTGTCGCGTTACCTCATAGTGGTGTCACCCCACAATAACATGGAGTACTACGCTCCTTTATAGTGCTTAACTTTGACTATATGCGATGCTATTGCCGCTGTGACATGGCCCGAAGCCGAGGCTTTACCCTGTCGAGGTACCTCATGGTGGTGTCACCCCACGGTAGCATAGAGTCCTACGCTCCTTTATAGTTCTTACAATCAGCTGACGCTTGAGGCCAATAATAAATAGATCTGCCAGATTTACCTAACTCCGATCTTTAACCACTGTAATGATCCACACTAGCTGCGCTCATTCAGTGTTATGTACTGGCCTGTTATGAACGAATCCGCCAAAATCACCTGGCTCCGAATATTAACTAATGTAATGATCCATGCTAGCTACGCTCATTCAGTGCTCTGCGTTTTATCTACACAGTTCTCTTCAGACCTTTGAAGAGATGAATAGATGCCACTGCTGCAGCTTTCTGGTTTTTATAGTATGTTGGTATCATCCAAATCTATGTACTAACCATAGGAAGATCATCTGAGAGCTTCCAGAGCCATCCTGCTTAATATGCTGCAGCTGATAGTGCATAGAACTCTGAGAGTAAAGACTGCTTCTTCAACTTCCACGATATAGTAGTACCACTCCTGGAGAAGTCACGTCTTCTTGTGGATCTTTCACTCTTCTTTTCTGAGCACCAATTGGCATCACTGAAGCCTTCTATCATATCTGTATAACTGCTATAGTGCAGGATATACCATTGAGTCTACTTGAGAATTTTGATGACTCTCTTCACATCTTCGAGTGTTCAACAACACACATACAACTCGTGAACTGACTCAGCATCCCTACAGCGAGAGCTATATCAGGCCTGGTAGTACTCGTAGGTTGAATCATTCACCTAATGATGCTTGAGTACACTAATTGCCTGATGCTTTCCCTTGGATTAGGCTTTATCTCCATGTCACACCTGAGGAGTATCGTCCCTGATACCCAAAATGTGTGATCAGCTCTTCATGCACAACGCTTGTGACTGAGCAAGCCCCCCTGGCATCTGGATTATTTTATGTCCTTAAGGAAGATATCCGCAATCCCATGTCCTGAGTCTGGACAAAAGGACATATGTGTTCTAGTGATACTTCTATATCCACATCTAGGATTAGCTAGTCATTCACATAGATACAAAAGATGACTCCTTTCTTATCAGCGAACTTTGTGTACACACACATATCTGTCTCGTTGATCCTGCGACAACTTTGACTAGATAACTTGTCAAACTTCTGCTGCCATATCCTGGAATTTGCTTCAGGATGCATTGAGATATCACCAACCCGCAGACTGTCTTCAAACCTGAATGACAATACTTATGTCTGTTGTCCGTGAATCTCTTATGACTGTCTTCCTTCATCTGATAAACAATCAGCTTATGAATAACAGCTATGACAATCATCATCTTGATATATGATACCCTCAACAAGGTGCCTAAGAACTCAATCTCCTGTTATCTGAGAAAACCCCTCGGCTACAAGCATATTATTGAACTCAACTGTTCTGGCTGCTTCTATTTTCTTCTACTGAAGATATATAAGCATCTGATAGGTTTAGCTCCTTCAGACAGATTGATCAACTTTCCAAGTGTTGTTATGGGGTCAATCTCTTCATAGACTGCCTCCTCCCAGCAGACCGAGTCGCTGGTCTTTATCACCTCATCATTGGTAAGTGGTATGACCTCCATATGATAGGTGATAATATCATCTTTGGTCCTTCGACCTCCTGACTCTTCTAGCTGACTGCTCTTCGAGTTTTGGTTCAAATATTATTTTTTCAAAAGATGATTCATTCTTGGACTACGTCTTCTTCTATAGAAGTGCCAACAACTCTGGTTGATACGATCCTCCTGAAAACCTCCATAATCGAACGAAATTCATGTGGATCTGACTTTGAACCAGAGTTACTTCAGAAGTGACGAACGGTACTTAGGGCATGACCGTAAGTGCAACCTTTTCCCACATACAATCTGGATGACCCTTTGTACAACAATATAGAAATCATCATTACTATCAACTGATGCTCCTTTCTATCTGCACCTTCAAAGGATTGGAAGAGTACGAGGATGTCGCTCCATAGTCAATTACATGTTCTAAGCTGAACGATGTGAATCCAAAGAACGATGCATATTCTATAGTCAATTCCATGTTCTAGGCTGAACGATGCAAATCCAAAGAACGATGCATTTTCCATAGTCAATTACATGTTCTAGGCTGAACGATGCGAATCCAAAGAATGATGCATGTTCCATAGTCAATTTCATGTTCTGAGCTGAGCGATACGAATCTAAAGAACGATGCCCTTCGTCTTGATAACTTCTGAGTCTATAGAGTTGTAGATCGATATGACACTCAGCTTCAAACTTGAAGTTCCTGAGGTTCTTGAATGCTTCATCCTTCGATTATGAGAAGATACGCGAATGCGTTCCCGAAAAATCGTCAAAGAAAGAAGTGATAAACTTTACCCCAACCATTTATGGAGAATAAAAGTCACATATATTTGAGCGCACTAGCTCCATAGAATCTGTACTTGTAGTCATCCGTCTAAACGGCTTCCTAACTACCTATGTCTGAACATAGACATCATGTATCTCTACCTCCTTATCCCCACATCTTAGAGATATCCCTTAACTTAGACATCTTTGTTGAAAAATGCATGTCTTAGTCAGATGCGTCACAACTCAATAAGAGCAATCTTCTCCTCAAGTCGAAAGTCCAGAATTATCATCCTGATCCCTAGATCTTCTGCTTGACACTTGTTCGCCATAGAGACCTCCTTCTTAGATAGTGCTCTTCCTTGGTGAACAGCTCTTTCACAGAGCATACGTGGTCGAATGCACCAGTGTCTATCCACCAGTCAGTAGCCACGCTTGATAACTCAACCTGCGCAATCATAGCAACCAAGTTAAGTAATCAAAGAAACCAAGTTTTAACTATACCTTATTATATTGGTTTGAATTGGTTCTGCTTTCAAGCTCCAATTACATCCATACCTCAAGTTCTGCCAGAGCAGTGACCTTCATGCGCAAAGCCTCTATGCGTCATGCATGCGTCAAAGATACTATGCAGCCACCTCTGTCATGCGGAATGACCTTCAATGTGCCAAGAATCTGACATCTGCTAAGAGTCTTTTATGCGGCATGAGTCTTCATGCGGCAAGAGACTTCATGCGACAAGAGACTTCTATGCGACCAAGTCTTGCCAACCGCCAAGAACTGTCATGCGCTAAGTCTCGTTATGCACATACTCTGCAATCCTTGGTCAACTTGTAATCTTTCTTCCAACTTGAATGCGCATCCTTCAAATGCTAACTCCTCCATTGTGGAAAATTATAGGTTCTGACAACTCACGTTCAACATTTGACAAAGGACTCCTTCCCTCATCCAAATGTTCGAAGTATATCTCGTCAATCTTCTCAAGTTTGTGAAAACTTGTTGCCGAGAAGATTTGATCGGATGTTCTACATCTTTCTTCGGATCTTGCTTTGAGATTGTTATTCCCGAGACAGATCAAAGATGGTAGAACGTGGGTCATAGCAGAGCTGCTAGCAAGACCTGAAGGACCGCTCTCTACTGGAACCCAAGTTATCGTCGAGATCAAAGATTCACACAAGAGTTTCACATCTGATATTTTTCGATTCCAATGAAACACGAACCAAGAATAGGTTACAAACTGGCTCCGAAGAAAATAAAGATTACAACAAGCAACAAGAAAAATATTCTTCTCTATATGTTCGCAGACGCAACAATGAGAAAGAACGAAGCAAAGAAAAAACTGAAGAGAAGCTCCTTTCTGGGGTGGTCAAAACCACCGTTGCTCAAAGGAAGATTCGTCGTATAGACGATCTGCCCCCAGGAACCAGCAAGTTCACAAATAACTTCTGGAACACTCAAAGTCACCTTCGAAAACATTCGGAAACATCATGTGGGAGGGGGACACTCTGGGCCGCATATGATCTGGCGTTCTCAGTTTTCCATCTATAATCTCTCTCCTCAAATAAAAGAGGAGGTCCTCTATATAAATAGAAAAAATAGCACATATGCGACCTAAGGAAACTCCAGGACGCATAACTGTTAACCGACCAGATCCTCCAAATTAGGGTGTCAGAGCCGTCGGCGACGCAAGTCATGTTTCACTGCACGAGGCAGACAACACCGCCAAACACTGAAAGCATCCGCTCGTGCCGCCTGACACGCTGTACTGCACGAGGCAGACAGCACCGCCAAACGCCGAAAGTATGCCATGTCCCCTCCATGTCAGACTCTCCACAGGCCGCATGGGCACCGAGCCTCATGGCGCATGGGCACCGAGCCGCATGCGCACTTGGCCACATGGCAACCGGCCTCATGGGCACCGAGCTGCATACGCACCGAGCCGCATGCGCACCTGGTCACATGCGCTCCAGGCCACATGCGCTCTAGGACGCATGGCTCCATGAAGCATGCTCCCGAGCAAGCAACCGTGCATGTAACTTGTGCATAAAAGGAGCACGAGCGCCATGCGACGATGTTGACGTACTAAGTGCAAAGTGAGCCAACAAAGCACCACTTTGCGCCCTTGAGCACGAACCCGAGTCCGAGTGACTAAGCCTCTGCAGGGCTTAGCTCATAAGAGAAACTTCCCAAAGGTGGTGACAAAAAAAAGATTGTCATAATAGAGTTCACACTTAAACCCTCTAGGAAAAGTCAATGCACACGGGCCTCCACCCCATGTGCATATATCAATACTTAGCATAGCTATATATTGAGATATACACATTGGTGGTTTTCCAATGTGGGACTAAAACTCCCAAAGCCAAGTGAAAAATACCAACAAATTATATCCACATTGGATTAATACAGGTTGCATAAAAGAAAAAAAATACTTCCAAAAGGCCAGAGATTACGGTTAATAAGGACAGAAAATACTCTAAGAAGAAAAAATATTCTAAAAAGAGTACAATAATAAAATGTTATAAATGTGGTAAAATATGCCACTATTCTAACAAATGTCACACCAATTTTTTTTAAGAAATTGAAGATGAAGGGTTAAGAAAAACCATGTATAAATTAATGATAGATTCTGAGTATGAAGAAAGTTCATCCAATGATAAATCTAGTGAAGTATCACTTAATGAATGTGGTACTGATTGTGAATACAATGCATGTACTGCAGATAAAGATATTAACTATATATATATATATATATATATATATATATATATATATATATATATATATATATATATATATAAGCAATATGTAACAAGTCGCAAACATCTAAAAATGAGCTTAAAAGATCTAGCACAATCACTAAGTTTAACCCTTAGCATAAGTTCAAGTACACCAAAATTCACTTCTAAGTTCTAAAAAAACACAAAAATATAAGCTAAAAATATCAAACGTTCAATTCTTAGTGTTCTTAACACAACTTCAAGTTCACCAAAATTCATTTTATATTCTAAGAACCTGATTCTCAACTGAAACAAAGATAAAAATGAATATGAGTTAGCATAAAATTAATCGTGAGCAACATTATGAGGAAGAAAAATGTATACAAATTTATGTATTACTTTATATATATATATATATATATATATATATATATATATATATATATATAATTGGTTCGGTTCGGTTCGGTTCGGTATTTTCGGTATGGTATTACACTCAAACCGCTACCACTACAAATATACCATATTTTAATCGGTTTGGCAATTCGATATCGGTTCAAAATTTTGGTTTAGTTTTTTGGGTTATTTTTAGATATTCGATCAATTTTTCGGTAGCGGTCGGTATTTGCTCACCTCTAACACCAAGTAATGAAATGGGTTACGGGTCATCTATACTAATATATAAATAAATAAATAATAAGAAATATTTCTTTTTCTTTTAATTTCATATACAACATTCAAATTTAGGCTAAATTACAACTTGATATCATTAACTAGTTCGAGTTTTTCAACTTGATACCCTAAACTTTAATAGGTACCAACTTAAAACCCTCCCCTCATTCACTTTCTAACGATGTTAACATAAAGAGTGTAAATGAAAAAATATCCTCCAACTCTCTTCTCTCGGCGGCAACAACGTCACGTAGTGTAAGCGAGGACAGAGGAGGATGTAGCCGGGAGGGAGGAGGGTTACGTCAGGGAGTGGGGGCCGCTGGGGAAGGCGTGTCGGGGAGGAGGGGAGCGGCTAGGGAGTGGGGAGGGACGGGGGGTGGGGGGCAACATCCTAAAATTTAATATAATTGTACATACAGTACAAAGTTTTGACAAATTATCCAAAGAGAAAAAAAATACACAACAAATGGACTTGTTTTAAAAGAAAAATCATGAAAATGCATATTAGATGTGCGCCTTTTATATAAAAATGTCCAACTAATGAGCATTTTCTTACCGTTACACACACACACACACACACACACACACACATACGTAACGTCCCCTTAGACCTGTCTCTCCCTCTGGCTTGGCTGGACATCTTGCTGTAAAAATTAACTCGTCAGAAAGTCAGGACCATTAATAAATTCAATATCAAAATCAAATATTGCTAGTTCAGCTTGCCATCTAGCAAAAATTTGTTTAGAGACAAGATTCTTAACATCTTTTTCAATAACAGATTTAGCAGAACTGTAATCTATTCGAAGTAAGAATTTTTTATTTAATAAATTATCTTAAAATTTATGAATGCATTTGATAATAGAAAGAAGTTCTTTCTTTATCGTAGAGTAATTAATTTGGGTATCATCCCATTTACCATAATGATATCTAACAAGAATAGTATGACTATTATTGGGATCAGTCTGCTTGAGAATACCCCCGTAGCCAATATTACTGGCATCAGTCTCAACAATTTTAAACCAATCAAGATTGGCTAAATGGACAGAATCAAATAATTCTGAGAATACCCCTGTAGAACTTCAAATATGATTCTGCCCATGCAGCAGCAACATAAGAAGCCTAATCTTCAAAAGTATTACTATAAACGTCCTACTCCAATGGATGTATTATATGAAGAAAATGATAATATCATTCAAAATAACTACAGTGGTGGCAATATTTATGAATGGAACATAGATGGTTGTTCTGACAAACAAATATGTGACCAAATACACAGAATGTTAATGTTTGCTACAGTTTGTCGTTCAAACAATAACATTGATCAAGCTATTGCTAGCTTTATTACATGTGGTTTTACCGACACTTTGAAAGGTTGGTGGGATCATTGTCTATCCACTGAACAAAATGCAGACATAAATAATGCTGTCAAAATTGAAAATAATAATAAAATATAATATAATGTTATGACTTTGATAGTCACTATCTGTGATCATTTCACTGGTTTAGTTTCTGATAATGGTGACCGTATCAGAACTCTACTGCAAAATCTTTGATGTCCTACTCTAACCCATTTTAGATGGTATAAAGATACTTTTCTAAATAGAGTAATGCAATTAAGTGATGCAAACTCTGCATACTGAAAATCAAAGTTTATTAATGGCCTTTCTAATCTGTTTGCAGAAAGAGTTAGACAACAAATGAGGAATAAAAATGATAGAATTATACCATACAGTGATTTCACTTATGGTAACTTAGTTAACGCATGCATTCAAGAGGGGTTATCACTTTGTAATGGCTTAAATTAAAAAATTAATTAAAATCTCAAAGGTTATCTGAGAAAAAATAATTGGGAGAATTCTGTAGCTAATTCGCTATGAAAACTATTAAACCTCCAGATACAAATAAACATTTATGTAAAGAAAAGTCTTACAGAAAGAAGAGTTATTCTTCTAAAAGAAAATATCACAAGAATTTTCCTGAAGAGAGAAAAAAAATTCCTACATGGAAAAAATAATTCTCAAAAAATAAAAATTCCAATAAAAATGTTAAGTGTTTGAAGTGTGGCAAAGTTGGCCATTACTCGAATAAATATTATTCGAGTAATGTCCAACTTTGCCACACTTGCAAAGCATGTACCATGCAACAACAACATAAGAAGCCTAATCTTCAAAATTTTGAGACATATATATATATATATATATATATATATATATATATATATATATATATATATATATATAGAGAGAGAGAGAGAGAGAGAGAGAGAGAGAGAGAGATCATAATCCTCGCTCTTATGCATTTTCGTATGTCCTCGAAATAACAACCGTTTGATTGACTTTCTAACGGTCTAGGTTGGATTCTTAAACTACCTAATTTTTCACGAGAATTTTATCTAATCTTGATCGTCAAAAAAGATTTAGAATTATTTATACTAACCTCCTCTATGTTTTATGTTTATTACACTAACATTTCTTATTTTAAAAATAATTATACGGACCTCCCCTATATTTTATGTTTTATTTTTAAAATAAGGGTGGTTAATGTAATATCCCTTTAACATAAAACATGGGGAAGGTCTGTGTAATAAATATAAAATATATGAAAGATTAGTGTAATTATTTTCAAAAGATGAAAGTCCGAGTAATAAACATTAAACATAGGGAATATTAGTGTAAATAATCATAATAAAATTTAATAGGAGGTTGTGGGTTCAAATCTTTCCATAATTTATTTTACGCCACATTTTGTGTGTGTAAAAAATGAGTATAGAAATATTTGAACCCACGACCTCATCTCAAATTGTATTACTTCACAAGCTAACCAATTTTTTTTTATATATTCTGTTATTACAAATTATATATATATATATATATATATATATATATATATATATATATATATATATATATATATATAATAATTATTATTATTATATATAATAATAATATATATATATAATAATAATAATAATAATTATTATTATATATATAATAATAATAATAATAATATATATATATATATATAAATATATATATATATATATATATATATATATATATATATATATATATATATATATATATATATATTATTATTATTAAATTACGTCCATCCCAAGATGTTAAATGGTCATGCATAGGGCATTATTTATTTTTTTTACTGAAAATACAAAAAATTCCATGAAAAGAGTGTTTACTTGATAAGAAATGTTTTCGGAATCCACATATCTTTAAAAAAAATTTGCCCTTTTAAAGAGCATTTTAATGTATCAAAAATTTATCAAAGTTTGTTCGGATAAAGTGCAAAAAAAATTTCTTTAGATTTGTCTTGAAAGCAAAATAAGACCTATTAGACGCTTACAGCAAATAAATTCTCCCGTAATAAAATTTTCGATCAAAACGTTCCCTCTCGTCAAATAAACGTTAGAATTTAACGTTAAATTTTTTTTGAAAATCTTAAACTATTCTCCCTCACCGTGCCTCCTCCCTCCTCCCCCTACCGTGCCTCCTCCTTCTCCCTCCTCCCTCCTCCTCCCCCTCATCGTGCCTCCTCCTCCTCCCCTCGTCCTTCTCCCCCCTTCTCCCTGCGCCGCCGGCCTCCTCCTCCCGCAGCCCTCTCCCCCTCCTCTCTCTCTGACACCCCCTCCTGCTTCGGCGGCGCAGCAGCAGTAGATGCGGCGGGAGACAACAACAGCAGCGGCGGCGGGGGTGCGCAGGAAAGCACGGAGTAGCGCGGGAGGAGGCGGGAGGAGGAGGAGGGGAGCTCGGGGGAGGCGCATGTGGAAAGAGGAGGGGAGCTCGGGGAGGCACGGGGGTGGTGCAGAGAAGGAGGGGAATGCGCGGGGGAGGGGGGGGGGGAGGAGCTCGGAGGTGGCGCGGAGGAGGAGGGAGAAGGAGGAGGAGGAGGAGGAGGGAGGTGAGGGCTGGAGGAGGGGAGGAGGAGGAGGAGGAACGGGAGGTGAGGGCTGGAGGGGGTGAGGGGGAAGGAGGAGGAGGAGGAGGGAGCTCGTTGGCAGGGAGGAGGGGAGGAGGGCACGGAAAGGATAGTGATGGCTCAGATGAGGAGGAAATGAGAGATGTTTGGATTAGTTAGGAGAATAATATGATTATGATTAGAATTAGAATTATGATTAGAAATGAGTACATTAGTCATTTTAAGTCTAAATTAACGGCAAAAGTCAAAATGAATGTAAATTGAACAAAAATAAAAATAAAAACGAGAATTTTTTAAAATCAAAAACTTTAAATGTAAGATTACAAATTAAAATTTTTTTTTCTTACACTTTATCCAAATTTGTTCTACCCGTCCGATGTCACCAAACAAAATTTCTGATTTCCCTATACACCCAAACACAAATTGGAGCTGGGAACAAAACTGTGATATTTTAGAAATAAAAGTCTTTAGGTCCAAGTCCTATTTCTGTAGCCTCTAAATCTTTTCAATTCTCGGCCCCTAATAATAATGCTAAGTTTACTACCAAATGGTTACAACCTTCTTTCGACCCTCTCTTCTCTCTCTGTGGGAGCCAACACCCGGTCCCACTTCTGATTTCAATAAACGGCTGCACGTGACGACCATCCTCACAGTTACCGTATTCCACCACGACTACCACGTGGATGCTATATAGCTGCTATGTGGCGATTGTAAGAGTGTTATACGCATTTGGTTGTAGTCCTAGCACAGCCCGGCCCCTAAATCTCCCCACAAGAAAGAAAAGCACTGGCAATGTCGGAGGAGGCAGAGGAAGCGGGAGAGGAGCAGCGGAGGGAGGAGGGCTCCTCCCATTCATTCCAACCCAACAATTCCAAGTCATCGAAGCCAACCCAAGCCCAGCTCGACAAGTTCAAGGTTTAGAATCCCTAACTTTCTGTTCTTTTTTACTTTTTCTGTTCGATCTTGACAAAACCCTAATTTTTATTAAGCGGAAAGAAACCCTAATTTAGGAATTAAAATTTCACTTCTTGTTTTGTACAGTAGTTGCTGATCATGCTTTAGAAGCTTTATTTCTTTATTAAAGAACCAGACATGATAAATTCTTGCTACTGTACCGATTTAAATTTGAACAGGTGGTAATCTAGGAGGCACGGACACTCCAAAAATCCATGTTGTGTCCATGCCACATTGTCTCGGGCACGTACCATACACGTAGAGTCCAAAATACACTTGGACACGACAAAATAGATGTGCCCCTGCAGTGTAGGAACTAAAATTACACAATTTTTGTTGGTCACGCTTTAATAAGCTCTATTCTTGATTAAAGAGCCGAACTTGATGAAATCAGTTGATTAAAGCTCTGTTCTTGCTGTTGCACCAATCAAAATGTCAATAGGTCATAATCTAGGAAGCAAAGTGTCCATGTTGCACCGTCTCTGACGCATACAGTACACAGGGTACGGAGACTCTGAAATGCACTTGGACACACCAAAATAGGTGCCGAATCCATGTTGTCGTGTCCGAGTTGTCTCGTATCAGTGCCCGTGCAACATATGTGATAATATTCAATTAACTAGTGGCAAATTCCGAACACATTGGAGCCCATGTTGGTTTTTGTCTTCAGATTTGGACTCTTGTTATGATGTAAATGGAGTTGCCGCTCCGCCGGTGGAGTTTGTCAGGAAGGGTTTTTTAGCGGGCTGAGATCGGTTCCTTGTGATAGAGGGGTTGGTGATGATGAGTGTGATTCCGAGGAGATTTGGGTGCTTTTTCAGTAGGCTTTTGCCGAGGTTAAAGAGATTAATGTTAGGAATGGGGATAATTATGTGCTTGTTTGCTGTAGTTTCACCTTCGGGATTGGATGTAAATGAGAGGCAAATGGTGTTTCTTGACAAGCTGAAGCAAGTTGGATTTGAGGGAAGCATAGATTGCATGAAAATAATTAAATGTTTATAATAATTGCCTATTTAAGCTCTAATTATGAAGATGAGGGAATTGAGGAATTTGCATGGGCTGATGATTTACAAGGACAAAGAAGGGTTGGAATTCATCTCATGCTCATGCTTAACTGTTTATTCGGCTACACTTTTGATGTTGGTGAAGTTAATGGTTTGCTAGCTCTGTTAGTGAGTACAGAATCCCTATTGATTCTAACGATTTATAAGCTGTATCTTTGAAGAGTTTATCTAATAGTGATGGTATGGATCTTTAGTAACAATTAAGTTTACTTTCCCTTTGTTGTTATCTGATTTTGGCATATTGCAGAATGCTATACTGAATCCCTCCCTAGTAACCCAGACTATCAAACTTCACTTTGTTTATTGTTATAATACTACTCATAGTATCCTGAAATCTGCAGTGAACTATAAGTAGTTTTAACTATGGTCCAGAATTCGATTAGTTAATCATCCATCTCGACATGAAGTTAACACTGATCAGCCTCTTGTAAAAATTAAACAAAGCAATCATTATATTTCTTGGACTGCAGTCCATGTGCCATCTTTGCACTTTCTTACACCAAGATGGTAGGAAAATGGAGATCTTCTAATCTGAGAATTCAATGAGTATAATACATGGCCATGCTTGTAGATATAATAGCGGACTTAGTTCTTATAGATTTATTGGGCTAACCGGTTGCAAGGCTTCCATTCATTCTCCTTTTGCTTTAATTTTCTCTGTAATTATTTATCCTTGTGCTTAATTGTTTTGATCTTCATATGTGGCAGGAGCTGAACAGGAGATTGTTACATATAAAAGAAATATCAAAGGATAAAGGAAAATATAAAGGTGTGTTCATATAGTAGCATATTATTATCAGTCTTTTTCAGTGGTTCATACTGTGTGCTTCAGGGAATGCAAGAAAGCGTGCGACGGTCTGCAATGAGGGTCTTGTAACTAAGGACAACAAAGGCATATGTGCATCACAGAACCTAGACGATTCAAATCTGTACACTGCAAAAGAAAAGGTACAACTATGAATGATTTTGAAATATCAGAAATTCCCTGATCAGTACAATCACTGGGAATTATTTTAAGATGCAAAAATTATCTACCTGGCTTTTGCAATCTCTGAAGATATTCTACTTTTGGAGTTTATAGATATGAAACTATTATGTATACGTGTTTTGTTTAGCTTAATCTAGTCTGATGTTGCAAAGAATTTTTTTCACTTTTTTTGGGCTACTTGGTTTTATGTGAACTGTGTGCATTCCGCTTCTTCGGAAGAATCAAATTCTCCCTTCTTCATTGAATACGAGGCTAATAGGACAGTAAAGTTAAGGAATTGAGAATGTAGTACCTGTGATGAAAATAACTACAAGGGACAGACAGTAAGATATTATATAGTAAAATACCACTGCACAATAATATTACTACTTTTGAGTTTTGATGGTTTCCCTTTCTTTTCCTCTCCCTCATACACAGACAACAAAATATGTGCATTATTTTTGAGGTAATGGAAGTGGAATGATGTTTATCACTTAAGGGAGTGGAATCTATCTATATTTTTCTTATTTAACTTTTATATTATCTTTGTTCTTTTAAAGATGATCTCCAAACCTCATCTGGATTTTCCATATAACCTAAGTTATCTCTCTGATCACATTACTCCCAAATGTAAACTTTTAACTGTCTATTGCCTATAATATGTAGAATGATGAAGCTAGTGAGTGGCATGGAGGAGTTGTTAACTATTAGGATTTAGTTTCCTACAAACTTCCCAAAATGGGAAAAGGTCTGTAGAAATTGCACATTAACTATTCAAAATTGAGTAAAAGTTCATTGATTATTACTACACAAATGATTTTGCAAGAATTCCTACTCGCGAGGTATCTTACAATTTTTGAAGGTAACCAGCTCATAATATGACTTCTAAAGAGATTAGATTTATTGTTATGACTGAGTATTTATACTTCAAATATTGGTCCACAAAGCTCATCAATGGCTTAATACGAGATGAGCCTAAAACTCGTGATGTGTCAAGAGCCACTGCGTCATGTTTTACTTATAGGTTGAAACTTAGTTGCTCTTCTTTGAAGTTTGAACCTAATGGCTTCTTTGATTGTATCAGGATGAAGCAGCAAATACTTCAACATCAAAGAAGAGACAGAAGTTGCATTGGGGGTATTCAATTTATTCTCATAGTTCCTCTTAGTAATTTTATTTTTCATCATCTCTCCATGCCTACAAGAGTAAACGTTGATATCATTTTTTACTATGATGACCACTGATTTTAAACAATTCTTAATAGTCATGTCCATACAGTACAATTTATGTCTATTTCATCAAATTTACGGTTATTTACAATTTTTTAGTATGACTTAATTGCCAAGATAAAGGATATGGGCAACCATGACATCTACGGAGATGTATGAAACTTTGATTTCAGAGATCATGCCTTTTATCTGCTTTCTGCAAGTTGGTTTAGAAATAATAGAAATAAGATAGATCCTAGATGCTGTTAGATAGTGAAACTTCATAAGAACAACATTGCATTCAACAAGATATACAACAACTACAATAACAAAGCCTTTATCCCAAATTTTTGGGGTTGGCTGTTTTAATCCTTTTTTTTTTCCAGCTCTGCTAAGGACCGTGTCCTTTGCAAAACTAACAAAAACCATATCCGTCTTCAAAAGAAAAACAATTATAAGGGGTGGGCTGGAGGGGGAGAGGTAGAGGGAAAGATAGTAAATCTTTAAATGGAGATAGTAAAACAGAAGGCAAGGAAGAGAATGAGGCTGTACAATACTCATCCCGAGTCAAAACTGAAAAAAAAAAAAATCCTAAGTTGCGAAAGACACTATATAAGTAAAACAGACAACTAAGTCAATATTTGAGCCTTTACGATAGCCACTTCACACTATTGCTCAGTCAAGGAATGATGAAGCAACCAATTGATGGCAAAGGCTTACAGATAGTGCAAGGTCTAGCTCTATAACCAGCTTCTGCACTCGTCTTTTCAATCATAATTTGTTTCTTTATTTATGTGATAATCATAACAGTTTCTCAACGACAATAACTGAGTCTTTTATCCCAATTTTCTGAGGTTAGCTACATGAATTTGTTCCATTCTGCTCTGTTAAGGGCCATCACATGAACATAGTCAAATTTGATATCCTTTTCGGCAGTCGTAAATTAAAGTTTGTTCAGGTCTACCTTTAGTTCTAACAGTTCCTTTAAATAAGACCCTCTCTCTCCTAACTGGTGCATCTATTGGTCCCTTTGCACGTCCAAACCATCTCCAGTGATTCTCCCTTTTAACCACCACCACCTCCATGAATGCAGCCTTTTCTTTTCCTGTCTTTTAATGCATCATCATCTGTCTTAGCATTCTAATTTTAACTTAGCTTATTTTCTTTAACTTGTTTCTTAATTGCTAATTGCCAAACACTCCCGTCCTTAGACAATGAGCAGTCTCATATAGGAACACTCTTGCAACTTAAGGGTATACTACAATTCTACAACCCTTTAAATACTCCACTTCAATCATCCTGCTTTTGTGGTATACATATCAGGCTAATAAGTCGTTCAACCAGCCTGACAAAAGTTCAATGTCAGGAATAAGTTTTCTTTGGATTAAGAAAAAGGAACAAGAATAGGTGGACTAGACATGGTGTAGGCATTATTCGTTGGATTAATTAAAGTGATCAATAATAAGTAATTAGTGTTGGAGTTTCCACTTTACAAATAAGGAAAAGCATCAAAATTTGTGTTTTGAGGATGGGGATTATAGATAGCTTGATGGCTGTTTTGAGATTTTAGATAGTTATTTCCTGGCAAGTTTCCAATTCTATATTTTCAAATTTTGCATTATTCAACTGGTCAAGAAAGTGGAAAAGAGAGGGGTTTGATGGAGAAAAAGAACAAAGGGAAAAAGAAGAAGGGAAAAAGACTTTACACCTTTCCTAGGGCTTCAGTTCAGGCCCAAGAAGGTTGCATAAATGACCAAGTTCTCAAGTCTCAAGTTCCATTATTTCGTCCATTCATCATCTTGAAAACATATTGTGTCAATGCTTTTAAATAGGCTCTCAACCAAGAAATATCAAAATAAATAAAACTTAATACAAGTAGAAAGTACTTCCTAAGTAAATTAGTGCTTTCTTGTACTAGTATGAATTCCAATATAAGTAGGAAACTCCCTGTTAGATATAGTGCTTCTATGTTCTCTCCTTTAGTCCCACATCTATTATTGTACTACGAGGAACACCACTCATTCTATATATATATGTAAACTTCTTCAACAACAAAAATATCAATGTTAATTTTCTCTTTTCTATAAACAGTCCGAATAAAAGAAATACCAAATCTGAAACAAGTCTCATAAGACTAACTAAAACAATTATAACTCAAGTTATCAAAGTCTAGGTCTGATCCACATCATGTAGAGACTCTTAGCAGTGGGCCTTAACATCATGTCTCTTCATTTTGTAACTCGTGAGAGCCACTGTTTTCATTTACTAACTTGTGACAGCCACAACAAATGCATGATATTCCATCCATCTTTATTCTGGGTCTTTTAGGAGACGATAATCAACAGGGAAGATGCAATTTTAGTATCTATGCAACAGTCTCACTATCTCCAAACTATTTCCTCATAGACCAGATTAAAATTTAGAGCAGAAATGAGGAACCCAAAAGGGCTATGGTTCCTTAAACAAAGAAATATCATATTTGCAGCTAGGCAAGTGTACCTTACTAGTCCTGCTAATTAAGCTTGTGACCAGGAGGATCCTCCAAAATTTCTTTTCTACTTGATGATCTAAATGAAGAGGGGAGATGGTGGAATTTGATATAGTTTGTAGAAGATAACTATAATTGCATCTGTCTCTAATAAACATCATAAGCTAAGAGGCAAATTTAATCACTTTGTCAGTGTTTAGATACCCACCTGAGCAAAATGACCATGGTGTTTACCTGTTGTCTTTGGTACTGCCAACAGGGCACAGAGCAGTATGTGCATTGGACAGCCAGGCTACAACATAGTCTTGTGATTACAATATTTCCTTATGATTACAATATTTCCTTAACATTTGTGAGGAAATTCATGCTTAAATACTAAATGATGATTCTTAATTTTTCCTTGTTGTCCAGGCTTGACACTAAAGAAAGATGGGAAAGGAAAGCAAACATGTAACATGTTGCAAGTGACATGCTAATTATGCCAATATTCTGGAAGACTACTCTGCATTAGGTAATGTTAGATACAGATATCAACCAGACTTTCTGGAATCGATGTAACTGGTGATCAAAATTTCTCGGTAATATACATTTTATTCGCCTTTGGATTATCAGAAACTAGTGGCGGATATGATATACTAGCATCTATATAGGTAATAGATTTGTAATAATGTTTGTTCTTGTAGAAAGGAATTATAGATACATTTTCTTAAGAAGAGAGGGGAGTACATTATATAGGAGAGGCTAACCCCTCTCACTATTAGTCTATCCGATGTGGGACTAAACACATAACTCATCACCCTCCTTCAAGCTAGAGTATAGATGTCAATCATGCTCAGCTTGTTATAGAGAAATTGAACCCGAGGATCTAGAAGAGACTTTGTAAATATATCAGCTATCTGATTGCCGGTCCTCACGTGGTGAAACTTTATCATCCCTTTCTAATACTCATCACGGATAAAGTGAATGTCGATTTCAATGTGCTTTGTCCTTTCATGAAATACATGATTAGTAGCAATATGAATAGCAGACTGGTTATCACACCACATATCTGCTGATTTATATCCTGCTTCTTCTCCCAGTTCCTCTAGAAGATGCTGCAGATATAACACTTCTGTTGTGCCATAAGCAATGGCCCGATATTTCGCTTCCGAGCTTGATCGTGCGATCACACTTTGCTTCTTGCTCTTCCATGATACCAAGTTTCCGCCAATGAAGATCGAGTAGCCAGATGTAGACCGTCTATCCGTAAGACTGGCTCCCCAGTCAACATCAGTAAAACACTCAACATAAGTATGCCCCTTATTCTCTATCCGAATTCTTTTTTCCGGATTTTGAACTAGATAGTGCAGAATTCTGAGAACTGCCTCCCAATGTGGAACTCATGGAAAAGACATGAATCTACTTGTGACACTGACGACAAAGAAAATGTCTGGACGAGTCATAACGGCCAAGTAGTTGGTCCATGGGCGAGGTTGCTTCCTTAGTATTGACACCCTCCCAAGCCTTTTGGTCCTAGCCACCTTAACAAGATTGGTTTGTCCTAATTGAAATTCACATTTATTAGTCGCAGAGTGAGAGTTGGTGACAACTTGTGACATCAGAAGTTTTAGTAACTACATGTTTGTATTAACCTAACTACTGGAAGCCTTAAAACTTTAAACTTTGAGGCCCTCGCCTCGCCGCCTTGAGGTATCGTCTAGGCCTTTCCGGTCTTTGCCACCTCGATGCCTCGCACCACCTTAAAAAGCTTGGTAGAGAGAGAGAGATGCAGGTTGCCAAAGGTGAGAGGCAAAGATGTAACTAGAGGTAAGCGGGTCGGATGCACAGGGGGACAAGGCCCAATAGGTGGACATTTATAGGGACAGACCCGTAGGAGAGCGAAGGCATTGTAGCAGAAGCGCATTCGATTCAAGAGGAAGAGGGTTATCTGGAAAAGTTGGAAAATGAAAAAGTTTTGATCGTTCCCTTTTCATCAGATTGGGTGAACAATAATCAAATGGAAAGGGTGAAGTAGTGTCGATGGAATTGATCTATGGTTTTATTATGTTGGGCTTAGTTGTCTGCTTGAGTTTAAAGCGGAACCAAAAGATTTTTGGGCCGGGGTTAAAGGAGCGAACCGAAATTTTATGGACTTTATATTTCCAATTCTAGATAGAGCTGTAATACCAGCTTGGCGCAATGTCCGTCTGCCCTTGGCAATTTGAATCATTTTCTTTCATTCAACTTTGTTAAGGCCATGTTTGTTGTAACATTAAATACCACAACCCACGTTTTTCTAGGTCTACCCCTATAAGTCTATTAGCTCCTTTGGCTAATATACGAACGCTCATCCTAACTAGTGTATTGGTTGGTTTACGTTGCATGTGTCCGACCACCTGGGATGATTTTCTCTCATCTTATCTTCAATTGGCTTCACCTCTAACTTCCACGAATATGATTATTTCTTATCTTCAATGTATCATCCATCTTTCCATTTCAGCTATAAGCTCATTTTCTAGACATTTGGAAGTAGATATTAATCGATGTAATATTTGTGAGAGGTAGACTTTGTTGGATTAAGATGCATGGGATTTATATTGGTTATGGTTTGATCAAATAAACAGAACTCCAGCCTGCAGAACTTCTAGCTTGGATCATCTCCATTCATTTATTCCAGATGCAATATAGAATATTTGATGATACAGTTTGATAAGAAAGCTGGCATACCCTTATCCCTATTATCCAAGAATAACTGCAATTATTTTATGTATTACTTGCCCTAATTCTGTTGCCAAGAAGCACCTTCAAGGATTCAACATATTAGCATCCTATATTTATGTCTAAGCAGAGTTAAATTGCTCAACCCAAGTGATTTGCGTTCCGGAATTTTCTTTCTGAATCTTGGAATATTTCCATTAGGGGACGCCAAATGTAGCTTTTTGAAATTCCCAACCAGGCCAAGTTGATCAAAATGACTCCTAGTTGCATATTTCTATTTGTTTTGATTAGAAAAGGACGTGATTCAACACCATTGATGGAGGGAAACTATAGCTTATACTTGCTTTGCAGCAAAGAAGAAGCCTAGTCCCACTGTAAATTGAGTTAAATCACTTATAGTTGCGACACTTTATTCACCTAAGCATTTGGAGAGGCCTACCCCCATTGTTCCCTGTTTCATACCAAGTGTTGTCGTACCACATTTCCCATTTTCATTCCTTGTTCCACAACATTCTGTGCTCTACTTAACCTTGTGTCTTGGTATAACATGCATGCATGTTGTATCCTTGCTTGAACAAGGAGCTATTAGATGAAGTGGGAAACTTGAATGCCATAAGAGGATAACCTGGACCTGGACCTGGACCTGATTCTTTACCAGGGCAGGATATACAAGGTCTTAGTGATATTTTTATAGATTTTAGTGGAATATCTGAACCCATTCCGAACTTATGGTGAATAGGTCAGATACGATGTCCATACTGACCTAGTAATGACCCTGAACTTTAATGAACTTTAATGGTTTGGTTTCTTGAATCTGGAGTTCCGGAAATTCTGATTCCTGGTCTACCAGTTTTGAGGCCTGACCTGAGTAGCAGTCTAACAATTAAGGCTTGATTAAATAAGACAGAATAAATATAAGCGTACAAATATTCCATCTTTAAGCATCTCTATTCCTCTTCCTGGTAGGCCTAAGAATATATACATAATGATTACAGTTGGCCATAATTGAGAATTTATTGCTTCACAAGATTTGGTGTGTTGATAAAAATTAAGTGCAATTATTTCTCTTATTTGCACTTATTCCAATATATCCTATCTTAACATCTGGAAAACAATCTTGCTACTATATTGATTTTGGGGCAAGGAGGTAATATTCTCAAGAAATGAAGCGACAAGATGTTCCTCACTCAAATTAAGAACTTGTGGATTAGAATATGGGCGGGTCATTTTTAATCATTGTAAGTGAAGTTTTGTGATTGCTAAATTTAGATCTTACCCACAGGAATTAAGTTAAATTTTATTTGTTTGGAACACAAGTTAGATTGTTAGGGACTGTAAAGCAAACTTGGGTTTAAGCCTTCATAATATAAATCAAAGAAGATATAAATTTAGATATTTTGCTTGTATCGTGCCCAAGGTGATGAATGCATAGCTCTATCCTGATGACTCTCCATCACATGAATTTTGCAGGTTGCTATATATCTGTGCATGATCTTCAGCGGCAAACCTGCTGAGTTTCCATTACTCAGTCAACCAGCTTCCTGTCTGCTGCTGCAGCAGCCTTCCATCCGTACGTGTTTGTTCGGTCAATGACCCTGGAAGTTTCCCAACATAGCAGTTAAATCTTTTCGGTATATCTATTTAGATGGAAAGAACTTGTTTTGCCCAGTGTGCCTACAACCATTTAAGAAGCATTCTTTTGGCCCTAGTTCGTCATCAAGGGCCATTTTCTTCTAAAGTAGACTTGTTTCTAAATTTGTAATGGAGAGCTTTAACGTGAATGGACATCAACGTGTGTTTGGTGAAGAAATCTAAGGTGGATTGGTCATAAACTCCTTGCTTGTTCTTTTAGATTTAGTAAACATTGTTGTGAGCTGTATGGAGATCCTTTTGGAACTGGATAACATATTCAAAAGTCACGAAATCTTCTGTAATGATTCAATTCATTTTCTACTATATCGTATCTTATGATGTTACACCCCCCCCCCCCCCCCCCCCCCCCCCCTCCTACCCCCCCACAGCTTTTGCTTTCCACTCTTGGGTGCTCGCTCTTAAACTTGTCTACTGCAAATATTACTCAATATACTCCTCTGCGATGCTCCATTATTCTATATATGCTGAGACCGAACTCGTGAATTTTCTTATGCAAACTTTAGATCAAAAATTTAGCTTTCACTCTTATATCCAACTAATTCAGAATTGCCTCTGCTAATTCTCTGTGTTGTAGGTTTTACTTGGCAAGCAATATATTTCTTATTCCGTTCTTCTTAATCCGGCGCTAGACCAGATTTATTATTCCATTACCTCTAGGTAATTCTCAGGTAAGAGCAGAACTTGACTTCATGATAGTGATGCCCAAAATAAATTGTCCATCATAATGGACTGTGCTTCCACTCGTGTTGTCCCATTTTAATGGCCCTGCTTTTTCGTCCATCATTACTGATTGTGCTTCCACTCGTGTTTTCCATATTTAGGGGGCTGATTTTTTTTTTTTTCTTTTTCTTTTTTCTTTTCTTTCTGCTCCTCTCATAAATCTAGTTCGTCTTTATGGTTGGTAAAGGCACACACAAGACATTGGCGCAACCTTATAAAATGTAGGAATATTTTGCATGGTAGGCGAGACTATTTTACAGGCATCCGTCCCCTGTCCAACTTTGAATTTATGAAACTAAGGATGTGTTTGGTTTGTAATATTGTAAATCTAATTCAAGATAAAAAAAGAAAAAGAAAAAGAGAAAGAGAAAGAGAGGATGTAATGTAATGACCATTACAAATTTGATTATATTATATCACTTTCTATTAAACTAATTACATCATAAAGCACATGTAATTTCAATTACATTATAACTTAAAACTTACAAAATTATTTTTTATCATTTATTTTGTTTTGTTTTATTATTTTTTATGTTTATTTTTGTACCTTTTTTTAAAATTCTTTAGTTCTTTTTTTTTTAATTTTTTAATGTTTATTTTTTAGTACCAAATTTATTTATGTTTTTATAAATGTTTAAGGTGGCGAAAACAGAAAATATGAATGTCAATGATTTATTTATCAAAATGATACAAATAACAATTATTATTTTATTATACTACCTAGAAAATTAAACATTTATTTGAATACATATTTCAACCAAATATAATAATATAATTATTACATTACAAAACTTATTCTATCTCAACTATAATTATATTGTAATAAAGCAAACGTAAATTGGTTGCATGATGTATTTGGTCTGAACTTAAAGTCAAAAGAAAAGAAGAAAGAATCCGACTGCTAGTTTATGAAGAATGATGAGATCACATGGAGCCATCAACTCATTTTCTTATCAAAATGTATTTATTATTCTAAACACGACTTATTAAGGAAAACCGGTACTAGTGAATGTGACAGGTGACATGGACAAACCAAGCAACCCGTTGGCGACATACTGTTTCCTATTATTTCGTAGGGAGAGAAAAAATAACATGATTTTTAGTTTTCTATTCTTCTCCTAAATCTAGTAAATCTTGAATTCCAATGAAAACGACTTCGGATTTGAATGCAATTTTCTTTGGTGAGAACTGTTGAGTTTAAAATGAGACTTTTTATATATTTGGACTAATGTGCCTAGATTTTATTAACAAACAAGATGTTTGATAGACTCTTTTAAGTCTTGTCGTGTCAAAATTAGGATTTTGTTATATTTAAAAAATAATACTAATAATCCATTAAAGAAAATGTTCTATGTGACAGCCAACTGACGACACAATAACAATTCATAGTGTGTATTGGGTCGGTCCGGGTCAGCCCGTGGTCCAAGTCAACCGGGTTTGACCGGGTCCGGTCCGGACTCAAACCGAGAGGAGAGACGGGTCGAGCCGGGCCGGTCCGGTCCGGTCAAGAAAATTTTTGACCAGTCCGGACCAATGATCCGGTCAGGAAAGGACAAGGCCGAACCGGTCTGGGTCTGTCGGTTCACGGTCGGGCCGGTCCGACCAGGTTTAAATTTTTTTTTATATTTTTTATATATAATCTATATGATATAACTTATATGTTACTAAGTTATTTTTGTATTAAAATTTATAAGTTATTTGTTAGAATTTTTTTTATATAACTTTAAGAATAACTTTAAGTATAAATTTATTTAAAATTTATAAGTTATATGTTTAGTATAATTTAAAATTTATAAATTTATTTGTTAGAAAATTTATTTAATTTATTTATATCAATATTTATATAACTTTAAGTATAAATTAAAATCTAAATATTTATAAGTTGAATTTTTTTTTTTGAATAACTTATAAAAAAATGTATAAATATAATTTTTTGAATTTATATATAAATTTATAACTTTAAATTTAAAGAAGTTATTTATATAGACATAAAGAAGTTAAATATAAACAAATAACAACATTAAGTAAGAAAAAACTGAATTTTTTTTATTAATGGCAATAAAATTATAAATGTATTATAACATTAAGTAACAAAAAAAAGAAACTTGTAAATGATATTTTATTTGCATAAAGCTTATAAAAAATGTACAAGTCATTTAAAAAAATTCGTCGTCCGTCTTTCGTTGAAGTTTATTGCTCAGCTCCTCGTTCAGTAGCGTCATTCATAGTAAGAGATTCAAAGTCCAGTTCTGAGATATCGGCACTTTCATCTCTTGAGTCTTTAGTTCTTTGTTCAGCACTGGTCCAATCTTGAACGCAGACACAAGCTTCCAAAATATCTGGCAGCAACCGACTCCTTTTCTTGTTTAGCATCCTGAACCTGCACTAAAACAAGATTTCGATGCTACCGTGGACATTGGGACAATTAGAATATCGCGTGCTATAGAAGAAAGTACAAGATACGTTTCTTCGTATCTCTTCCACCATTCTAAAATTGAATAATAAGATGAAGAGTCATCTTCATCTTCTTCGTAAAAATTTAGATATAAAGGCAATCCTTGCGTAGGTTAGGAAGATTATTTTTGTTTCTTCCATTGCAGTACGCTTTTATCATATGATAATTTAGACAAAAAATCAGAGCTATTATTTTGAACGGTTGTACTGGGTCGGGTGGATACAACTCTTTCTTCATATAAAGCAATTAAACTATCTAAAACATCCATAATTTTTACTTTCAAACTACATACGCCAACTCTCATATTATCTTAAAAATCGTCTAATAAAATATATACACCATCTAATTTAATCTTATGATCAAAAATTGAAGCCAAACAATATAAAAGAGGTATATTATCCAATATTTTTTAAATTTGGCTTCCATTTTGGCAACAACATAATTAAAACCAGGAACATTTCTATATTTACAAAATAAATGAGACATGTTAAGAATTTCTGTTAAAGCTAAAGGATAAGTTGGATAATAAACTCAAGATAGAATACATGTATAATTGTAAAATAATTCAAAAAATTCAAAAATAGAAGTATCAATTAACCAATCATTCTCAGTTACTTGATAATCAAAATTATGATTAGCATTACAATACTGTGTAATAACATCTTTAAACTTAATGGAAGATTGCAACATTAAATAATTAGAATTCCATCTATGTGGTACATCCTTAACAAATTGCCTAAAAGTAACACCATATTGTGTACATAAAATTTTAAAAGCTTGTTGTCTACTTGCAGAAGAATTCAAACTATGTAAACATGATCTAAGATTTTCTAAATTTAGTTTAAAGAATTTAAGACATTCTTGTACAATCAAATTAATAATATGACAAGCACATCTAACATGGAAAAGTCTACCTTCTAACATAGGCATAAATTGTGTTTTCAAAATATTAATAGAAGTTGTGTTATTACTAGCATTATCAAAACAAATCGAAACTATTTATTGTGAATATCATATTCACGCACAAATTGTATTATAGAGCCACTGATTACAGCGCCAGTATATGGAAATTCTAAAGGCCTTAGACAAATGATGCGTTTTGTAACATCCATCTTGGATCTATATAATGTGCCGTGATACAAATATAAGCATAATTTTGCTTAGTAGTCCATATATCAGAAGTTAAAGCTAATTTACTAACATACATAAAACTTTCTTTCAAAGCAGCCTTATCTTTTTTAAAAAATTTCAAAGCCTCTGCTCTAGCAGTAGAACTAGAAGCTTTAGTAAAACAATGATTAAGGTATTACTTGCATATTTATAATAGAAATCACTCTCATCAAATGTAAATGGTTGTTCCTCACATATCATATATCTTGCTAACTCAGTCTTGTTACGAGCATTAGAATAAGTAAAGTTACCTAAAGAAGATCCTTAACCACCGGTACTTAGCTGTGTTGTGTAGCCTGTAGTGTGTCTTTGCCATAGCAACTTTCGTAGTGTCTTTTTAAAGTGTCCGTGCCATCATTTTTTTCCATTTGTAAACCCGCTTACATTTGTTACATTCCGCAGCTTTAGGTATTGGTTTTTGATCTTTTGGATCTAAAACCGATGCGCCATCACTATCAGTGATAAATATTTTTGTATAATATTTCCATAAAAAAGATTGTTTCCTATTATCAATATTTGTAGCCGTAGTCATACTCCTAACTTCAGGAGGTGATATTTATGTCGGTGGCACAAAATCATAAATATGATTATTTTCAAACATATTATTATAATAATTATAATTTTTATAATGTTGGTTTGAATCTTGTCCATCCAAATTAAAAAAAAAAATTCAAAAAAATTTAGAGCTAAATGAATTACTTCTCTACCAAAAAAAGTGAGAGATAGAGAGAGGAAAGAAAAATCTCAAATCCGAAAAAAAATATATTCTTAATATTAAATTACTTGTAACGTCTGCTAGAAGACTCAAAAAGAAATCGCAAAAAAATTGTTGAGAGGGACGAAGTTGGACTCTAGTAATTGCTTTGCTTCTAAACTTTGTAATAGCCTTACTTCTAAACTTTGTAAGAGGGTAAAAATTTTGTAAGAGAGAAGAAATTTTCTTGTGTTTATTTTTCATGAATTATGGACTATTTATAAGAATTTTTGGGAGCTAAATGACCCCAAATACCCTCAAAAAAGAGTTGTTATAATGGATATTTTGGTCATTTTTAGTAAAATGACCAAAATACCTCTAAAACGGTCAAAAAATTGCCACTAAATCGGGGGTATTACCAAAATACCCCCAACGGTTATATTCTTAAAATAAAAATTAAATTTCAGCCAAGCCGGGCCTGATCCGGGATGACCAAATTGAACTTGGCACGAACGTGGGCGACAGCGGGCCGGGCCAGTCTTGCGGGTCGGATCCTCAGACCCAGCCCGGACCCGTGGGGGGGATTGGGCCGAAGCGGGCCGGCCCGTACCGGATTTGATCGGACCGCCCGCCCTTCTACTCACCTTGAATAACAGTTGACATAATAAAGTTTAAAATTAAATTTAACTTTAAATTAACATTAATATTAACATTAAAATTTAAAGAAAAAAATTGAAATGTACCCTAGTTTATTTACCCTAATTCAAGGTGCATCCCACTGTTTTACCATAATGTACGATACCTTCCACTTTTGACGAAAATTGTCTCACACTTACAGTCAACCCATGTGACCTAACATTTTTGACCAGAATACCCCTTCCCATTTCTAACCCATTTCTTCTTCCCCGCACATCCTGTCACGTCCCAGAACCATAATACTGGAGAGCGAGGGCGGACAAAGCCCGCTATATATGTACACCAGAGTACTCAATACTCTGAGATACGGTCATGGCTGTCTAGACATGTGATAGTTTATTCTACAATCTAATAGTCATTCCTGGGTCAAGAGTCCTAGGTGTCTCAATCTCAAGCAAGTAATAAGTTACAAGATGTATGATCACCAAACATATAATAGTAAGGCCTCTCAAACTATACATACACAGATGACCATGAAGCTAGTTACACAATGAAGAACAAGCAAGAGTACAATATTACATGGTCAGCTCTAGCTATAGTCTAGAATATGCTTTAAATGTAGGCCTGCGTGCTAGAATGTCAAGTTCCAAAACACAAGCTAAATACATGCTCGGTGGCTAAACGCCTCAAAAGTATATGTACAAGATCAAGTGGGTGATGAAGAAGAAACCCGCTCATGTCCTTGGGTGCTCCTGGTGTTCACCATCTTGAGGCGAGAAGTACGGAAGATCCTGTGGTCTTGCTCCAAAATTTGGCCATACAAAACCAGTGGGGTCAGACCCCAAAACAACAAGTACCACAAGGGAGCCAACTTAGGAACTATAACTAGCATGCAGACAAATCAGTAAAAAATAGCACAAGAAACAGTTAAATAAGTGCAGCAGGTAAAATGCATGTGTTAGTAACTAGGACTGTGATAACCCTAGTTAGTTAATGAATAGCAAGCCGTAGGGCATGAATTGGGCATGATTGCTAATCAGGACAAGACTAGACTAGACTAAAAATAAAGCAATCATGCCCAATCATGCCCTACGGCTTGCTATCATTAACTAACTAGGGTTATCACAGTCCTAGTTACTAACACATGCATTTTGAGATTACATACAGCCACATGCCCTGCAGACTATCCGGATTATCCAGGCGTAATGATACATAAAATATATTATATCAGGTATAGTAATTTATAGATAAATGCTATACTCGACGGCGTGCTGGAAGTGTGCCCCTCATGACGAAGAGCTCCAAATTCATCAGGTGTCGCTGGGATGCCGAAATTGCATGTAGCCAGGGCATCTCTCTAGATGGTTCTAATTCATTATTATAGTTGTTATCATGGGCAAGTTATTAAGAATTTTTGACCGTGGTGCTCAGGAATTTGTCTTAGACATGATGCAGGACATGACACGACAGTAGCTTGACAAGTACATTCAGGACATGAGTAAGCAAATCAACCACGAGAATTTATCTTATCGTTCAAGCATTTCAGTTCAGAAAATTCTAGCATGCCAGGAGTGTGCTTCATCGAGTCACTATCAGGAATATCGGTACATGTCAGGTTAACTCGATACGACGAGCTATTATCAGGAATATCAGTGCAAGTTTGGTATAGGGAGTTCAAGATTAACAATGTCAATATAATTTATGATCAGGGAATTCTAGGTTTTGGCTGGTTATCACAAATCAGATTATAAGCAATTTAGAAAAATCTTGCATTCATAATATTAAACAGAATAGGCTAAACAATGGAAACAGTTAAACCATAAGAGAACAAATCATAAGAAGTTAAGTTACTACAAGTATCATAGGCGAATGGGGTAAGTTGGCCGCATGCAACAAGCTGGCTGCATGCAAGAGCTGGCCGCATGTAGCACACTAGCCGCATGGAAGATGCAAAGTCCACTCCTAGGGACAAGGTGAGTGACAGGCAATAAATGCAAAGTCAGGGAAGGGACTGATGTGATTGGCCGTGTCAAAGAAGTGACCGATTTGACTGGCCAAGAAAGGGAGTCAGAAGGAAAAGACAATTATGGAAAGTCGTGCTAAGGCAGTGCTGAGTTATACGTTCGAAGGAAAGTAGAACGTATATCTCCAAGCCACATGGATGACTCAGATTCATGCTCCTCTTGACCGCTTACACATGCGGCTGCATGAAAGATTTTAAACTTAGAGAACTTTTATTCATTCAAGTTCCATGCATTTGGCCAAGAGACGCATGTGCAGATTCAGTCATACGTCCAACAAGATGGCCGCATGATGACTTAGAGCGAGAAGTCCAGGCCGCCTGCCAAATGGGCCGCATGGAACTCCTTTGTCCCAGAACAACAAGTTTCAGCCATGAAAAAGCTCCAAGTTTGAAAACTTGTTTTCTCCATGAAATCCTCATTTCTGGTTCGAATCCAGCAAAGTTAAGTTCAAAATTACATGAAATCAAGTGCTCATCAACATGGAACTACTATTTTTTGAAAATATCAAGTTTTAAGATATCAAAATCAAGTAAACTCATGGAAGATCCAAACTTGTAACTTAGATCTACTCCAACAAAGGCCTCAAAACCAAAATAACAAGAAGTAATCATGGAGAGCAGTTCATAAAGCACAATAAGACTAATAAAATGCAAGAGTGGCTAAAATTATAATTTTTTTCTCATTGGCAAGATGTACTTGCCTAAACCCACTACTAAGCTACTTCTACTACTACTACTACTACTACTACTACTACTACTACTACTACTACTACTACTACTACTACTATCAAAAGGAATGGGTAGGCCGGCCTCTGGCTGCTCTCGACTAGTGAAAGGAGAGGGAAGAGGAAGAAGAAAATAAAGAAAGAGAAGGAAATGAAGAAGAATGAGGAGGAGAGAGAAATGGAAGGCTATATATAGTAAGGGAGAGTCACCAAGCACCAATCTAGAAATTATATGAAAGCAGCTAAAAAAATCCATAAATTATACAGAAAACAATTATACAGCTATATCACACATATACCAGATAAAATATAATAATACTAAAATAGTGAGACTGGTCTTACAAGTCTCACCTCCTTAGAAAAATTTTGTCCTCAGAATTTCAATAAGGCACTGGGTCTATCAAGATATCTCTAGAGATCAGGCAGGTAATAAAATAAGAAATACCATACGAATATCAATCACATGTTACGGACTACCTAGAACAAGACATTCATGCATAAGACAAGATCAGGGTACGAGATATACTAACAAATATACCTCACGGGTCAAACAAAAATGGGTAACTAGCTCGGATATCATCATCGCGCTCCCAAGTTGACTCGCCCAGTGAGTGATGCCCCCAAGCAACTCGGATTAAACGAATGGCCCGGTTCTTGAGAATATTCTCTCTCCGGTCTAAAATGGATATATGTGTTTTCTCATACGAAAGTTTGGTACAAACAACAAATTTCGAATGATCCAGGACATGACTTGTATGAGGTATATACCGTCGTAACTGGAATACATGGAAAACATTATGTATCTCACTAAGCGATGGCTGAAGAGCAAGTCGATAGAAAATATCTCCTACTCGTTCGAGTATATTTTACTGACCTATGTACCGAGGACTAAGCTTTTCTCGCACACCGAATCTGATGACTCATCGGATAGGCAAAATCCGTAGGAATACATGGTCTGTCACGCCCCAGTCCCCAAAATACCGAGGGACCAGACGCGTGATAATGGCCAGCAGCACACACCGATGGACAAACCCAATTTAATGGATCCATCGGGGCATACTTAAGCTGTAATATAACAATGAGTAGGTCCAATGATACAAGTCACAGTCTAATCTAATCTCATCTACAACAGATAATCACAGATCAAATGCCAGAATAAATGCAAATGAATATAAACTAACAAATCTAAATAAAAGTGTCTCGGAGAACAATCCGAGAACAAGTCTGATACATCAATACAATAGACTGGAAATAAATAACTAGAAACATAAATAAATGAGTATCTCAAGACAATACTCAGGAGAAGTCCTCTGGTACGATCTCGTCCTCGGGTGTCGGTACAGCTCCTGTATCAGCTCCTGTTGCGATCCCGTATACCTCGGAAAAGATCTCGTCTGCAAATATTGGGAACATAATCCGGATCCAGGTCCTCAGGGGACATAGCAAGGTACAGAAAATATAAGCCAAAATAAATGCAGTGCATCAGATAATGAAATAAATAGGGTAAGTATGTAACCATCTATGTGAAAATGTAAGTGAGAGCATCACTAGTGCTCAGGCCGAAGCCACTACAAGCTCTGTGTCGGAGAGCCGGTAGCGGTAATAACCGGTAGTGGGCCAAGCTCGGCTTCCGAGTCTTGTGCCTCTCAATAATAGGGGTTATATATATATATGATCAGCCTGTAGCCTGTGTGTCTCTCCCCACCCAATGTAACCTCTCATGACCATAACGTCTCATGTCCATGTCAAGCGGGATCATAGCTAATGCAACAAGTCATAAAGTATCTAAGAATATAGTATCTCTGTCAAGTCCTGTATCCTATACAGAATCACCACGAATATCTTGGGAAGATCCTGTCTCATAAATAGTGTCAAGTGTCCTGGGTCAAAGTGTACTTGGTAAGACAAGTACGAGAAGATAAAGTGTCACGAATGTCCATCTCTAGATGACAATACACAACACCGCGTACGGTGTCGGCACCCGACTAATGATCGAACGCTAAGTACGTCACACGGTCCTAGGTTAAGCATGCACAGCAATATAATGAAGCAAGAAAAATATGTAACAATACTGCAGAGTTTGGCAAGGTACACTTGCATGGGGTTCTGGCTCCAACTGTAGCTCTGGTCTCAGTGTGATTTGCAGGTACTACTCCTGTTGCTGAAATAAACATTACCATTAGATTCAGAAAATATCAAATAACTAGAAACGCCGGTCCTTGAGTCCAATTTGGACACAAGGGCAAAAATAACATTTCCGGGTCAAAATGGGGTCCACATGTGGGCCACTTTGCACCAAAAAGCGTGTCAGGGGCAAAGGTCTCCAAATTCCTCAAACTCAGTGTCTACAAGTCAGGAACGATGATATGAACCCAACGGAACTTCCAGAATTGGATTCCGATGAGCCGATCACAAAATCGCTCGTCAAGTGGAGCCTGTAGGGCCCACGATACGTGATTCTGTCAACGTTCTCAGAATCGGACCAAACTTGGGTCACAGGACCAACGTATTGCTACGAGTCCAATAGCACAAGTTTCGTCTCGATCCGACTTGTGTACACAAAGTTACAGCGTGTTCCAGAATGGACGGATACGGGACGTTGTCGGTGGATACGCGTTGATTTCGGTGTGCACGCACATCCGAATCGACTTCTGCGAAATTCCACACGTCCGTATCGATAGCGCGCCCGTTTCGGTAAAGACCGCGTGCGACCAAGTTATTCCGTTTGGCGGGGCGCACTCAGTTCCGGGGTGAAACAGGGCATTATTTTTCCTGTTTTTGGATCGAGGTGTGCGATCACCACAGGACGCGATGCACCGAGCGAGTTGCACGGGCATCGAGGGGGTCACTCAGTCTATGCGATGCAACTGACGGAACAGAAAACAGAATTACAAGGAGAGAGAAACTGGTACCTGAACAGGGCTTCGAAAACCGATTTTCCTCGTGTCCGTGTCGTGTCCGAGTCCTCGGCGACCTAGGGTTAGGGTTTGGGTTCTGTTGGTGCTGCGGCGGCACTCAGGTGGCCGGAGGCGGGCCGGAGGGAGGCCGGGGGCAGCGGGGCGGCGCTGGCGAGGGTGGCGGCGCTGGCCGGCGGCGCGGCGGCGCGCCGGAGCGGGCGGGGGACGGGCCGCTCGGGGCTGTGCTGGGTCGGGGAAGCTGGAGGCAGCGGGGGAGGAGGAAGGAGGAAGAAGGAGGGGCCGGGCGGCGCTGGCGAGGTCTCGGCGAGGGGAGGTGGTGGCACGGCCGGGCGAGGAGGTGGCTAGGGCGGAGAGGGTTGGCCGGAGGAGGAGAGATTGGGGGAAATTCTCGAGCGGGGTCGGGCGGGCTAGGCGGCGGAGGAGGCGGAGTCGGGGTGCGTGGGCCGGCGAGGCGCGGAGGGCGGCGGAAGACGCGGCCAGGCGGAGCGAGGGTCTAGGGTTAGGGTTACGGCGGCGGCGTCGGGGTTAAATAACCTATCGGAACAGTGAATCTGATTTGGATTCAGTTTGGGTTAACGGGTTTGGGTTCGGGTCGGGTTCGATAGGAATCCGGCCCGACCCGCTATTATTTAAGTATGGGTTTGGTTTGTCGGGTTTTGGGTCGGATTTAGATCCGACCCGACCCAATAAGGCTGGGTTCGGTTCAACTGAACCGGGTCTGGGTTGGTTTGGTTTATTTCAAATAAACTCGGTTTATTTCAGGGTTTAATTAGGTTTATTTATTTAATAGTTTTTACGGCTTTATAAATGCTTCCGGAGTCCAATAAATTCTCAAAATATTATCCTATGTCCGGTTTTCTATTTTGCAACATAAAATATTATTTTCATAATATTTTAATATTAATTAAGAGCAATTAAAAATTATTTAATTTTAAAAGCCTAGGTTTTAATTACAGAAAAAATCCCGGAAAAATTTCAAAAAAATTATGAAAAACCAAATTAAAAATTCATGAAAATCAGGGGGCTTACATGGTCACCGACAGAAAACTTAAGAGGTCAACCATGCGAATCAGCCCAATGACGCTGACGATCTTGGGCTACTTTGATATGCTTCTGAACTTGCTTGACTATTTTAACTGTCTGAGCTATCATTTTGGGACCAAGCAATTGTCACTCGCCAATATCATCCCAAGCTACAGGTTGTTACGACCCATACCCGAAAAATCGGATATGAGTAGTGGGTACGTCCAGCCTACGCCGCAGCATCTGCGGTAGAACGCTGTCTAGGTCAACTATCTAGATAACAATCTCACGCAATTAATATATAAACCTGTCAAGGTCTCAACTCCAAACGGAGGAGCAAAATCATAATGATAATCACAATGTACTCAATCACGAATCTAAGCACGATAAGATAACAAAGAAGACTAACAGCTACCAAGTCTAAACAACTGCAACTAAAAACAACCACAACATCAATAATAATAATACATCATCCAAAATCATATACAATACAAGGTCTCAATTTAAAACCGTAGACAAATCCGGTACCAAAAGCTAATAAAAATAATAACAAGGTCTTAGTGATCCCGGCTACCAACCCGAAAATTACTCCTAAACTAGAGGGTCCCTGTCTGCACCGTCGATAGGCTGAGGTCCATAAAACTTCGGACATCAATCCTCCGGATACTCTGGAAAAAATATGTCCAGTCAGGACTGGAGCAAGTACACCTCTAACAGCAGTTCCAGTTAAATGATAAAAACTATAAAACAGTTGTAGCAAGTAGCAAGGAGAATAAAATATAGTATAAATAAGAAATATATATATGTCACTGGTGCATAAAGGTAAAGATGCATGAATATCAGAGCAAGATAGTAAAGACTGCAGGATACAAGAAATCTAAACTAAGAGTAAGTCTGTGCACATAAACGTGTAGTGAGTCCAGCATGAATACATGTAGTGAGTCAAGTCCAGAAACATATAAGTGAGACCAGCAAGAAATGCAAGAGAGTCCAGACTATAAAGAATGAACTCGTATCTTTGAAATACCTGTTTCGACATGTGAACGACTAAGGGTAAGTACGGCTCACCGTACACTGGGTGCACGGCTGCTATCATTCCAGATTAGACCAGAGGGGGTGATTCCTGATGATTCCAGATGAGAATATTTACATGTCTACTCGAGTATTTCCCCGCCCCGACTAGTACAAGTGAATCCAAGACCCGACACGTAAATCAAGTATGAGTCCATCCTGAAACATGAGTGATGCTTGTAGTGATGCCTGTAGGTGATGCCAGTAGTGATTCCAGAATAGAGGTCAGAAACATGAAATATACGTGTCGCAAGTAAATGAATCCAGAAATACTAGTTCGTGTCCTGTGTTGTGCCAGAAAAATCAGATGATACTATACTAGAAGCTGAATCATAATAATCATCAGATAATAAAAACTATCAGAGAATGTACTCGCCTGACGTCCTAAGCAACTGGCAATCCGAACTGGTGTCGCAAGGACCTATTGCAAAAAGCAAGGTTAAACAGGTTTCTAATGAGTTAAATAGATATAAAATAATTAAAAATAGGCTTCTAGGGTCGTTCTAGGTCAAACGGGTCAAACGGGTCAAACCGGTGAAATATGGGTCAAAAAGTCAACTCTTGTTCTAAAAAGTCAACTCTAGGTCAAATCTAGGTCAAAAGTTGACTTTGGCGGTCAACCGAGTCAACTACGGTCAACTCTAGGTCAAACTAGGGTGCCCCTAAAATTCTAGGTCAAAACTAGGTCATTAAGCTAATAAACCCTCAAACTCGCCTCCTTGAGATACCGGGATACCCTCGGTATCCGATACCTTAACCTAGGCAACGTATCCCGCCTAAACCCGCTAAAACCTATGCTAGCACGCGTAAATATATACACATATACATAAAAATCTATCTCTAAACTCAAACCTAGGCAATTGCTCAAAAACTCCGCTCGAAACTCAATACCTTGGATATCTCAAGGTATTGAGATACCTTGGTATCTCAAGGTATTGAGATATCTCCCAATACCCCTCTAACTACTCCTCTAGTTAGCTATTTAAGCATATAGATATATACCTAGTTAATAATCTAGGCTAGAAAATATATATCTAATACATATATGCATATACCTACGTATCTATATGTATACCTATTCACACATGCACACATATACCCATATATATAACCAAACTCAATATGTATATATATATCTATATCTAGTATCTATACATATATATAGCTATATATATATATATATATATATATATATATATATATATATATATATATATATATATATATATACACACACACACACACACACACACACATATATATATATATATATATATATATATATATATATATATATATATATATATATATATATATATAGCTAACTAACTATCTATCTATCTATCTATCTATCTATCTATCTATCTATCTATCTATCTATCTAATATCTAGCTATCTATCAATCTATCTATCTAACTATCTAATATCTATCTATCTATTTATCTAGCTATCTATGTATTCATCTAGCTATCTAGATATCTATCTATCTATCCATCTATCTATCAATCTATTAATCTATCCATCCATCCATCCATCCATCCATCCATCCATCTATCTATTCATCAAACTATCTATCTATCCATATATCTATCTATCTATCTATTTATCTATCAATATATCTATCTATCTATCTATCTATCTATCTATTTATCTATCTATCTATCTATCTATCTATCAATACCCTTGCTACCCGCCTCGCCTAGCTAATGCAATGCGCTGCGCTGCTGCTGCTGCGAATGCTAGCTGCTGCTGCTGGCAATGATGCTGCTGCTGTGCAGTGCGCTGCAGCACACTCCGCTGCGGCACGCGCTGCTGCCTCGCTGCACAACCCACACACAGACACGACCGCGCACACAAACACACAGACACAGACACACACACACACACACACACACACACACACACACACACACACACACATATATATATATATATATATACACACATACACACTAATACATATATACTTACACACACATATACACTCACATTCACACATAAAAACACACACACCAAATCCACCACACCAAGCTTCCAAGCTTCCAATCCAAGCTCCAATACCAAATCTAAGCTCTACCCACCTAGGTTAGGGAAAAGTGTAGGGTTAGGGTTCACATTCATGGAGAATAGAAGAAGGAGGAGAAAAGACTTACTTGGTAGTGGGAAGAAGAAAGGAAGAAGAAGGAAAGAGTGGAGAAAAGAAGAAGAATGAAGAAGAAGAAAAAGAAATGGGGGGGGCTGCTGTGATTTGGTCGGGAATGGGGTTAGGGGAACCGGCCACATGCAATAAAGGGTTTACCTAAGTCCAAAAGACCAAAATGCCCTCTCCTAGCTTGGGTTTTGGGTTCCAAAATCACTCAAACTAACTTCCAATCTCTCCAACTAACCTACTAAAAATATAATAAATATTCTAAACCCAAAAATAGGTCTTACAAAGGTGTGGGTTGGGTCGGACATGGGTCCACTAGGGTCTGACATGGGTCCAGGCTAGCCAAAATCTAAAAACAATCAATATAAAAATAATACAACCACTAATTAAATATAAATATAATTAATTATAAATAATACACAATTAACCAAATTAAAAAAAAACCCGGCTCAGGAAATGGGGTAGTGACACAGGTGACCTGCACTTTCGGCCATATAGTGTCTCGAATGGTGCCATCTGGATACTTGCTTTGAAACTATTGTTGTAGGAGAATTCGACCAAGTATAAATGATCCTCCTACGAACCACCAAAGTCAAGGGTACATGAACGAAGTATATCTTCTAGAGTCCGTATGGTTCACTCTGACTGATCATCTGTCTGCGGGTGGTAGGCTATATTAAACTTTAGACGGATATCTTAGCTCTCATGAAGACTTTGCTAAAAATCAAAAATAAACCTGGAATCTTTATCCGAGACTATGCTAACTGGCATACTATGTAGTCTGACAATCTGTCTCATGTACATCTCAACTAACTGTTTTATGGACTGGCCAATTCTAAAAGGAAGAAAGTTTACAACTTTCGTAAGACAATCCACTATTACCCAAATAGCATCTCTGCCGTCTGGGGCCTGGGAAGTCCTGATATGAAATCCATGGTGATATGCTCCCATTTTTACTCCAAAATTGGAAAAGGTTAAAGAAGTCCCGTGGGTCTCTGATACTCAGCTTTAACTTGTTGACAGACCAAACATCGAAAGATAAACCGAGCTATTTCTCTCTTTATTTCGTTCTGCCAGAAATGCTGACGAATATCTCTGTACATTTTTGTTCCTCTGGGATGCACTGAATACTGCGAACTATGAGATTCTACCAAAATCTCGCGACGAAGGTCTCCACTTGGTACACAAAGCCGATTCCCAAAATGGAGGGTTCCGTCACTGTGAATGCTTAGTTCTGGTCTACGTCCTGCCTCACACTCTACTCTGAGATGCTGAAGCTTGACATCTGTTGGTTATGCTACCTTGATTCTTTCTACTATACTGGAATAAAATTACAGACCAGCCATCAATGCTGTGTTGCCAGACAATATTACTTCTATGCCCATCTTCTGAAGATCTTCAAAAAATTTTGCTACGCCATAAGAAAATAAGCTCATGCTCTCCTGCTTAAGGCATCCACTACGATATTGGTCTTCCCAGGGTGATACTGAAGGTCAAGGTCATAGTTCATCATCAACTCTAGCCATCTTCTCTACCTCATGTTGAGATCCTTCTGAGTAAAGACATACTTCAAACTCTTGTGATCAGTATAAATCTTTACTCAATCTCCATAGAGGTAATGTCTCCAAAGTTTGAGTGCAAAGACAACTGCTGCTAACTTTAAGTCATGCGTCGGATAGTTCATCTCATAGTCTCGAAGCTGCCGAGACGCATAAGCTATAACCTTGCCATGCTGCATAAGAACACATCCTAATCCTCTGCCTGATACATCACAATATACGGTAAAACCATATATTCTATCTAGAAGAGTCAAAATATGTGTCGTGATCAACTTCTGCTTGAGCTTCTTGAAAGAGGTTTGACATTCAAGGGTGTAGAAATTCTAGCAAAGTCTGTGTCACTTCCCGTTCTCGATATTCGTATTTGCAGCGTATTTAATTTTATTGCTAACATAGTTGTATGTTATAGAGAGACTAGACCCATTCTTTGGTTCACTTGGATCTTGGTTTATTTGTTTGGTTTGGTTTGATCATGAGTTGAACCCATGGTCCAAACCTCAGAACCTTCATATATAACCCAACTTCACACTCTCTCTCTCTCTTCTCATTATTCTTCTTCCATTCTCTCTCTTAGGTTTTCTCTCTCCCTCCATAGGCAAGTACACCTTGCATGAGGAATGAAGAAACTCTCTATTTTATTGTTCTATTAGGTTTATTATGTGTTTCTCCATATATTTAAAACTTGGTATTTTCGGTTTTGGTCGATAGATTAGTGTAGATCTAGACTTTTAGTTTAGAAGCTTTTTATGTGTTCTTGAGTTTTCTTGTGTTTTGATCACCTAAAACTTATTGTTTTCGAAAACTTATTATTCTATGTTGATAAGCACTTGATTTTGAGTAGTTTAGAACTTTACTTTGCTGGATTTGGACTTTATTTGAGGTTTCTATGGAAGAAAAAAAAAATATTTTCGAGATTTTGGCCATGGCCGAAAAGCTGCTGTTGGAGGAGACGAAGGAGAGCTATGCGACACTCTGTGCTGTGCGGCCTGGACTTCTCGTCTCGAGTCAGCATATGGCCAACCTTGTTGGACGTATGACTGAATCTGCACATGCGCCCCTTGGTCAAATGCATGAACTTGGACGAATGAAACTTAGCAAATTAAAGAAATTTCACTAAGTCCTAAAATATTTCTTGCGGCCAAGTGTGTAGCGGCCTCATCGACCATGCGTCCAGGAGCTATTCGTCTCTCTTCTTCTGGACGCATAACTTCTCACCGACTTGGCATGACTTTGTATAATTTTATCTTTTCTTCTGACACACTTTATTGCTTGTCACATCAGTCACATCTATCACTTTATTTTACTTCTTCTGACTTGCATTTATTGATTGTCACATTGCACATTTTTTGAAGTGTGGACTTTGCCTCGCCTATGTGTCCAAGCCAACCATGTGGCCTCGATCGCATGTGGCCTTGACCCTATGCGACCTCGACTTCATGCGACACCCTGTCTCATGCGGCCCCCTATTTTTTGCACACATGGACACTTATTTAATTTAATATTTTTAATTGATTGGTTGATTGTGATGCTATATGTTAAATATAGAAATGACTTGTATGACCCAGATATGATCATGTGCTAAATTTGACTAAGCACCTAACATGAGCCCTGTAGATGTGGCCTTATATGTACCAACTTGCTAATTAAAATACTTTTTCTTGACCACCTTATTATATGTTGGATAGAATAAGGGGCGTAGTTGAACTCGGGGGAGGGTCTGCAATTTTGGTCCTTGTTTGGTTTAAGGATTATGAATCTAATCTCGAAGGGTCTCGCACTACTCTTATCCTCATCTATCGATATAATAAAGTTACAATTAATGTGACCAGTGATTGACTGTCTTGTCCTGAATAACTTATTACGTGATAACTTGTCCATGATCTGGATTCTAGAACTTGTTCCTGCCCTGACTATTATATCTGTGCTGATACACTTGATTGCACCAAGAGTGCTACTTGATAGATACAAATATGGTGAGCTATCGTTCCACACACTCATGCTATGTGATATATGTAATTATTTCCATGCACGAATTTGATAGTTGGACAGCGACTTTAGCCATGGCTAGATAGTATTGATTGTTGCATCACACTTGGGTGAATCCAGATTTAACTTTCGAGTAACAATATTGATTCGTATATAGAGTGCCCATACTTAAAGTATGACATCTAAGAAGGAATATTCATGTGACCACGATATAGGATTCTAATTAACCTAGGGTTAACTAGGCAACTAAATTTATAGAGCATTGAGAGGGAACAATATCTAGAGATCGTGCATGTCGATCCACCCTAAATTAGGTGGGAGTAAAGAAATATTGTATATCATCCGCACTAGTGGAGTACAGTTTCTAATTTAATTATAAGACCGAGCCAGTATCTTTTCTATAGAAAGCCAAGAACTGTTACTAATCATTAATTAGCTCAGTGCCCTTGAAAGGGACTAGTGCATCATTTTACATATATACTTGCTCGTATATCATTCATTGTTTCAGCCAGCCCTGCTCGATTATGGCACGATATGAGAATACTCATATATTACATTACTGGGATAACCCAGAGATCACATATCAAGTCGTAATACATGATTGGCCATCTAATTTGCTTATATTATGCGTCTAGCCAGGAAAGTTAGCTATCGTGGTATGATGATTCAACCCATGTCCTTGTCTGGTTGTTGGGTTGCATCATTATGTTACGATAATCCATGGACTGAAGCTATCTATCTCTGCTTGCATATTGTGCCTTTTGTTGAGTGAAATTAGGGACACATGTTGTTGTAGCATGATAGTTCAACTCATGTCCTTGTTTGGTTGTTGGGTTGCTTTGTGTTACGATGGGTTGTGGACTGAAACTACGATGTAGAATTATTTTATCTTGACCATAATCAAGGGACGTATTTTATCTTGATGTTATAGGGCACTTCATGTCCTTGTTTGGTGAAGGGGTATCGTATCATGTCATAGATGGAACATATGCCATTGATTGTTGGCTCACGCATCTCATGCTATTGAACTGGTTTTTATTTATTTATTTCGTGCTTCCTTTGTGGTACTTTCTATTTAGGGTCTGACCCCACTGTTTTGAATGGGCAGGTTTAGAGCCAGCACCTAAGGATCGAGCTTACTTCTCCCCATCTAGGAGACTTGATTATAGTATACACCCCCTTGTCTCTAGACAACCTTAACATATTGCGGGTTGCTTTAGTATTCCTCAAGGTATGGTTGGCTGAGTCATTCTCTGATCTCCGGTATTCTAGTTCTGGGACGTGACAAGATTTTAGTGGTAACCCAGAATTTTTTAGACTTTTAGGGTGGCTTGATCATATGATGTCTCAATCAAACATGCTCCTCCTTGAAATCCTGAATATGTCTACTCGAAACTCAGCTTGACTTCTGTACCATTAATATCTCGATAATTTTTTGTCATGTTCTTGATTTATCTTGTGTCCTTTTCCTTAGGGATTCTTGTAAACCCCCTCGACCAAAATTAGGCCTACTTTGCTTAGATAGAGAGACTAGGGCTAGTTTGAATCCAAATAGAAATAGAACACTGTGTTTTAATTGATTTTACAATATTTATATCACTTAGTGCACCTTACCATTGCTTCGATAAATGGAGCACTACACTAGCCATTGCCTTCCTACAAATTTTACACCCTTGTCCTAGACGTGCTAGTCATCTATTCTGACCTTTGTGTAACTTATAATTATGCTCTCTTGTGCTACATTTTAGTCACACAATATTCGTCGCAGACGTTTATATTTAATTCTAAATAAATTCAACTTTGTATCCGTGTGCGTTCTAATAGAAATTAGAGACACAATCTTGACCCGTTTTGTGCAATCCAAATTTATGATAATATTCTGTCCTGAGTCCCCTACGTCCTTGACACTTATGTCCTACCTAATTTTTATCCCATATACTTCCAATTAATTTTAGAACACCAATTACATCAATTTTAATTAAATTGATGTGAGGACCCAACTTGAAACAAAACTAGAACCAACACCAAACCAATCCCCCATTTATACCCTCAAGACTCATACTAAACACCACACATCCTTTTTAGCCATTACATCACACCAAACATGGTTTTTTCCCCTCATTTAACCCCAAAACCTACTTTCTGTGCAATTTTCCAATTGTTGGGGGCTTATTTGCAAAAATACAATGATGTGTCACCATCCTATTGGTCAAGCACATGAAGAAAACACCTCCCCTTCCCTTTGACCGGTCCTCCCTCTCTCTCTCCCCCCTTTTTGTTTGTACTCTCCCCTCATGATTAATCTAGGCCACTCATTCAAATGGAGCCATCCTCACCACACAACACCCTCTCCTATATATATGTATACTAATCCCTCTCCCAATGCAAACCCCATCCCAAGATGTACTTGGCGGGCCCTAATCCCTAGGTTGTCAACATCACCCTCTCTCTCCTACATGCAAAACTATCATCTCCATTATTATTTTCAACATCACCCTTTTCCCTTCAAACCTAACCCTAACTATACACCCATCTGCTGTTCACCCTCAACCAATCCGAGTCCGGCCACCCCCTTCCCACCAACCTGCCGGAGCCGACCTCGTTGCCCGCCTGCACAGTCCTCGACCCCCGCCGTCTCCTCCCTGAGCAGCAAGAAGCCAACCCCCTCGTCTGAATGTTCACTTCCCAACCCGTAGCCATCTTCCCCTCGTCCACTCCGGCCATCCTCCTTCCGCCGAAGTCGACACAGCAGCTACGACCCTCCCTCGCTGTCCGCCCACGACCGACTTCGTCTCCTCCTCCTCATCTTCCCCGGACGACCACCGAGCCCCGCCTCTTCTCCTCCTCCTCGACACCCTGAGCACAGCCAACCCCCTCGCCTGAACCGACCACCACCTCACTCCCCTCTTCTTCTTCCTCCTCTTTTCGGCCATATCTCGGCTGAACCGCCAGTGACAGCCGAGCACGACCACCTCTTCCCTGAACACGACACCACGACTGAACCACCCCCTCTTCCCCGCCTGTCAGTCAGTTCCTCTCCTCCTCCTTGCCTGAACAACCTCTCCTCGACCCCATGATCGCCTGAGCTCCTCCGGCCATCCCTGGTTTTCAACATCACCATCATCCTCACCTTAACCATTATCCATACCATCATCATCATCATAACCTTAATCATCATCATAATCATCACCATCATCATCACCATCATCATTACCCTCATCATCACCATCAACATCCTCATCAACACCAATCATTATCCTCATCATCATCATCATTAACCCAATCATCATTACCCTCGTCCTCATCATCAACATCGACATCATCGTAGTCATCGTGGACCCGTCTCCCTCGCCAAAGATGACCTGCAACAGTCTCCCCCGATCCTCGTGTCGTGTACGCTAAACCCAAGGTTTGAACATGTCCCTCTCCTTTCATTTTATGTGTGCTTGTGATTAGTATTGCTTCATAGTTCAGTTCAGTTCAGACCGTATCGGTTCACCTAAAGACTAGTGTCCGTGTGTGTAGGATAAATAATTGGTGCATATACATTGTGTGGTAATTAATGCTAGTACTAGGTATGACTGTATTATAGATGTTGAGTGACCATAAGTGTTAGTAGTGGATACCCTGTATTGACATTTGACCGTATGACCCGTATGCATACACGTATGCGTATGTATATAATATTCAGATATATATATATATATATATATATATATATATATATATATATATATATATATATAAGTAATTAAATGTTAAACCTAATTATGACCATATACGTAATTGTACTATACGACCCTAGGACACCGTGGATTTTTTCGCATATTTGCATATGACTTTGTGACCTGAATATTAGGGTATTGTCTGCCTTGTGTACATTAACATACTGGCTTAGACACATGTTAGTTGACTGTCTGGTTATACGCAGCATTTGAAGACGTGACACCGCGTAATTAGACGCACAGTTGACCCTGTTAGTTGACCAGTGTCACCCCTAGCGTACCCTCTGAGTCCAGTGTATTTATGGTTGTGTATGTGCTAGTGTAATGGCTGATGTTATATTATATTATATTATATTATATGTATATAAGACCTATCGGATTGTTCTACGAGACTTCAGGAGCAGGTTATTGGCACTACGCAACTTCCTTGCCATGCAAGTATACCTTGCCTTGTTGTACTGTTTAAATACAGTTATTGCTTAGTTGCATGTTTTATTATTTTAATATTGTATTTAACTGTGCACGTCCGAGAAAGACTAGGGTGCAGTCAACGAAGACGTTGACGTTAGGACTTGTGTCTGACCTAGTATCTAGTGGACGCACCTAAAGTTGTGGAGTTATCGGTATGACTCTCCAGGCCTTGACACGTATCATTGCACGTCACAGAGTGAGTTCATGTAGGGATGCATGCTTCATACTCGACTGGCCATCGGTGTGAGCAGCACGTGTGACGGTATTTAGCTTAGTTTTTATTTCTATAGAGACTTGCATTATAGTACGAGATGTCCACGTCGTGTTCGCGACTTGTACATTTGCATTGGGCAGGGAGGACGACTAGTAGGCATATGGGACACCCACCTCCTTTATACAGATACCACATTCTTCGGAGCGATACAGACGTATATATTTATGCAGATACCATATTCTTTAGAGTGTTGGGCGTTACTTATGGTTTTGCAGATATCACACTCTATAGAACGTTGGACGTTATTACTTATACAGATACCACGCTCCTCGGAGCTGGACGTTATTATATTACAAAGTGCCCTTGTTATGGGGGCATATGTGACATATACTAGCAAATCACGGCGATTGGTGAATTACGTCAGCATATGTCTAGCCTACACTTTCCCATACGCACAAAGTTGTCATCAAATTGCATTCACTTAGATGGTTAGAACACCCCATTTATTTATTCAGTATTTACTTTATGGCATGCTTCTATGTATCTTGTTATGTCCCTCTGAGGACCTGGTCCCTTTCCAGGTGTAGATGTTCATGAGTATTCGCAGGAGCACAGATCCGGACTTGCTACTTATTTTTTGAGGAGGTTTTCTCTTCGAGCCTTATTGCTTATTAATGGATGTACTTGTTTTGTTTATTTTATATTCTAGTTTGGCAGTGGATTTGTTTCCACCCGACTATCATCCTTTGATAATTTGTATTGAGATTTAGTCACATAGATATTGGTTATCTATTTATTTATGATTTCTGTGGATGAGATTTAGTTATGTCCTGTGACTTGTGATAATTATATACCACTTGTGAATTGTTGTTCATAATACAGCGTACGCATGCGTTATAGTTTTCTATATATTGGAGTTGTCATATACATGCGACTGGTATGTTTACGTGTTCCTAGTCCTACGCATTTTGGGACTGGGGCGTGACAATTCTCCAACATCGGTGGGTGGAGCACCAATAATTTTAGCAGAACAAGGATCCGTTGGTCCGCAGCGAGAGGCAACATCTGTACCTGGAGGGATCAGGGTAGAACCAGTGGAGGAACCCGAGGAGCAATATGTACCAGAAGTTCCAGTACCCCCCGTCGTACCAGTAGGGCCAGTAGAACTTGATACACCGACGTTGCTAGAAATTATACTAGGAATGATGGCGACACAACAACATCAATAGCTTTAGCAGCATGAGCAGCATGTCTTATTAAATCAAGGATTACAGAAGGCCTTGGAAAGGAGTGTTAAAACAGACTCAGCGGCATCGGAGAGATTCTGCCGACTCAATTCTAAGTATTTTGATGGCACGGAGGATGCCATTATCATAGACGCTTGGCTGCAAAGTATAGGGACGATATTGACAACGACAAAGGTTCCAGCTGAGGAACAAGTTGATCAGGTCCGATTGCAACTCCAGGACCTTGCTAGAGATTGGTTAGCAGCAGAAGAAGTTAGATTATTACAACATTTTTCATGGGACAACTTCAGGGCCAATTTCAGGGTTAAGTATTTCGGAGTGGTAGCACAGTATGAGCTACAATAGAGGTTTATCAACCTCAAGCAGTCTGGAAGGACAGTAGATGGCTACGCGACAGAGTTCTGCAGACTTAGCATATTTGCTTTGACGATGGTAGAAATAGAACTAGAGAGAGCAATGTGGTTTCAGTACAGACTTTATTTGGAGATTCAACAATTGGTAGAGGGCCATAACTACCAGACTTTCGATGAAGTATTGATCGCATCTAGACGGCATGAGCTGACGATGCAGAGGTTAGCTTCAAGGACGGGAGGATAGAAGAGGTCTCATGCACAAAGCGGAGGAGGAGGACCAACACAGTATACGTTAATACCAGATCCTGGCATTCGCATCCATGATACAACGCCAATGAGGCCAGTGGCATCGGCAACAATAACACCAGTTCGACCGTATCAGCCGAGGTAGCAGCAGCAACAACGATTGGGAGCCCCAGTCGGATGTACGTATTGTGGCAAGGGCGGCCATACCAAAGATGTGTGTAGGAAATCACAAGGGCTGTGCTTACGATGAGGTAGTCCAGATCATTGAATTGCCAATTGTTCGATGATTCAGAGGATTGAAGGACCGGCGCAATGGTTAGCATTACCATCACCAGAAGCAGCTCAGTCAGAGGACCAGCTCTGGCAATCAGGCCATTGGCTCAGCGTCCATTGCCTACGCAAACTCAGATGTACAACCAGTAAATAAATCAATAATATGGGCAGTAGAGGCCACAACTGCGTATTCAAGGGAGGCAACAACAAGGAGCACAACAAGGCCAATGACAAGCTTTTACCCTATCTCTGGAGGAGGCCTTGGCATCAGGTGACGTGGTGGCAGGTAACATTCTCGTTACATCTTTTTCTGCCGTAGCATTATTTGATTCAGTAGCATCCCATTCATTTGTATGTGCACGATTTATGACACGTATTGGATTAGAGTTCGAGTCATTGCCAGAGAGGTTGAATATACTCACCGATAATGGTCTCGTAGGAGTCAGTAGAGTATGTTTAGCGTGTCCAATCGTAGTATGCGGGCATTTATTACCTGAAAGGTTGATCGAGTTCCCTATGGGTAATTTTGATGTTATTTTATGCATGGACTGGTTGAGAGATAGTCATGCGACGAGAGATTGCCGTAGGGGTAGAGTATTATTTAACATCCCGGACAAGAAAGAGTTTATCTTCAATAGAACAGGGAAGGATTAGCATGAAGGTGGCATTGCAGCAGTAGAAGGAGTTAACGATCAGTTTTCCAGAATAATTGAAGAATTTCTTGATGTATTTCCAGAAGAGCTTCTAGGATTACCTCCAGTAAGAGAAATAAAGTTCTACGTAGAGTTAAAACCAGGAGCAGAACTAGTTTCCAACAAGGTCTACCAGATATCACCAATGGAACTTAACTAGTTATATCAGCACGTGGAGGAACTGAAGGTGAAGAAGTTTATTCGGGCTAGTGGATCAACATGGGGAGCACCAGCACTTCTAGTAAAGAAGAAGGACGGGTCGACACGGTTGTGTGTCTATTATAGGCAGTTGAATGCCTTAACAATGAAAAACAAGTATCCATTGCCTAGGATTGATAACTTGTTTGACCAATTGAGTGAAGCAAAAGTATTTTCCAAGGTAGACCTCTGATCAGGGTATTATCAAGTAAGGGTCCGGGAGCAAGATATACCAAAGACAACATTTTGATCTCGATATGGGCATTATAAATTCTTAGTTATGCCATTCAGATTGACCAATGCTCTAGCAATATTTATGGATTTGATGAATCGTATCTTCATGCCGTACCTAGATCAATTTGTAGTGGTATTCATATACTATACTCTTGTCTACTCCAATAATGAAGAAGAGCATAAAAAAATCTTCGAAAAGTGTTACAAGTTCTGAGGGAGCATCAGTTGTATGCCAAGCTTAGTAAGTGTGAATTATGGTTAGATCATGTGTCATTCTTAGGGCACATCATCTCAGGAGAAAGAGTGTCAGTGGACCCCAAGAAGGTTGAAGCAGTAGATAATTGGTCAGTCCCGAAGCCAGTAGCAGATGTGCGAATTTCCTTGGGATTAGCGAGATATTATCGAAGGTTCATGGCAGACTTTGCACGAATTTTAGCGCTAATGGCTCGTCTTACCCGCAAGGAGGTAAAGTTTGTTTGGTCGGTAGAGTGTCAAGCAGCATTTGAGAAGTTGAAATAGAAGTTGATATAAACACCGATCCTTACACTTCTAGTAGGATCAGGAGGATTCACAGTTTGTTGTGATGCATCGGGAAAATAACTTGGATGTGTATTGATGCAGTATAGAAAGTGTAGAAGCATAAAAAGTACTCCTAAGACGGATTGTGCAAATTCCTACAAAAAGACCAAATAAGCAGAAGAATGGCACACTTTCTACTTATTTCAGAAGTGAGACGTGCATTTTCTACTTTGGCGCACTTTCTAGCATTTCAGAGGATGGCACATTATTCAGAGGGCAAAAAAGTAGCGCACTTTCTTTATGTTAGCAAAACTGGCGCATAAACGATTCTCTCTCTCTCTCTCTCAAGCATTTAATGCAACAGACTGACAACTGACATATACAGAAGCCGAAGAGTCAAAAGTCATCATTACAACAGAGCGGCGGCACGAAAACCCAGGTTATCGTTTAGTGACCCAGCCTCAGTGCCATTCTCCTCTCAAAAGTACGCCACAGTGCCACTCCTCTCAAAAGTGCACCACAGTGCCACTGCTTCAAAAGTGCGTCGTAGTGCCACTCCTCTCAAAAGTCTGCCGCAATGTCACTTTTCTTAAAAGTGTGCCGTAGTGCCACTCCTTTCAAAAGTGCGCCGTAGTGCCGCTCCTCTCAAAAGTACACCACATTGTTACTCCTCACAAAAATACGTCGCAGTGCCACTTCTCTAAAAACGTACGCCGCAGTGCCACTCCTTCAAAAATGTGCCAGTCTCCAGATGACTCCTAAAGTATGCATGCTATCCACCAACAGTGAGTGGTTATAAATGTGTGTTATATATGTCGTACTTCTCGTGAAAGGTATAAAAATAACTGTCCTCCATGACCTACGATTTTCTCGCATAGGAAGCTACATGTCAAGAAGGCAGCAAGTTGTGCACTCACTCATGCATAACGTGGGATGTTAATCCACTAAAAGTGCGCATACAATGGTAAAATATTGTTGAATGTGCAAAGTGCGCGCACATTCTCATAACCGCTCCTAAGCTCTATAAATACAGGTTCTTTGTAACTTAGATAGGGGATCGATCAGAAGAGCAAAAATCGAAAAACATACCCATACATACCTACATATAGAGGGATCTACCTACACTTACACAGAGAAGAGCATACACAGATATAGAGAAAAATGAGCTAGAATTCTCAAGTCCTTGAAATTCAAAAGCAGAGCGAGAGAAATAGAAGCTTTTACGTGCCCCTGTGCCAAAGCTTTTCTATTATTTAATTCTCCAAGTTATTTGCAGCAATCTTCAAGACTTAGAAGTTCAAGAGCAGGGCGAGAGAAATAGAGTCTTCTCTTCCCTCTCTTGATTTACGCGAGCTTATTATACAAAAGCTTAAAGAGAGTAACCCTTCTGATACTACAATGGTGTTTCCTAATGAACATCATTTTAGTTGTCATAGAGTTGTAATTGAATGTTGCTGTGCGTCAGCAAAATGGTCTGTGTTTGACCGATTGACTTACACTATGTCTCCTAAGACTCAATGCCCAAAGCAAGTTGACAACCAGGAGCACGAGGACGAACCACTCTTTGCCTCAGCATATATGGCTTCGCATCTTTTCTGTGGTAGGAGACAACCAAAACAGAGTTCTTCAAGAACACCCAGTCAAAGAAGATTTGACCAACTCATTAATTTCTTTGAAGGAGTATACCAGAATACTCGTTCTCGAATACGAGAGCTCGTTCATCACGAGAATCCCCATTCCTCATAATCTAAAGTTGGGGGTAGCAATCCCCTCGATTCTGAAACTAACAGTGTAGACTCTAACTACACGGTTCTTTTTACCGACCCCTCTGTCATATATGTATATGCTAGTATTTATGTCGTCGGTGATGAAAAAGACGCTTCTCCATCAGAAGCTACTAAACAATGCCTCAGTTCATTAGAGGTCGCTCTTAGGGATATATACACCATGATGCAAAATATGCATCAAATGATGACAGCCCAACATCATGCTGCACCAGCACCAATCCAAGTGACCTCATTCACACAAGCACAACCTACTCCTGGGACAACACCTCTGTCGGATAACACAAATCTAGAAGCGCTCATAAACCAAGAGTCAGTAGGGCCAACTTTTAATCCTGTCAATATTGGGGGTAGATTTTCGCTAGTGATGATTCATGTTCAACTAGGATCTCATCAGTCAGCTACACTTCTCCTCCAGCACAAAATCCTCCGTAATCCTCCAGGACGAAGGAAGAATATTTCTTCGACGAGAGTGATATCCCCAGTATTTTCGAATGCATGATAAAAAGTAACAAGTTGCATTTGCCTGAAGTCAAGCGACCAAATGAGGCTGTTAAAATAGATGACCCGAGATACTACTTGTACCACTGATACGTAAGTCACCCTACCAAGGCTTGTTATGTCATGAAAAGGTAGATACAACAGTTGATAGATGCTAAAGCTATTATACTTCATAACGAAGAAAGAACAGTCACTGCCAACATGGTGTCTCTTCAATTCAGTAACTTTCCAGCATAAGAAGTCCTGAACGGCGTCGTTCCAATACCTCGAGCTACGATGGAAGTTGTAAATCTTCCACCGTCTAGAAGCCAAACAGGAAATTTGGTGCCCCTTACCACAGATTATAGCGAGATTATGTGGATTCATCCTGATCTGTTGTCAGACTGGAACCAGGGAGCAACATCTTCCAACTCAAAATCTAAGAAGGGTAAGAAGTATAAATTATGCAATATGATTTTTACAACTCTTCATTCAAACATAGATCAAGATCTCCATCAAGAAGATGTATCTCTCGAGATCAGATTTTAAAATCTGAACATTATCCCACTAAGCTCTGTTCGCAAGCTTCGCTTGACACACCGGTAATGGTCCATGATTGGCAGTATTTCGCTGTACAGGGCGCAACAAATCTTCAGTTCTTATAAAGGTGTTCCTACACAAATTTCTCATCCTTCTTCTGCAAACAGTATAACGTCAACCTCAACTCAAGTGCATAAGGAAGATCATCCTGAATTTTATCGATACAGCTAGTAATCTGTACACTTGATGCAAAATATGGGGTATGATTTTTAGAAAGCTGAAGGTTTGAACTCTGGCAAGGGATGACGTATTCCTCTACAACTCCGAGGACAGTCCAACAAATCTCGTAGTGGATTGGGCTACGACGAAACCATCCCCCAGATCAATTCCAAGAAAGGGCAGGATAAAAAGGAACTCAAGTCCGGTAACATGGTACTTTTTTTTCCAATGACCGAAGAAGAAGCTATGACTGGTACCAGATCCGGCAAAAATTATCATAAGACTTATGAATCTATCCTGGAAGATGATCCTGACACTCTTCCTACTTCGCCAACTCCTGTTATTCCGGTCACAACTGAACCTGGTCCTTCGAAGCCTACTACGGCAGAGAAAGAAAAGCAAAAGGAAGTACGCTTCAAAAAATCATTGAAGAAGAATGTACCCTAGGGACTTTAAAAGCCCTAAAATTTTGATATATTGGCACAACTATCCAATACCCCAGCTAGACTCTCCATATTCGAGTTGCTTCATTTGTCTAAGGAGACTCATGAAGCTTTGAGCGAAGCTCTGATACAGGAGGACTCATGCCTAGATCAACTCAAAACTCCTAATAAAGAGCCATTAGCATGTCCTCAATGCCACAATGTGATCGAGAAAATTCCAAACATCACCTTTACGCAAGATGACATGCTACTCAAAGATAATCAGCATGACAGGCCTTTGTACTATACCGGTTACATCGGATCTATCAAGGTGAACCAAATTCACATCGACCCTCGTTCTTCAGTCAATATCATGTCTAAAATTATGCTGAGAGGATTGAAGATACCAATGCACAACCTGTCTGCTACCAGTACTACAATTTAAGGCTTTAATGTTGGAATGAGTAAACCGCTAGAAAATATATGCCTAAAAATTTAGATTGGCGATCTACACACTGAAGTTACATGCTATATGATTGACTCTGACGTATCCTATAACGTTTTGTTGGGACGGCTATGGATACACGAGCATAAAATTGTGCCCTTCACCCTATATCAATGTTTCAAGTGCGCGAACAATAGAGGAGAGGTCAAGACAGAGGTAGCTGACCTCAACCCTTTTAAAGGTGTCGAAGCCTATTTCGCTGACTCTGCACTATATACACCGAAGTACATGAAAGAAGAAGCTAATCAAGCTAGCTATGAAGCTAAAAATACTCCAAAAGAGGAGCCTCTGATAATCAGAGTCAAAGGACGTATTGCTCGTCCAACTCCTTCGAAGCCTCTCGACACCTACCTACACAAATTATCTCTATTGGTCATCAATCTTCGAGGTAATGAACAACCAACACTGGGAAAAGAGTCCCTTGTTATCGACATTCGTCGTAACAAGCAATCAACGTCAGCGAATCAACCCATAGTCATCAATCTGGCCAAGCCTCCTGTCAAAGCTGAAGACTTTGCTGACTATGTGGAAGATGAAGAAATTCTATATTTCATGAATAAAGAGGACTCTACTTCGCACTATATTGATATAGAACCCTTTGCTAAAAAATTCTTAGAGGATTTTTGCCTCTACGAACCTCTGTCTATACCGATGGAATCTCCATTCCAATACAGTTTATCATATGAACTTTATGAGGAGGCATACTTCATAGTCCCGGCAAGACAGAACAAGCAACGTTAGATAATTTTTGGCAAGACAGAATCAAGAGTCACACAGACTAATAATTCTGATGAAGATATAGAGAAGATACAACCATATCGTAACAATCAACCAGCCAAGAACATCATACAAAGGATGGGCTACGACTTAAAATCTGGCTTAGGACTAAATTATGGAAAAGGCATACAGACTCCTATACATCATATTTCTCCTAAAGGCAAGTCAAAAACATAATACCAACGGACTGGTCATGGTTTGGGATACGTTACACCACCAACAAGTCCTGAAAGTTCAGAATCAGAAGAAGAAATGTATTCTCACTCTTCTGACTCATCATTGTGGGTTTCTGACGAAAGCATAGGTGACGTATTCAAACAGGCATTCTCTGTAAATATGATGTCAACTACCCCAGATGAGGAAGACGTTGACTATCAAAACCATTCGAGAATGATCCATGGGCACGATACATGGATACTCAACGGGAGCTTCGATTCGAGCAGCGTGAACCGCCTATAGAGGATAAAATAATCCAAATTGATGTAGGAGAAAAATTTCCCCGAGACCAATCTTCATCAGTAAGTCTTCCTGAAGAATATCAACATACTTTACTCCAGCTAATAAAGGAGTATATCGATGTCTTCGCCTGGAGTTACGAGGATATGCTTGGCCTAGATCCCTAAATAGCCACACACAAGCTCAATATTCTTTCGAATGCTAAGCCACTGAAGTAGCAACAACGGCGATTTTGTCCGGATATGATATATTCAATTGAAGCATAAGTCAAGAAACTCATAGCATGTGGTGTTTGTGGTATTAAACGAAAGAATATAAATGTATTCGATATGGGGTTTATACGAAACCCGCCTTCTTTGGTTTACAAACAAACTTGAATAATTTGATCCTATACGAGGATATGGGAGTATAATTTATTTAATCTGGTAAATATTGCTATAGGTGTCTGATCTGCAGTCGATTATTTTAGCCCTTGGACCACACGATGTTGAAGAAGCGCCGTAGAAGACAGGAAGCAGCCTCGAAGGTTGCAAAAGAGGGTGGATGCACGATGCCAAAGTCGTCGATCCCTACTCTCTGCCTGAGCTCCGGATTCTCTCTCTCTCTCTCTCTCTCTCTCTCTCTTGACCTCCGGTTCGATCTTTCTTGGAAGTTCGACCTTGGATCTTTTCGACCTTCCAATTTTGTCGACCTTTCTCCCTGGATCTGATATTGGTTTCTTGACCAATTTTTTGACCTTTTCCTCATTGATAGAGGTCTCTATTTATAAAGTTTTGGTGACAGTGACCACTCCGTCGGTGTAGAAACCAAGGAGTGGAAAGTACAGCACCCTTTTACACAACGGTTAAAGTAACCAATGCCTGCGTATAGATGATCCTTTGAATGAGCGTGTGACGCGGGTCCAAATAAGGGACAAAACGCGTATAATTGCTATGAAGATCACGACGTAGAAGCCACATAGGTAGGTATCCATTGTGTAGAAGAGGTTGGCATAGAAGCCAAATGTCTGTCACCATGGCATAGAAGCCAAATGGTTATCAAACCGACATAGAAGCCGAATAGGCGTAGAAGCCGAACAGGCGTAGAAGCCGAGTGGTCATAGAGGCCGAACAAGCGTAGAAGCAGAGTGGTCATAAAGGCCGAGCAGGCATAGAAGCCGAGTGGTCGTAGAGGCCGAACAGGCGTAGAAGCCGAATGGGCGCAGAAGCCGAACAGGCGTAGAAGCCGAGTGGTCATAGAGACCGAGAGAGCACAGGAGCTGGATGGGCGTAGAAGCCGCTGCGTATCGTGCCAGAATGCTGATGGAGACGTCTTAGCCGGAATTACGGCTTTTAAAGATATAATCAAATCTCTTGCATTAAATGTCGAGATTTGCCACCATCCTGTGCATTAAATATGGAGGCGTGTCTTTGAAGGCCTGCAAGCCCTTCTGCGCATCAGTCGCAGAGACGTGCCTTGAGAAACTGTCACCGCTCTGTACATTTAGACGTAGAGACGTGCCTCGACCCCGTACGGAGTGCAGCTTTTGATGTGGCAGGCGGTTTGTCTACTGCAGAACGTAAAACAGCTTGTGTCTTCCTGTGTAAAACAAAGCAGCGTATCCCTTCGTGCTTGTAAAAGTAGTTTACGCAAAGGGGGGATGGCGGTATTTGACAGCCTGGGTCGAAGTGTTGTGTCATCATTATAGCCGTCGTCTGGGTAGTCGAGCCGTATCCCTTTGTCAGAAGCCCAGACGTCAGGTTCATTGCAGGATCTTCATTGCAGGGTCTGACAGGTTCACTTCGGAGAATACAAAGCGTCTCTTGTATACCTTAATGTTGCGTCTGAAAGGGGATGAGTTTTATGCCCTGGAGGCGATCAAGCACCCTGTTTACGCTGAAGCGGCTTGGACGTACTGCCTTACGCGGATGGTCCTTTTGAGCTTTTATATTTTCTGCTGCGTTTTTAGCGGAAAGAGCTCTGTTGCACGCTTGATGGCTCTTAAGGCCTCTGCTTACGCTGCTCTGCACCAATATGCCTCGTATAGTCATCCGGCGTATTTTTTATGCTTCTACAAGACCCCCTTCAAAGATTTCAAATTCCTCGGAAGTTGAAAAGCTTTGAATGAAGCATGAACCGCTCCTCGTGACTCGAAACATTTCTGAATGGAGCGTTGAAATGGTCGATGCTGACTTTGTGGCGGATTTATTGGGGACCGGTGTGACCTCTTTTGCCTATAAAAAGGCTGGGGGAGTTAACCTGTTCTCCCCACATTCCCATCACCACGCAGAGATGATCTGTCACGCCCCAGTCCCAAAATACCGAGGGACTGGACGTGTGGCAATGGCCAGCAGCATGCACCGATGGACAAACCCAATTTAATGGATCCATCGGGCATACTTAAGCTGTATTACATCAGTCAGGGTTTTACTATTCTCATCCACAAATAAAGATAGCAAAATCATCAAAAGAAATATTAAACAACAACAGTCTAAGTAAATAAAATCGGAGAACAATTCGATATTAAGTCTGTTTACAATGTTCTCAGAATCAGGAAATAAAGAGTTTAATTAAACAGGAAATAAGTCCATTTTGCCATAAAGACTGAGCAAGGCTAAGCAGTTGTTCAGGAGAAGTCCTCAACGATTACCTCGTCCTCAGGTTCAGGTACTGCTCCGAGTAGTGCCCCTGTTCCGTACACCTCAGGGTAGATCTCGTCTGCTATAACTGGAGAACAGAACCAGGTCCTTAGCGGGACATAACAAGGTACAAAAGAATACGAGCCAAAATACAGTGAAAGAACATGCACGTCAAACAAGATGTTAAACACAAGAGAAGCACAAGAAATTACTAAGTCTAAGACAGTGGCATGCCGATGTTGCTATCAAACAAATCTGGGTAAATAATTAAACTAGCTAAGTGATAATGCAAGTGAGAGTTATTATTCATACTCAGGCTGAGACTACTACAGGATCAGTGACAAGAAACCATAGCAGTGTTTTCTCGAAGGGCCAGTACAGGTGCCAAAGCTCTGTGTCAAAGACTAGGACACATCCAGATAACAATATATAATATATATTCAGCCTTGATATGGTAATACTCTCCCCACCCAATGAATCTCACATCACAGATCTTAATGTTCATGTTACGCAAGATTAAATTAATACAATAGGTCATTTATTAAGTTCTAAGAAAAATAAAGCTTAAATCAAGAAATCTATAACCTATACAAAACCTCCTTGAATAATCAGGAAGATTCTGTATCATGCTTTGTGTCAGGTGTCCTGGGTATAAAATACTTGATAGGGCAAGTACAAAATTCACAGAAATTAAAGCAAGAGAATTAAAATAAAACAATAACTGCATTTTATGGCAAGGTACACTTGCCTCGGTTTTCTGCTTCAGTTGTAGCTCGAGCTTCAGCTGGATTTCCAGGCAGTACTCCGGCTGCTGAAACAAACATCACCAACAGATCCAGAAAATATTAAACAGCTAAAAACGTCTGTCTTTGCGTCCAATTTGGAGACAAGGCAAAAACGTCATTTTTGGGACAAAACGGGGTCCAATTGTGGGCCGCTTTGCACCGAAAAACGCATCAGGGTCAAAGGTCTCAAAAATAGTCCAACTTAGTGTCAACAGGTCAGGAACGTTGATACGAACCCAACGGAACTTTCAGAATTGGATTCCGATGAGCCGTTCTCAAAATCGCCCGTCGGGTGGAGCCTATGGGGCCCACGACACACGATTTTGTCAACGTTCTCAGAATCGAACCAAACTTGGCTCACAGAACCAGCGTATTGCTATGAGTCCAATGGCGCAAGTTTTGTCTCGATCTGACTTGTGTACACTAAGTTACAATGAGAAACAGAAGGGTCGGATACGGGGCGGTGTCCGCGGATACGCACTGATTTCGGTGTGCATGCACACCCAAATCAGCTTCTGTGAAATCCCGCACATCCGTATCAACGACGCGCACGTATCTGTGAAGACCGCACGCGACCAAGTCGTCCCGTTTGGCGGGGCGTACTCGATTTCGGGGTAAAACAGGGTCTGGTTTTTTCCTGTTTTTGGATCGCGGTGTACGATCACCACAGGACGCGATGCCCCGAGCAGTTTGTCCGGGCACCGAGAGGTTCATACAGGCTACGCGATGCAATTTACGGAATTGAAATCCGAGCTACGAGCAAAAAGTTATGAATACCTGAAGTGGGCTTCAAAAACTGAATTCCTCGTGTCTCGAGTTGTGTCCGACACGAGTCCAAAACTAGGGTTAGGGTTTACTGTGCTCCTGTGTTGAATTCTCTGTGTCGGGTCCAGTCCTGTGTCCGGCCGAGTCTTCAGCTGTGTCCGGCAATGGGAGGCTTCGGCTGGAGGCGGGCTGCGGCGGCTCAGCGAGGTCGGAGAGCAGCGCGGTGGCGGAGGAGCTGGGAGGAAGGAGGCGTCGGGTGCTCACTGGGTCAGGGACTGTCGAGGGAACCGCCGGAGATGGCTGAGGCGTCTGGGGGACGCAGGGCTGAGCACGGCGAGGCTAGGGCGGAGTCGGGCGTCGGGCACGGTGGGGTGGCAGCGGGTTCGACGAGGACGAAGGCGGCGGGTTTGGGGGTTTTATAGCCGGAGATGGGGAGAGGGAGCGGCGTCCGGCGAGGGGAGAGGAAGATGGAGGGTCGGGTGGCCGTTACGCAGCGACGAGGTGGCGCGGGTAGGCGAGCGGGCGGCGGCCGTTACCGGCGGCGAGGAGGCGGACAGTCGGGCAGATGAAAGGTTTGGGGGAGATGGTTTAGCGGGTCGGGTCGGGTGGACGGGTGCGGGTTGGGCTGACCCGGCCTGACCCGTTTAGGCGGTTTAAGCGGGCTGGGCCGGGCTCGATGGGTTTGGGCCGGTCTGGTTTAAAAATAATTATCTAATAATTAAATAAATAAGTAATTACATAATAATAGTTATTAGGTGTTTAAAAATTTATCCGGGGTCCAATAAATTCCCGAAAAAATATCCTATGTCTAGTTTTTCATTTTACACCATAAAAGATTATTTTCATATTATTTTAATATTATTAAACATCAACTAAAAATCATTTATTATTAAAACACCTTAGTTTTAATTTCAGAAAATCTCAGAAAAATCCAGAAAATTGTAAAAATTTCCAAATTAAAATTTCTGAAAATCAGGGGGATTACTATATACCCCCCTTAAGAGGATTGCGTCCTCGCAATCAAAGAATAACCGGTCAACAGAGATGACACGGTTGCAAAATTTATTTGAATAAAAAAATCAAGGTTGAGGGTTTAAACACATAGGAAAAATCATTTCCCTAAGCAATAGAAGTTATGTAATTTCCCAAATATGGGAAATCTAGAAAATTACTGTTTTAGAAAACCAGGTTATATTTCAAAACTTATCAGGTCAACATTATAAAACATTCTAAGTTATTATCAAGTTCAAAACTAGGTTATCAATTGTTAGCAAGTTAAAATTATCAGTTTAAGGTTATCAGGTCAAGTCTGGGGTCACGAACTAGCAGGCACAACTACAGAAATGCTAGAAACGGAACAACTAAAACTTACTCGCATTAGCAATTCCATGGTTCTGCGCTTCTTCCACAGTCATCGTAAAAACTTGGTTGCGTCCTTGAGGTGGTGCTCTCTGATGTTGCTGGGCTTGCTGGTAGGGTGCTGCTTGATGTGCCAAGGGTGGCCTTGGTTGATGTCCTTCTGGTGCTGGTAGAGCTTGTGGGTTCGCTCTTGGTGCTTCCCTACGATCAGGGCAGTCCTTCACTGCATGCTGTCTGGATCCGCAACCTAAGCACAGTCCGTGTTTACGTCTACACTCCTTCTCCACATGGCCTATCTTGCCGCAGAAGTAACAAGTAGGAAGAGTCAGGGTTTTGGATGCAGATCCCTGTGGTGCTTGATGCAGATGAGGTTTCTTGGCAGCTTCTCCATTGTTTGCTCTGGCTGGTACTGATGTGGAAGGCCTATTCAGACTGGTTTCTCTCCTGGTGACGCGCTCCATGCGTCGAGCTGCAGCAAGGACGTTCGTGTACGAAGTTGGTACGACAGATCCAATCAGTTTCTGTAGTTCGATGTTGAGCCCGTCGAAAAACTTCTCAGCCTTCTCTATTTCAGTCGGGATCAAGGTAGGAGCGAAACGACTCAGACGAATAAACTCGGCGTTGTATTCTTCCACTGTCATAGCTTCCTGAGTGAGACGATTAAACTTGTCCCTCAGTTCTGATCGAGCGATAGTCGGTATGTACTTCTCCTGGAAGAGTCTGGAGAACTCTTCCCAAGTAACTCGGTCTGGTCCGAGCCTGGTCTCTTCGGATAGCCACCAGTGATGAGCATTGTCCGTCAATTGTATTCTGACGGCGGTCATCCAACGTTCTTGGGGAAGCTCAGCTGCTTCTAATTGATGACGAATATTGGTGAGCCATTCATGCACTTCTGTTGGTCCCTCCTTGCCAGAGAAAGTACGGGGCTTCAGCTGGCGGAAGTCTGTGATAGAGCCCGTCGGTTGCCGTCTAGCTGGTAGGTTGGCCTGCTCCAGTGCATTTACTAGGCTGTTCCTCAAGTACTCAGCCTCACGACGTTGGGCTTCGGTTTGAACTTGTTGCTGAGCTTACGTCATTGCGTAGAACATCTGGAACATCTACTGTCCGTCCATTGCTTGGCCTGGTGGAAAGGCAGGCATCTGTGGAGGAAACTGGGGTGGAGGTGGAATATCATCATGCCGAAATCTAGAAGATTGCGGATCTGCTTGTCTGCTTCGGTGAGTAGAGGGATCTCCACTTAACAGCGTTACTTCATCTTCTCCATAGGTGGCTTCAGCACCTATTGGTATTCTTGCTGGAGTTCCATCATTTTCTCGTGAATCCATTACTCTGTATCAACAATAAACTATAAGAGGCGCACAGGAGTCAAGGCAAGATGCAAATTAAAAATTAGTTTGAATACGATACAGATATCAAGAACGTTTGCAAGCAAGTGGATGAGATCCAAAAAACTTATCCTATTCTTATTGCAGGTCTGTTCGGTCCCTAAGTTGAAACCGAACTATTTAGTCATAGACCTGCATGGGCCACCATAAAAACCATGTCACGCCCCAGTCCCAAAATACCGAGGGACTGGACGCATGGCAATGGCCAGCAGCATGCACCGATGGACAAACCCAATTTAATGGATCCATCGGGCATACTTAAGCTGTATTACATCAGTCAGGGTTTTACTATTCTCATCCACAAATAAAGATAGCAAAATCATCAAAAGAAATATTAAACAACAAGAGTCTAAGTAAATAAAATCGGAGAATAATCCGATATTAAGTCTGTTTACAATGTTCTCAGAATCAGGAAATAAAGAGTTTAATTAAACAGGAAATAAGTCCATTTTGCCATAAAGACTGAGCAAGGCTAAGCAGTTGTTCAGGAGAAGTCCTCAACGATCACCTCGTCCTCAGGTTCAGGTACTGCTCCGAGTAGTGCCCCTGTTCCGTACACCTCAGGGTAGATCTCGTCTGCTATAACTGGAGAACAGAACCAGCTCCTCAGCGGGACGTAACAAGGTACAAAAGAATACGAGCCAAAATACAGTGAAAGAACATGCACGTCAAACAAGATGTTAAACACAAGAGAAGCACAAGAAATTACTAAGTCTAAGACAGTGGCATGCCGATGTTGCTATCAAACAAATCTGGATAAATAATTAAACTAGCTAAGTGATAATGCAAGTGAGAGTTATTATTCATACTCAGGCTGAGACTACTACAGGATCAGTGATAAAAAACTATAGCAGTGTTTTCTCGAAGGGCCAGTACAGGTGCCAAAGCTCTGTGTCAGAGACTAGGACACATCCAGATAACAATATATAATATATATTCAGCCTTGATATGGTAATACTCTCCCCACCCAATGAATCTCATATCACAGATCTCAATGTTCATGTTACGCAAGATTAAATTAATACAATAGGTTATTTATTAAGTTCTAAGAAAAATAAAGCTTAAATCAAGAAATCTATAACCTATACAAAACCTCCTTGAATAATCAGGAAGATTCTGTATCATGCTTTGTGTCAGGTGTCCTGGGTATAAAATACTTGATAGGGCAAGTACAATATTCATAGAAATTAAAGCAAGAGAATTAAAATAATTCAATAACTGCATTTTATGGCAAGATACACTTGCCTCGGTTTCCTGCTTCAGTTGTAGCTCGAGCTTCAGCTGGATTTCCAGGCAGTACTCCGGCTGCTGAAACAAACATCACCAACAGATCCAGAAAATATTAAACAGCTAGAAACGCCTGTCCTTGAGTCAAATTTGGAGACAAGGCAAAAACATTATTTTCGGGACAAAACGGGGTCCAATTGTGGGCCGCTTTGCACCGAAAAACGTGTCAGGGTCAAAGGTCTCAAAAATAGTCCAACTTAGTGTCAACAGATCAGGAATGATGATACGAACCCAACGGAACTTCCAAAATTAGATTCCGATGAGCCGTTCTCAAAATCGCTCGTCGGGTGGAGCCTGTGGGGCCCACGACACACGATTTTGTCAACGTTCTCAGAATCGAACCAAACTTGGCTCACAGAACCAGCGTATTGCTACGAGTCCAATGGCGTAAGTTTCGTCTCGATCTGACTTGTGTACACTAAGTTACAACGAGAAACAGAAAGGTCGGATACGGGACGGTGTCCGCGGATATGCACTGATTCCGGTGTGAATGCACACCCAAATCAGCTTCTGCAAAATCCTGCACGTCCGTATCAACGACGCGCACGTATCTGTGAAGATCGCACGCGACCAAGTCGTCCCGTTTGGCGGGGCGTACTCGATTCCGGGGTGAAACAGGGTCTGGTTTTTTCCTGTTTTTGGATTGCGGTGTGCGATCACCACAGGACGCGATGCCCCGAGCAGTTTATCCCGGTACCGAGAGGGTCATACAGGCTACGCGATACAATTTACGGAATTGAAATCCGAGCTACGAGCAAAAAGTTATGAATACCTGAAGTGGGCTTCAAAAACCGAATTCCTCGTGTCTCGAGTTGTGTCCGACACGAGTCCAAAACTAGGGTTAGGGTTTACTGTGCTCCTGTGTCGAATTCTCTGTGTCGGGTCCAGTCCTGTGTCCGACCGAGTCTTCAGCTGTGTCCGGTGCTGGGAGGCTTCGGCTGGAGGCGGGCTGCGGCGGCTCAGCGAGGTCGGAGAGCAGCGCGGTGGCGGAGGAGCTGGGAGGAAGGAGGCGTCGGGTGCTCACTGGGTCAGGGACTGTCGAGGGAACCGTCGGAGATGGCTGAGGCGTCTGGGGGACGCAGGGCTGAGCACGACGAGGCTAGGGCGGAGTCGGGCGTCGGGCACGGTGGGGTGGCAGCGGGTTCGACGAGGACGAAGGCGGCGGGTTTGGGGGTTTTATAGCCGGAGATGGGGAGAGGGAGCGGCGTCCGGCGAGGGGAGAGGAAGATGGAGGTTCGGGTGGCCGTTACGCAGCGGCGAGGTGGCGCGGTTAGGCGAGCGGGCGGCGGCCGTTACCGGCGGCGAGGAGGCGGACAGTCGGGCAGAGGAGAGGTTTGGGGGAGATGGTTTAGTGGGTCGGGTCGGGTGGACGGGTGCGGGTTGGGCTGACCCGGCCCGACCCGTTTAGGCGGTTTAAGCGGGCTGGGCCGGGCTCGATGGGTTTGGGCCGGTCTGGTTTAAAAATAATTATCTAATAATTAAATAAATAAGTAATTACATAATAATAGTTATTAGGTGTTTAAAAATTCATCCGGGGTCCAATAAATTCTCGAAAAAATACCCTATGTCTAGTTTTTCATTTTACATCATAAAAGATTATTTTTATATTATTTTAATATTATTAAACATTAACTAAAAATTATTTAATTATTAAAACACCTTAGTTTTAATTTCAGAAAATCTCAGAAAAATCCAGAAAATTGTAAAAATTTCCAAATTAAAATTTTTAAAAATCAGGGGGATTACATGATCGCCGGAGTTCGTCGGGTCGATCTGAGGAAGAAGGAGATCATGTTCTTCCAGTGTGTAAGGAGCCGAAAAAGACGACATCTTCGAGCAAGTGTCCACTGCAACGATGGATCATGGAAGGATATCTTAGCCTCCCTTGCTCGGGATAATCATTAACTTTATGTGGTGGTTCTTCGGGAGAGACGAAGAATCATATTTCACCACGCTGCTTGCAAGTGGCACCTTCTCCAGTTACCTCTGGTGACGAAAGGCAGACAGACCGGCTAGAGTGGCGGGGGTCTGTAGGAAAGCAGAATTACCCTGCTTTTCTTCTGTTGGAGGATGGGTCATATGCCCAGTTTTGTATCCTCCTGCCACTGATCATCTTCTTGGAAGAAGAGGAAGGTCATCACCGATGCGAGAACCCGGCAGAACGGATTCTGGGGGCGATCTTCCGACGACGATGATGAGGAAGCCCTTTGTAGACGGGGTTTCCCTCAGTTGTAATCATGAAAATGAAGAAAAAACCCCTTGTAGACAGAATTTCTCTCATATGTAATCATGACTTTAATCTTTAATGAAAATTGTCTTTCTTCTCTGCATATGATCGTTTTGCCATATGTTGCTGTGAAGTCTGAATATGTGTAGCTTTGACACGTCTGATTCTTTATGCCGACTCTGTAGAAAGAGTGCTAGGTCCTGTCCTTTTGCGCATAGCGAATACTCCATAGAACGCTGTTGAGCATTTTGAATATTTATAACTGTCCTGTTGCTAGGACTGAGGAACCGCGTAGAATTTTTATTCAGACTTCGTCTTCAAGAATGACTTCTCGAAAAATCCCTTGGAACAGGGTCGAGAAATGGCTGTCTAACTGAGTTGCCATCTTGATAGACGAGATATTCAGACTGGAGTCTGGATGAACCTCCATTTGACCCGAGAAGAGTAATTTCTCAATGTTTGAGCTCTGTATGCTTTGGGTACTTAGGATATGTTGAGGTCAAGAAGGAGTATCTTCTGTGTGAACTCCTGTAATCGACCGCCTTGCTGTTCGGATATACGGAAAGTCAGAGATCCGTAGTGTAGATGAGCTGAGAATCCTGAGTTCGTAGCCTATTGAGCGTAGAAAGCCACCGAGTGTGAGATCATCGATTTGGTATCTGCTGAGCGTAAAGTCGTAGGTTTGTAGCCTCTCGAGCATAAAAGCTACCGAGCACAAAGGCATCCAGGCATAAAACCATAGACTGATAGCTGGCGAGCGTAAAACCGTAGATCTGTTGCTGTCGGGCGAAGAAAGCTCCTTAGCGTAGAACTGTAGATTTGTAGCCTGTGAAAAAGAAATCTTCCGAGCGTAAGGTTGCGGATCTGTTGCCTCCGAGCGTAAACTAAACGCCACCGAGCGCAAGATCATCGATTTGGTACCTGCTGAGCATAAAGTCGTAGGTTTGTAGCCTCTCGAGTATAAAAGCTACTGAGCACAAAGGCATCCGGGCATAAAACCATAGACTGATAGCTTGCGAGCGTAAAACCGTAGATCTGTTGCTGTCGAGCGTAGAAAGCTCTTTAGCATAGAAACCGCTGACCTGCTTTTGCACGAAAAACTCTTCGAATTTGCTGACTGTCCGTCTTTCGAGAGTAGTGGGCTGACATAGTACCCAATCATAACCAAATATTTAATTTGTGAGATTTGGTTGGGGTTTCGAGGAGTCCGTCTGAGGATTCGAGGAGTCAACCCGAACTCTATATATATCCCAAGCTTTGGAGAGAAAAACTTTTTATCCGTCTTCTGCGAAAGAGAGCTTTGATTGTTTGAGTTTTTCCCCTCGTTCTTTCTCCGAGCACTCCGAGTTTTCTGGAATGGCACCGAAACAAACCCCCTCCACCAAAGGAAAGAGCGCAGGCTCTTCTTCTCGTTCTTCTGCCCCGACGAGAGAGTCTTCGGTCGGGCAAGGTGAACTTCCTTCTGAGCGAAGGCTCCTGCCGACGAGTAGCGCACCCGGCCTTAGAGGTATAGCCATTGGGGATGACAAAGAACGACAAAAAAAATCCTTCGCATACGTTGAACGTGACCGTGCTAGGTCGTCTTCTGTGCTGATAGCCTCTTTGAGGAAGATGACGCACGGAGACGTTTTTATCTTTTACGTCCACATTTCTAATGTGCCAGCGTAAAAACTCTATATTTTCGCAGTTTTGAGCGTAAAAGCTCTGACTGCCGAAAACTTGGTGTATACTGTAAAATTTTAGTTTTACGCTTTGGATGGGACCTCCGACGTAATAACTAGAATTTTGGAAGTTTGGCGTAAAGTACGGACAGTATACCGCCAATTACGCTTCAGGATGTGACCTCCAGCGTAAAATGACCAAATTTTGTACAGTCTTGGCGTAAAGCACATACTGTCGTTTCTTGGTTTTTTGCGTTTGCAAGATTTGTAATGACGTATTTTTCTTGCACTTTCACAGTTAACTTGCATGAGTCTCCACTGGCTGAGGTGATGGGTTCTGCTGCCGGGATGCTGCATTCGAACTACCTGGAGGATCTGTCGCACGTGACATTTCCTATATTCGGACCCCAGTATCCTGAAGGAAGGGGGATCTTGATATCGGCTCAGGGCGAGCGAATGCTGCTGAGCATGATCAACGGGGAGCCCCTAACGTATGTAGACGGGGAGCAGTACATCAAGCCGACCTTTCTCTTTGGGAATATGATAGACAAACAGTCCCAGACGAAGCCCAAGAGAGAACCCTGGGTTTTCCCCGTCGAGAGCGTGGTCTTGTATCTGCCCACGATGCCGAGAGATTATCCCATCTCGGCTTTCTTCCATGCCACACATTTCAGGAGGATATCGTGGACGCTGACTTCCGATCTTCACGGCAAGTCGGGAAAGATCTTTTACCTGAAAGGAGCTGACCAGAGGTCATTTGTCAGCCGCCCTTCTGGCGTCGTGACGTTGTTCAGGGGACTGTGCCCGGACAGCATCCCGAGTGAAGACAGTTCAGTGATCCAGCCGGTTCAATTGCCGACTTTCTGCAACGACTTTATGGTGCGAGGGGGGGGTATACCCTAAGGAGAACCCTCGGTGCAACGGGTGGATCACCCCAGCAAACCTCCGATGGACTTGCCTAGTTGACTGGTGTCACGCCCCGGACCCGCCCGGGCCGCCGCTCCGCCCTGCCCCGCCCCGTACGGCCGGGATTAACGAACCGGGCACGAATCACCGTACCTCGGCGCACCGGACGCGAATCACCGCGCCCGTCCCGCGGGTGCGAGGGAGGAAGGGAGCCAAACGAATGGTTCGTTCGAGCTTTCGGGGGACGTGATGCCGCACGGGCCTGGGGTTGCGCCCGTGCAAGGCCAATTATTTAAGTTGATAGTTGGCTATCATCGCATCGATCGAGTAAGCAGCGGAAAGGGATTTGTTACAATACAATGCATTAGCCAACTGAGTGTTCGGGACAATCGAGGCAACTTGGGTTTCCTTTAGCAAAGGCACACGTTCGTTCCATACATTATGCCCCCTTATACGATAGCATTCTCGGGGCAACAATCGAAACCAGGATTCCGGGTCTTAGGGACTGTGGCACGCCTATCGCTCCCTCGGACGATCCAGTACCTGCAAGCAAGTAAACTGTTGGTAGGTCAGCACTTTATACAAGTACTGGTGAGATAAATCAACTGAACATAAATATGCATTCACTCAAACAGGCACTAAGTAATCATGTTATAAAATATTACATTACTAGTAATCTTTCTAGTTTTACCTAGGTTCGTTTCATACAGTTCTAGCAGAGTCGATTTACTTATTTGGAAACATGTTTGGAAACAGAGTTTCATATTGAATATGCAAGCAAGCAAACCGTTCATGTTCCAGGGTGTGCGCAGCGTGTCTCGTGCGACTCGAGGGTCTGATGCAAAGCTAGACACACGATGCACAATCTTAGGGGCAGTCACTATCCAAGCCAACACAATGACTTAGCTATATGCAAGACGGTCCCCGAGTATCTCAGGATCGACAGCTGGTGGAACAGCGTACCAATGACTAATTCTCTGATGCTAATGGCAGCTGTGACCCATGGTGACTATGACGCATGCAGTTCAGCTCTCCACCAAAAGCCATTGTCCGACCGCGTGCGAATGCATGGAACACTATCAAATAAACTCTAGTATGCAGACGAGAAAAACCATCAGAATACACTCGTTGTTGCGGGGCAATCCGACTTATCACTTGAACACGTTCAGGCACAGTATGGTTCTCTCGAAGCATAGACGGTAGTGAACATGTTTATGCACTCTAAGCAGGCGATTCAGGATTCTCGTTAAGCAGGCATTGTTTCAAAGACAAGCTAGGTGAGTTCGTTCATTAACATGCAAGGCAGGTTCTATAATTCTCTTAAGAAAACATTGCAAGCAAAAACTCAGGTTATTATTAAGGCGTGCAAGAATCAGAGATTGAAGTTCTGCCTACTCACCTTGATATATAACGTCGGCGTGGAGCGGGGCATTACATACTTACCAACCAACAAAAAGTTTCGTCCTCGAAACTTCAAGGATAAACTCTCGATATTCCGAGCAGCGATAGTGCCGTCCCTCGTCGTACTCAATCGAAACAGTCAAGCAATTCAAGTTTAGGAAACATTTTGCACTTTGAGAATATTTATGGACTTATTGTATGGAACGCTCTTTGCAAAACCATATCGATAATATCTCAGAGTCATAGCAACAGATTTTGGGCCAGAGAATCGATTCCGCTCTGATACCATTCTGTCATGCCCCGGACCCGCCCGGGCCGCCGCTCCGCCCTGTCCCGCCCCGTACGGCCGGGATTAACGAACCGGGCACGAATCACCGTGCCTCGGCGCGCCGGACGCAAATCACCGCGCCCGTCCTGCGGGTGCGAGGGAGGAAGGGAGCCAAACGAATAGCCCGTTCGAGCTTTCGGGGGACGTGATGCCGCACGGGCCTGGGGTTGCGCCCGTGCAAGGCCAATCGTTTAAGTTGATAGTTGGCTATCATCGCATCAATCAAGTAAGCAGCGGAAAGGGACTTGTTGCAATGCAATGCATTAGCCAACTGAGTGTTCGGGACAATCGAGGCAACTTGGGTTTCCTTTTGCAAAGGTACACGTTCATTCCATACATTATGCCCCCTTATACGATAGCATTCTCGGGGCAACAATCGAAACCAGGATTCCGGGTCTTAGGGACTGTGGCACGCCTATCGCTCCCTCGGACGATCCAGTACCTGCAAGCAAGTAAACTGTTGGTGGGTCAGCACTTTATACAAGTACTGGTGAGATAAATCAACTGAACAGAAATATGCATTCACTCAAACAGGCACTAAGTAATCATGTTATAAAATATTACATTACTAGTGATCTTTCTAGTTTTACCTAGGTTCGTTTCATGCAGTTCTAGCAGAGTCGATTTACTTATTTGGAAACATGTTTGGAAACAGAGTTTCATATTGAATATGCAAGTAAGCAAACCGTTCATGTTCCAGGGTGTGCGCAGCGTGTCTCGTGCGACTCGAGGGTCTGATGCAAAGCTAGACACACGATGCACAATCTTAGGGGCAGTCACTATCCAAGCCAACACAATGACTTAGCTATATGCAGGGCGGTCCCCGAGTATCTCAGGATCGGCAGCTGGTGGAACAGCGTACCAATGACTAATTCTCTGATGCTAATGGCAGCTGTGACCCATGGTGGCTATGACGCATGCAGTTCAGCTCTCCACCAAAAGCCATTGTCCGACCGCGTGTGAATGCATGGAACACTATCAAATAAACTCTAGTATGCAGACGAGAAGAACCATCAGAATATACTCGTTGTTGTGGGGCAATCCAACTTATCACTTGAACATGTTCAGGCACAGTATGGTTCTCTCGAAGCATAGACGATAGTGAACATGTTCATGCACTCTAAGCAGGTGATTCAGGATTCTCGTTAAGCTGGCATTGTTTCAAAGACAAGCTAGGTGAGTTCGTTCATTAACATGCAAGGCAGGTTCTATCATTCTCTTAAGAAAACATTGCAAGCAAAAACTCAGGTTATTATTAAGGCGCGCAAGAATCAGAGAACGAAGTTCTGCCCACTCACCTTGATATATAACGCCGGCGCGGAGCGGGGCGTTACAACTGGGCTCTGAAGCGTTTTTGAAGAGAGCTGGAGGTCATAGGACTGTATGCTGCCGTGAGCGCGACGAGTGTTGGGTTGCCTCCCAACCCTAACCTGTTTCTGGCACTGATAGAGCGATATATTTCGCTCACCGGGACATTCGCCACTCCACTGGGGGAGTTGGGGTTGGCCCTCCACGAAATGGCAGCGATCTCGAGACTGCCGATGAGGGATGCTCCGTATGAAGAGTATGTTCCCACCAACCGGGAGTTGGAGGATTCGGACCCTCGGGTTGTAGAGGTGTATCAGGAGCTGATGTGCCACTATTTCGCGTGCACTGCTTTTTATAATGAGCCTTCTGATTTGGCTCATACCATTAAGTGGATGTCCTACCTCTTTTTCCATCGGGCCAGGGCCGTCAAGTCGGAGAAAGTTTCGGGGGGCAAGAATGAGCCCGTGAACTGTTTGGGCGTGCTCAGTGCCCAGGTCGTCGAGGATCTTATGGAGGAGGCTAAAGCTCCAGATCAGTTTCTCAATGACGGGGTAAGAAAGTACCCTGAAGGCACTAAGGCCAATAGTTACTTGAGGCGCTGCCGCAGGCCTTTGTCTGAGGAAGCCAAGCTGGCTGGATTTCTCTCCCTATGGCTGCGTCGAGTAGTGGTGCCCAGCATCGCGTCCGCGGACCGCATTCACCGAAACATCCTGTGGCCCGCCGTTCGTCTGGTGTTCGGGGCAAGAATGGGCTTGCTCTCTGCCATGGTGTGCCGTATACAGGCTGGCCTGAGAGCCATGACTGACGGACTGCTCGTCGATAAAGCTCGACGTGATAGCTTTCCTCGGGTAGAGTTACCATACCTGTACTTGATGGGATGGTTAATTCTCCACAACCCCAGGGTGATGTCTCCTAGCCCGGGTAGCAGCGCGGGGGGTAGTTTCTTGCTGAACTACAAGGACTCCCTCTGGAACGTGAACACAGTCGTAGACTGTCGGCTGGCGCTGAGCCTCGTTCATTGCTGGAAGCACCTCTGTACTGTCCCTTCTGTACATCGCAATCAGTCGGGGATTAGGCTTGAGGATTTAGGTGGAAAAAAGACCAATCTTTCTCTGGAAGCTTTTAATTAGTTGGTCTGTATCAGACTCTCCCATCTGCTGTACAGAAGCGAAGATCATTGCTTCTTCGAGCCGTACTTGCCCAGTCGGTTCGTTATGCAGTTTGGGTACGATCAGCTGCACGTGGGCAATGCCATCACCAGCTTCAGGTCCAGGGGCAGACTCATTGATGGAGCCAGAGGATGACGGTACTTTATTATGGGCTGCACGGGAGCAATCTTCATTGTGCCGGTCGCCACCCTCTACGGAGCTGCGCATCCTCCATTCGTACGCTCAGTTCTACGTGGCGATCAACACCTTCCACCACGATTTTGATATTCGTGGAAGCTTCAGGGTGCCTTCTTCCAAGCCTGGGGGAAGAATCAAAGTCCCCTCGGTTTCATCTGATGAGGGTGAGGAGTCCGTCACTCCGGATGAGCCTCTGGTGTCGGTGCCGAGGTTTGAAGTGCCTCCGCCTGCGGGGGCTTTGGCGGTCTCTAGGAAGCGAAGGGCTCCTGTTTCGAAGCAGACTTCCCCTCGCAAGAGAAAGAAGAAGACGGTTGATAGCCCTCTCCGGATTCCTGGCATTGAGGCTCCTAGAGAGGAACCTGCTGCCTCTCCTGTTGGGGATGTCCCTTTGGTTGGCGGAGAGGAACCCTCAGTTTCGGCTGGCGGTGCCGGAGAACTCCTGCTTGAGGCTGCCGTCGTTACCACTGCCTCCGGTAGTGGAATGAAATCGCCTGCATGGCCGAGGCAAATGTGAGAATCTTTTCCTGGACCGGCAAAGGATGATACTCCTGCCGCATCCGTGAGCATGACCAGCGAGGTTCCAGCTGACGAACCTCGACCGCGTCTTGGTGAAGGCTTGGTGGAGCTCCTGGCGATGTCGGTTGGCCCACCTCCTTCTCCAGGTATGACAGTTCGTATTGCGTCATTAAGGCGTGATATAGATACATCGGCTGCAGACGCGGCATATATACCGTTGGCTACGGGTAAAGGTCATCTTTATGTCTCCTCTTAGAAAGATTACTATCATATTGATATCAACTTTCTTGTCCTCTTCTCAGGGCATGGCGTCCATGGAAAGTATGGCGCTGAAGCGTCTTCTGGCTCTGCTCGGGCTCCTGACGATAATACGGAGGCGTTTGACTTCGAGGAGGAAATACCTTCGGGGGCCAGCTCGCCTGGAGTAGTTTCGTCACCTCCAGAGGAGGACAAACTCGTCATCGTGACCTCGCCTCTTGTGAGTATGCCGATGACTTTGACCGTCGTTGTCGTACCTTCTTCGGTCGTACCACCTGTCGAGGCGGCGGTTGTGGCCACCTCGTCTGTAATCATTCCTGGAGGGGAACTCGCCAATATCGCGGCCACTCCTGGCGTCCAACCAGATCTGGTTGCGCTGACCGAGCTGTATACCAGCCTTTTTTACACCAGCTTGAACACGCTGATATTAATGGTGTTGGCGAAGAACCTGTATTTTGATCGTCTGAAGAAGGCTTCACAGTTTTCGATTGGGGCGGTCAGGGAGTTTGGCGATTCTGGGGTAGCCGACGCCCTGGAGGCGATGGTTAATGGGTTGGAGCAACCTATTAACGAATACTTGCAGCTGACTCGGGACAGTTTTGAGGCTGAGGTCCAGGCCAGATACGACTCCATGACTGCGCGGCTTACCAAACAGTTGGAGAGCCTAGATAACTCTATCAAAGCACATAAGCTGGAGATGGATAAAAGAAAAGCTGTCGTGGAGGAGGCTCTTGCTCTTCAGACGAAGTGCCAATCCGAGCATGAAGGGAATGCAGCGAGGGCTCGTAAGTTGAAGGAGAAACTCACTCAGGCAGAGGAGTGGGCTTCTCAGTCGTTGGCAGGTCTAGACGTAGCGACTAGTCAACTGAGCACAGCGCGACGGGACCTGGAGCGTGCAAAAGCTGTCCGAGCTGGCTCTCTTCGGGCAAGGGCCGAATTGTCCTTTACGAACAATCCCGAGGCACGGCTGGAACAGGCCCGTGCTGATGCCTTGGTTTCCAGGGACGAGAGGGTGGCTGCACTGGCGAAGCTGATTCACGATCTGACCGCTCCCCCACAATGATGTGCCCTTCCTTCTTTTTGCTTTCCCAATGTAATTCTGCTCTTTCCGGGAATAAATAAAGCGAATCTTTTCTGACTTTGTGGACCCATCATTTCGGAATGTAAATGACAGGTTTGGGCGAGAGTGATATCAGAGGTAGTATGAAAGACTCTCGATAAACTTTTAGCAGAACATATCTATTCAGAGGTCATACGGACATGATAGAATATGACTTAACTAGTTTCGTTCTGGAAGTAGTTTGGTCAAACTTTGGGATTCTCGCCATATTCCACTTGAGCAGAGGAGGTTAAGCATAGTACCTCTTCAGGAATTTACCGTTGATAGGAGCCATTAACAGGTCTCCATTAGGCTGGGATAACCTGTAAGCGCCGTTCGAGAACGTTGTCTCGATCACATAAGGGCCTTCCCACTTGGGCTGGAATTTGTCTTTACTCCTGTGAGTAAGAATCATCGGTCTTCTCACGGCTAAAACTAGCTCGCCGACTTTGAACACTCTTTCCTTTACTTTATGATTGAAAGCTCTGGAAATGTGTGCTTGGTAGAGCGCGATGCGCTATTGAGCTTGGAGGCATTTTTCGTCTAACCCTTCTAGCTCTTGAAGCCTTAGCAGGTCGTTCTTTTCTTGGGTCAGCTCATTAGTCACGGCTATCCTGAGCGACGGGATCTGGATTTCAATGGGGAGAACTGCCTCGCTCCCGTAGACCAGTAAAAATAGGGTACAACCTGTCGGTGTCCGTACCGTTGTGCGGTATGCCCAGAGACATTCGCCCAGCTTCTCATTCCAGTCTCTTTTGTTTGAAGAGACGAACTTCTTCAAGAGCTTGATAATAGTTTTGTTGAAAGCTTCCGCCAAACCATTAGCAGCTGGATAATATGCCGTAGAGGCAATATTATGTATCCGATTTTTATCGCAAAATCGATAAAACGCTTGGCTGATAAACTGAGGCCCATTGTCATAGATTATCCTTCGGGGAATCCCAAAACGATAAATGACGTGATGCTTGATGAAGCTGATTACGTCAGATGCCTTTACCTCAGCAAGAGGGATCGCCTCTGCCCATTTGGAGAAGTAATCTGTGATGGCCAGTATGAACCGGTGACCTCTGGAAGAAGACTGGTGAATAGGACCAATGATATCCATACCCCATGCTTCGAAAGGCCAGGATACAACCGTAGGATGTAGATATTCAGACGGTTGATGTATGAAGTCTGCATGAACCTGACAGGCTCTGTATTGTCTTGCATAGTTGATCGCGTCTGTGATCATAGTGGGCCAGTAATAGCCCATTCTTCTGATACGATCCTGTAGCTTAGGACCAGGCTGATGCGCTCTGCATACACCGTCGTGAGCTTCCCGGATAATCTGCTGTGCTTTGTCGTCAGAGAGACATCTTAATAGCAGTCCGTCGTAGGTCCGGCGATATAGGCATTGTGAAGATGCATCGAAGTAGAAGCATAATGATCGTCTTTTGACGGATACTGCTTCTTTGGGGTCCTCCGGCAAGATTCCGTATGTGACGAAACCTATAAAGGGACTTCTCCAGTCTCTTCTAGGGGGATCCGTGTTCACAGCGTAGCTGCGTTCTATGTGAAAGTTGTTCTTCACGTAGAATAAATCTCTGTTAAGAAGGATTACCGAATCCTGCCTTCTTATAGGAGTGGCTAAATCCGCAGCTAGACTGGCTAGGGCATCAGCTTCCAGATTCTGAGATCGAGGTACATGCTCTAGGAAGAACCCTTTGAATGTCATGGCTATCTCGACTGTTGCTTGGTGATAGGGGATGAGGTCTGGATTCCGGACTTCATATATTCCTCTGACTTGATTGACAATAAGCAAAGAATCACCGAAAGCTTCCAGGGACTCGACCTCCAGCTCTTTTAGCGACTTGGAGCCCGATTAACAGAGCGTTATATTCCGTCACATTGTTGGAACATGGTTCATTAAGGGAATATGCTTGGTAGATGACGAGTTTATCAGGAGTGACCAGGACGATTCCTACCCCTGAAACTACGTTTCCCTGGGGACCAGTCCTGGAGGCGCCGTCGAAGAACAGTTGCCACGCGTCACTTTCCATTGCGGAATTACATTCTACAACTTCGTCGGGAATATCTTCGTATAATTTGGAGGCCTCCGGGATCGGATGAGCAGCTAGGAAGTCGGCCAGCGCTTGGCCTTTGATGGACTTCTGCGGGACGTATACCATGTCATATGGTGTTAACAGCATCGCCCAAGTTGCGAGCCAGGAATTAAGAACACTTGGCTTGCTCATCAGTACTCGAAGAGGGTTGATCCTGGAGATGATATGGATAGTCTGGCCGGTGATATAGTGTCGCATCTTCTGGATAGCGAACATCAGAGCCAAGCATTCCTTCTCCACTGGGTTGTACCGGTGTTCGGCTCTGACCATAATCCTGCTGAGATAGTAGATAGCCTGTTCATGTCCCACATCGTTCTTCTGCGCGAGAAGAGCCCCTAGCGAATGATCAATTGCTCGAACGTATAGCAAGAATGGTTTTCCCATGATGGGAGGCACCAGAACCGGCGGACTGGTGAGGTAGCGTTTGATATCCCCGAATGCTTGCTGACAGGTTTCGTCCCATACGAAGGATACTCCTTTCTTCATGAGATGCGAAAAGGGCTGACATCTTCCCGAGAGGTTGGATATGAACCTCCGGATATAAGCCAGACGGCCTTGAAATCCTCGGAGTTCCCTCAGATTGTGGGGCGGTCGCATTTCTACGATGGCCTGGACTTTGTCAGGGTCCACTTGGATGCCTTTGGCGGTAATGACAAATCCCAGGAATTTGCCACTAGATACACCCAGGAAGGACTTCGTAGGGTTCATCTTGAGTTGATGTTGGCGCATTAACTCGAATACCGTCTTCAAGTCTTGAATGTGATCATTTTTGAGGCGGGTCTTGACGGCTATGTCATCCACGTAATATTCTACTATTTTGCATAAATGTTCATGGAATATGCTACTCATATCCCGTTGGTATGTAGCCCCGGCGTTCTTCAATCCGAAGGGCATGACCGTATAGCAATATACTCCCAACGGGGTCCAGAAGGCAGTGTGCTTCTCGTCTTCAGGATGCATCTTGATCTGATTATATCCTGAGAATCCGTCCATGAAGGACATGCATTCAAAACCGCAGGTGTTGTCGATCATGATGTCCGTGATGGGAAGAGAGAACTCATCCTTGGGGCAGGCTGCATTCAGATCTCGGTAATCGATGCAGATACGTATTTTCCCACTTTTTTCATGACTGGGACAACATTTGTGACCCAGTCGGGATGTTGTTCTTCCCGGATGAAATTGCAGGCTATCAACTTCTTGACTTCAGCTTCGATGGCGTCCATCATATCTGGGCGGAACCGGCATTGGTGCTGCTTCTTCGAGTCGGTCAATATATTGAGCTTATGAGTAGCCACCTTCGGGTCAAGGCCCGGCATGTCCTCATAATTCCACGCAAAGACGTCGATATATTCTTTTATCAGCTGAATAACTTCTTCCCGTTCAGCTGGAGAAAGATTGTTACTGATGAATATCAGCTTTGGCGAAAGTTCACCCCCAACATCAACCTGGATAACTTCATATTTGGTGGGAGGTTCCCTCTGCTCGAAGCAGAATTCCCACTGCGTATCCATCTGTTGAGCCCAAGAGTCATTCTCAAACGGCTCAGAATCCTATTCATCTGCTTCAAAGGGATCTGCCACTACCATATTCACTGATAGTGTTTGTTCGAGAGCATCAGGTGAGTCGGAGGGCGACGAGCCATTCTGGGAGGAGGAAAAGATATCCTTGTCTGTCTCAGAAGTCGTAAGGGAGGTGGCATACCCTAACCAGAAATGGGTTTGCTGATCGTGGGGGTCGCCGCACAGCGGCGTTCGTCTGCCTCTTCCGTAGTTGAGGCCTGGCTTCCGCTCCAAGTCATAGCCCATGTTTTGCATGATCCTCAATGCTTGCGGGCTGTATTGGTGAACTTGCATTTTTCTAGTATCGTCATTGAAAGAATCTTCCTGGATAGCCGATTGATTGCGCCTGCGGCCGAAGACTATTGAACGCTGGCTGCTGCCGGTAGGCGGGACAATAAAGATAGAATCTTCCTGTGGTCCATATATCGTGACGACGTTGGATGACGACGCTACTTCCCAGACATACGGACTGTAGGAGTTCATAACTTCCAAGAATCTTCGTGCTATGGGTTCTACCTCGTCACGGGGAGTGGATTCCTGATTTGGAATTTGAGCGTTAACGTACTGGAAAAGAGGATGTTTATTATCATCTGGAACTCCGTTCCTGGTCGCATTTACATCGGTCGGCTGCCCGTTGCATCGAAGGTTGATGACCAAAGGTGGAGGCTTCTGGTTCGGGGTGACCACTAGAGGATCGCTCCCTTTTCCTGACCTGGATTTGTTCAAGTGAATAGCCATAGGCTCCATGGCTTTTGGACGAGTGGTTCGCCCTTTCACTCTGATTGACAGCGGTAGTGTGGCAGAGGGTTCTCCTGGCTCCCGGTGGGATTCCTTCTCCGTCTCGCCCGACACTTCCTCTGTGTGGTCTTGAGAGTACAACACGACATCGGAATAGTAGGATTCTACTCCTTTAAACGGGTTTAGGTTGGCAACCTCCGTTTGTACCGTTCCTTGGGGGTCTACATATTTAAAACATTGATGCAGAGTTGAAGGAACGATGTTGTGGTCGTGGATCCACGGTCTTCCCAGCAAAATATTGTAGGATACCTCTGAATCAATGACGTAATATGTGGCCACCGATCTGAGGTTGCCAATCTGGATCCTCAGGCGAATCTTTCCCAATGGCTTACTTCTTTCAGCGTTGAAACCCACAATTGTAGTGGAGGTGTAAGCCAGTTCGCTGGTAGGAATCCTCAATGGTCTGAGCAGACTGTGAGGGATGATGCTGATCGACGATCCCGGATCTATGTGAATCCGATCGACCTCTATGGAACCGACGTACCCGGTATAATAGAGGGGCCTGTCATGCTTGTTATGTTTTAACAGCATGTCGTCTTGGGTGAAAGTGATATTTGGGACCACTTCCATCACATTGTGGCATTGAGGACATGCCACTGGTTCTTCGTCGGGGGACTTGAGCTGGATCAAGCATGCCTCCGCCTGCATCAGTGCTTCACTCAGGGCTAGACGAGTGTCTTGGGAGAGCCTGAGCAGCTCGAAGATGGACAGCCTGGCTGGTGTATTAGCCAGTTGGGTCAGGATGTCGAAGTTGTAGGGCTTCTCAAAACCTTTGTTTGGAATGTTTTTTACAGGTTTATCGAAGCACACTTCTCTTTGCTTCCCCTTGTCCACCGGAGTCAGTTTTGAAGGGCTGACATCTGGTACGACGGGGCCTGGTCCTGAAGGTTTGGCTGTTGAAGCGTCCGCCGATGCATCTTCCTGACTTGCTCCGTAGTCATTGAGGTAGGCTTTCCCTGAACGGGTTACGGCAAATACCTCGTCTTCGTCTGATGGCGAAGAAGTTGCGACCATATGGCATGGTTTGAATTTGGAGCTTTTTCTAGACGTAGCTTTAGTAGCTTTAGTCTCCTCCTCGAGCTCTGACACCAAATTCGGATGAACCCACATAATCTTGCCTTGCCGGGTTGTTAGGGGTACTAGGTCATGATTTTGACCCCTAGCTGGAGGGAGATTGACGATGTCCATCGTGGTCCGGGAAATGGGCGTGACACCGTCCATGACTTCTTGGGAAGGCAGATCACCAAACCGCAGAGAGATCATGTTGGCCATGACCGTCTTCTCGGTGTTGTGCAGAGTGATGGCCTTAGCATCGATTAACCCCTGGATCTTCCTTTTCAGTATGTAACACGCCTTTGTTGGGTGGTGTACGTATCTGTGGAAGATGCAGTATTTGGGGTCGTCAGTACTGTCGACTTCTTGGGGTCGCCTCAACTCCGGAAGGGTAATCTTGCCACTTTTGACGAGACACTCAAATATACTTGGGATATCGTCGTCGTCAAAAGAGTAGACTTCGACGGGCCTTGAAGTCCCGGGTCTCGTCTGCGTGGTCGTCGCAGTCTTTTGTCTGGACGTATTGACCGTCAGAGATTCTTTTCCCTTAGAGCTGCGAGGATGGTCGCTTTTGGGAGATGACCTCTTGCCTCTATCGGAGGCGGAGATCATGATGCCATTGTCGCGCGTCTTGCGACTGTTGTCTTCGGCGGCCACTACCGAGAAGATGAACGAGGGCCAATCATGGAACTGATATGGTCCTATAAATACCGAGACCACGGGAAGGAGGTTCTTCCTGCAAATATCTACTAACGCAGAGTCTGGAACTCCTGGAGGCATCTGTAAGGTGGCCTGACGAAAACGTTCGACGAAGGTGCGAACGTCCTCCTTTTCCCTCTGCTTGACTTCGATGAGAGAGGACATAGACATGTTCATTCCGCCCTCGTAGAATCACGTGAAGAATAAAGCTTTGAAGTCTTCGAAGGAAGTAATGCAGTTGTCCGCTAAGCTACGGTACCACTGATAGGCTACTCCTGAGAGGCAGCCTTTGAACACCCGAGTGAAGAGGGCGTCGTTCCCTTGTAGCAACACCGTCATCATACTAAAATAGTTCATGTACTGACTTGGTGATATTTTTCCCTCGAACAGAGCCATAGTCTGAGGATTGTACCTCGAAGGAAAATGGACTTCTTTCCAGATAGCTGGGTAAGGCTGATTAATTCCCAGTTTCTTGAGCTGATCTTTGTGCTTCAAGGCGTAGAACTGGGCTTTCAACTCCCGTACTGCCTGCATCGGATTTTTAGTTGGAAGCGGGACTACGGTGTAGCACGGAGTTGGTTGCATCGTGACTCCAACGGGAGGTAATATATTCTCCGAGTGAGGAAGCGAAGGAACTGCTGACTCTTGATCTAGAGCAGGCTCTTGGCTCGGGTTGGATGGTGGTAAATCCACCCCCACATGTATCTGAGTTGGCGGGGCCGATGCTTGAGCCATGGCAGTTGCGTGCTGAGTTAGCATCATTTGGTGCATGTTCTCCATCATGGATTGCATTTGTTTCAGAGATGTCTCCAGCACAGTGATGCGTTGTTCCGCATTTCCTGACGGCGAAGCTTCCTCGCGTTCATCTTCAACGGCGTAAACTCCCCTTTCCCTGGGCGTCATCGAAGGATTAGTATAGGTCGCTGCAGAAGTCGACTCTATACTCTCAGCGTCTGATCTGGGAGATTGGCGACCCCCAGCGTCGGAATCAGACGAGTACGAAGCTGGTTGCTGTGACCTTGCACGAATATTTTGGAATACCCCAGCTTCAGTGTTCCTGAGGAGGTCTTCGAATCTCCTTCGGCTCGGAGGCCTAGAGGGATGACGTCTTGAGCTTGACCCTTCTCTAGGTATGTGTGAAGCCATGTTCATGAATGCATGCGCGGGCTCTTCTTTCTGGAAAGACTGAGAGTAGCTCAATCGGTCGAAAACCGATCGTTTTGCTTTAGAACAGCAGCAGTCAATCACAATTTTATGGCTATTACAACATCGCTCGCCAGGGGGCATAATAGACATGTTGGAAGGTCCCCTTTTCTTACGCTTCTGGATTAGATATGCGCGCAAGTCAGGGGGAGTAGAGGAAGAAGACGACGGCTTGTTCCTTCTGTTCCCATCAGTGGGCATGCGGAGATTGGGCACCATGGTTTTCCCTACGCCACCTGTGTACAACAGGTTGGCCATCTGGGTGGCGGATAATCCCTGGGGAGGGTGCCTTCCTGCAGCCTGAGCTTGCTTTACGTCGTGGGACTCCGCCTGGCGTAATTTGGAGATTTGCTCAGACTGGCGTAAAGCTGAAGAGGTCCCCAGTCGGCCGTCGGCTTCCCGCGTAGTCCGGAGGGTAGGCAGATTGCTTCTTCGCTGGCGTAACGGCCGAGAAGTTGAGTACTCCGCCGCTTGCTTCCCTTCGTAGAAATCACAGCGCTCATCTGGTTTCCCGTAGAGGTCAGATGTTGTCTTACGCATAGAGGGAGATTTGTACTTTCGACTTGGCGCTGAGGTATCATCAGAAGTTGGGTCTGTACCGCGCGTAGCGGGAGACTGGTTCCTACGCGTATAGCGCAGTGGGTACTTCTGGGTTAGCGCTGAGGCTTTGCCCGAAGGTTCGTCTGTACCACGCGTAGCGGGAGACTGGTTCCTACGCGTAGAGCGTAGTGGATACTTCTGGATTAGCGCTGAGGCTTTGCCCGAAGTTTTGTCTGTACCGTGCGTAGCGGGAGACTGAATTTTACGTGCAGGGCACGGAGGGAGCAATGCTACAACCTCATTGGTCGGAGAGGTCGGAGAGATCGGAGAGTCCACAGGAATGGTAGAGGATGTCTTGGGCATCCAGACTTTGCGCAGCTTCCTGTTGTCTTGGACGGAGAGAGGGCGAGAGCTACCCCCGGTTCGAAGCATGTCTTCGTAGGAAGACTGGTCGAATTGGACGACCAGTGTCTTCTTCACGGTTCCTATAGATACTGCATCGTGTTGAGCAATTGCTTCCTCATCAGAAGAGAAAGATGTCCCCAGCAGAGTCGCCATCTTGTTTGTGATATTAAACGAAAGAATGGAAATGTATTCGATATGGGGTTTATACGAAACCCGTCTTCTTTGGTTTACAAACAAACTTGTACAATTTAATCCTATACGAGGATATGGGAGTACAATTTATTTAATCTGCGTAAATATTGTTATAGGTGTCTGATATGCAGTCGATCACTTTAGCCCTTGGACCACACGATGTTGAAGAAGCGTCGTAGAAGACAGGAAGCAGCCTCGAAGGTTGCAAAAAAGGGTGGATGCACGATGCCAAAGTCGTCGATCCCTACTCTCTGCCTGAGCTCTGAATTCTCTCTCTCTCTCTCTCTTGACCTTCGGTTCGATCTTTCTTGGAAGTTCGACCTTGGATCTTTCCGACCTTCTAATTTTGTCGACCTTTCTTCCTGGATCTGATATTCGTTTCTTGACCAATTTTCTGACCTTTTCCTTATTGATAGAGGTCTCTATTTATAGAGTTTTGGTGACAGTGACCACTCCGTCGGTGTAGAAACCGAGGAGTGGAAAGTACAGCACCCTTTTACACAACGGTTAAAGTAACCAATGCCTGTTTATAGATGATCCTTTGAATGAGCGTGTGATGCGGGTCCAACTAAGGGACAAAACGCGTATAATCGCTACGAAGATCACGGCGTAGAAGCCACGTAGGTAGGTATCCATTGTGTAGAAGAGGTTGGCATAGAAGCCAAATGTCTGTCACCATGGCATAGAAGCCAAATGGTTATCAAACCGGCATAGAAGCCGAATAGGCGTAGAAGCCGAACAGGCGTAGAAGCCGAGTGGTCATAGAGGCCGAACAGGCATAGAAGCCGAGTGGTCATAAAGGCCGAGCAGGCGTAGAAGCCGAGTGGTCGTAGAGGCCGAACAGGCGTAGAAGCCGAATGGGCGCAGAAGCCGAACAGGCATAGAAGCCCAGTGGTCATAGAGACCGAGAGAGCACAGGAGCTGGATGGGCGTAGAAGCCGCTGCGTACCGTGCCAGAATGTTGATGGGGATGTCTTAGCCGGAATTACAGCTTTTGAAGATATAATCAAATCTCTTGCATTAAATGCCGAGATTTGCCACCATCCTGTGCATTAAATATGGAGGCGTGTCTTTGAAGGCCTGCAACCCCTTCTGCGCATCAGTCGCAGAGACGTGCCTTGAGAAACTGTCACCGCTCTGTGCATTTAGACGTAGAGACGTACCTCGACCCCGTACGGAGTACAGCTTTTGATGTGGCAGGCAGTTTGTCTACTGCAGAACGTAAAACAGCTCGTGTCTGCCTGTGTAAAATAAAGCAGCGTATCCCTTCATGCTTGTAAAAGCAGTTTACGCAAAGGGGGGATGGCGGTATTTGACAGCCTGGGTCGCAGTGCTGTGTCATCATTATAACCGTCGTCTGGGTAGTCGAGCCGTATCCCTTTGTCAGAAGCCCAGACGTCAGGTTCATTGCAGGATCTTCATTGCAGGGTCTGACAGGTTCACTTCGGAGAATACGAAGCGTCTTTTGTACACCTTAATGCTGCGTCTGAAAGGGGATGAGTTTTACGCCCTGGAGGCGATCAAGCACCCTGTTTACGCTGAAGCGGCTTGGACGTACTGCCTTACGCGGATGGTCCTTTTGAGCTTTTATATTTCCTGCTGCATTTTTAGCGGAAAGAGCTCTGTTGCACGCTTGATGGCTCTTAAGGCCTCTGCTTACGCTGCTCTGCACCAATATACCGTGTATAGCCATCCGGCGTATTTTTCATGCTTCTACATGTGGCTTCGTCCCAGAAGAGAAATATCCTGATTGGGTAGCCAATGTCGTTCCAGTCATAAAATAAAATAAAAAAGTCTGAGTCTGCATAGATTATCGAGATATGAACTCGGCCTGTCCAAAAGACAAAATTTCTCTTCCCATCACCTATGTCATGATCGACAACACTTGTGGGTTTGAACGTGTGTCCTTCATGGATAGATTTTCAGGCTAAAATCAAATCAAGATATCACCAGAGGACGAAAAACATACATCTTTTCGTACACCATTGGGAGTTTACTGTTATACTGTTATGCTCTTCGGCTTGAAGAACGCGGGTACAACGTATTAACGAGCCATGAGTATAATTTTCCAGAAGTATTTACAAAAAATAGTAGAATGCTATATGGATGACATCGCTGTCAAGTGTCACTCCAAAGATGATCACCTTCAAGATTTGAAGACTATATTCGAATTGACGCGTCAGCACCAACTGAATATGAATCCAACCAAATCCTTTCTGGGAGTCTCCATAAGCAAGCTCATTGGATTTTTTATAACTTCCAAATGTATTCACATCGACCCCAATAAAATCAAAGATATCCTCGAAATACAGCCTCCACGTAATCTCAGAGAACTTTATGGTCCGCAAGGCCGTATGGCGTATATTAGGAGGTTCATCTCTAATCTCTCGGGACGATGCTGACCCTTCACTCAGTTAATGAAGGAAGGTGTATCCTTTGTCTGGAATAAAGTATGTCAACAAGCATTCGACGACATTAAACGATATTTAACAAATTTGCCAGTTCTGGGGTCTCCGATCGTAGGAAAACTCTTTTTGCTTTATGTTCGAGCAATGGATCATTCCCTAGGAGCTCTTCTTGCACAAAAGCGTGATGAAGGCCATGGACAGGCGATTTATTATCTCAGCCGCATAATGGTAGGAGCCGAACATCGATATAATCTGGTGCAAAAAGAATGCCTCGCCATGATGTTTGATATTCAGAAAATACGATATTATGTGTCGGGTCAAACCATTCATGTCATATCCAGAGTAAATTTCCTCCGAGTATTGATGACCAAGTCGAGCACACTTAATTCCCGGTTAGCTACATAGGCAATGCTGCTATCGCCTTATGACATGGTATATGTCCCACAAAAAGCAATGAAGGGTCAAGCATTAGCTGATTTCCTGGCAGCTCATCCTGTACCGGAAACTTACAAACAATACGATGACATTCCAGATAAAATATTAGAGTATAATATGACAATGAGAGATGACACATGACAACTATTCTTTGACGGCGGATCAAGAATAGGACCCAAAGGCAACATAGTAGCTGGAGTTGGCATAGTTCTAGTATCTCTTGACTAACTACTCATTCATCGAGCATATTCCCTCAGTGAACTATGTTCCAATAATGTAGCATAATATAATGCTATACTTATTGGCCTCCAATTAGCTAAAGAATTGGACATAGAATATCTAAAATCCTACAGAGATTCAAAACTGATAGTCAATCAGATCAGGGGAGAGTATGAGGTTCGACATGAAGACCTCATCCCTTATCATCAAGCGGCAGTCGAACTAGGTTTTACCTTCAAGGGATTCTTCATCGAGCATGTACCGCGGTTACAGAATATGGAAGCTAATATTTTGGCCGGCCTAGCAGCTTCATTGGATGTTCCCCTAAAGAGACAATACTCAATTATGATAATGGGACGAGAGTTGTTCTGTATGAAGAACAACTAATACGTTGAACAGAGTTACGTCATAACCTCAACTTCAATGGATGAAGATTCGAGAGACCCTTTTATAGACTACGCTGCTTATGGAATTCTTTCAGAAGATCCGAAGGAAGCCACCTCTATTAAAAGACGCTCGCTCCATTTTTACTATAACTCTTCGTCCTAAACGTTATATCGTCGTTCTTATGATGGATTGCTACTACGTTATCTCTCAAACCAGGAAGCAAAATAATCACTCCATGAGGCTCATGATGGCATCGGTGGAGCATATCAGCCGGGTCCCAAATTACAAGACCGTATCAGGAGAATGGGTTATTATTGGCCCACCTTGGTGGCAGACGCTATAGACTACGCCCGTAGATGCAATTATGTCAAATTCATGCTGATTTTATCCACTAACCAACAGAATTCTTATACCCTACAGCTGCTTCCTGGCCATTTAAAACTTGGAGAATGGATATTATTGGCCCGATCAGCCCATCTTCTTCTAAGGGACACCGCGATGATGCTCTGGATGACCAGAAGGCTCGTGATCGCATTAGAAAATCGATCCAAGGTTGGATCACGCCTAAGAAGTGGACTGTGATGAGGGCTAGATTCGACGATCCGAGGTACAAGGAAAGGTCTGAGAAGGCCAAGGCGGCTAGGCGGAAGGCAGCAAAGTGGTGTGGTGGCTCGATTCCGATGACGGAACATTTCCGTCGTTTGGTATATTTTTTATTTTAGATATATTATTTTAATGCAAGTACGATAAAATGGTAGTAGAAAAAAATATTTAATTTTAGTACTAAATAATATATTTTTAACAGGTACAGAGGGGTGAGGATGCAAACATGGTGACCGTCTTCTGGACACCCATCGAAAGGGCAGATATCTCATTGATGAGAGGGCCTCGCAGACCTATGTAAGTATTACTTTACTTTGTATTAATTTTAATATAACTTAGGCAATTATCGAGTATCCAAACTTTTCTAGGCCGAGTATCTTAGGCTGCGTGAGCGAGCGACTGCTAGTGCACCTACAACGGGAGAGGCTGGTACTTTCTCGCAGCCCTCTCCAGCTCCGTCGGCGGACGAGCTGTGGGTGACCGTCGATGGTGGTCTCCAGAGGGGTATGTACTACGGTACGGGATCCTATGGCGCCCTTATTGATGAGAATGCGATACAGTCATCTAGGGCCTCCTCGATAAGTGTGCATTCCCCACAGCCCTTACAGTCGTCGGCCCGAGTCCAGGAGGCCGTTGACAGTCAGATTGTGTCTCTACGTGACGAGTTGCTCCGAAGGATGGAGGAGCAGTCCCTGTCCCAGCCGCAGGCGGACGATGCGACGCTCATCGCACAATTTGATATGCTCGAGCGCAGCATTATGGAGCTCCGATATTTGACAGCTGATCTTAGAGCGTCGACAGAGCGCAACATGATGGAGCTGCATGCATCACAGCTGTCCATGGGCGAGAGGCTGACGATGATGCATGATTCAATGGTTCATAGCAATACGAGGCTGTTATCTACCATGGATTCATATAACCAGTGACTAGCAGAGTTGGAGCGGATACGTCCTCCTGGTGCGCCTACTCGACACAGACTCCACCGACGTCACTGCCTTCTCCATCGACATCGGTATCGATTTTACAGGAGCAGTATGATCTGTTCTCATCCCTCATACGAGTCGGTGGTCATCCTCCAACAGATCCGTAGTAGTCCTAGTTAGGACTGTTTATTGATTGTTTATGTTTCAGACCTATGATATTTGGTCATTTATGAATATTTTTTATTTTTGAGGCATTCAGACATTATTTTTTGTATTCTTTAGGACGAGACTTTCAGACTCGGTTGTGTGGATATTTTCTATATTCTTTACGACGATATTTTCTCCTGATTTGGTTTGTAATCTCAATATTTTATTTTCTTCAAATTTTATTATATTATTCATATTAAATATATGTTAATTTATCGGTGTTGAGTGTTCAACCGAAGGGGGTCGGCGAACCTAGCAAATTCAACAGAGGGTTGCTCCCGGTCTATTTGTACAAATTGTGAATTCATAAACTGTAGGAAGAATAGTTTAGAAATAATTCAGTATTCATTTTTTTTATTTTTTCAGTATCTTCAGCGACGTTTTTAGCAACAGTTTGTGACGTTTAGCGACGTCTACTTACGTCGCTAATTACGTCGCTGAATACGTCGCTATATACGTTGCTATATACGTCGCTAAAAAAGTCATTGTCCGTCACAAATTAATAATATGGCAAAATTGTCAGGTCATAATAACGTCGCTAAATTAGTCGCACAACGTCGCTAAATGAGTCGCACATACGTCGCTATAAAAGTCGCTATTTACGTCGCTATAAATGTTGCTATTTAGCGACATATAGCGACAAAAATATACGTCGCTAATTTAGCAACGTTGCGTCGCTAATATAGCGACACATATACGTCGCTAGAAAACGTCGAAATAGCGACGTTCAGCGACATTTTTTCTATCAGCGACTAGTTTAAAGGCGACTTCAACAAAACGTCGCTAATTATGTTGCTAAAATTATTTAGCGATATTTTTTGGCCATTTAGCGACGTTTATTTACGTCGCTAATTTAACTTTTTCTGGTAATGTCGGTTTATACTTGCAATAATCGATTACTTCTCCAAATGGGCAGAAGCAGTCCCACTCATCGAATTTATGACTTTCAACATAATTAACTTTGTCAAACACCATGTTATCTATCATTTCGGTATTCCCCGAAGGATAATATATAACAATGGGCCACAATTTGCCAGTCAAGCATTTATCGGTTCTGTGAAAAGAGTCGAATCTAGAATATTGCATCTACGTCCTACAATCCAGCAGCGAACGGCTTAGTAGAAGACTTCAACAAGACCATAATCAAACTCCTTAAAAAGTTTGTCTCATCCAACAAATGCGATTGGAATGAGAAACTCGGAGAATATTTATGGGCTTATCGTACGACAATTCGGGCTCCAATTGTCTGTATACCATTATCTTTAGTCTACGGATGTGAAGCGGTCCTTCCACTAGAAATCCAGATACCTTCTCTCAGAATAGCTATTGATAATGAGCTAACAGTGGAGAATAATGATCAATTACCCCTACAAGAATTAGAAGCATTGGATGAAAAGCGTCTGCACGCTCAATAGTGCGTTAATCTACACAAAGCACATATTTCAAGAACTTTTAATCGAAAGGTCAAGGAAAGAATATTCCAGGTCGATGAATTGGTCCTTTCAGTGAGAAGACCTATGATCACAACCCATAAAGCAAAGGCAAATTCTAGGCCAAATGGGAAGGTCCTTATATGGTGGAGACCGTAATCTCCAACGGAGCCTATATACTTGCTAATCCCAACGGAGAATTAATAATGATACCTATCAACAATAAATTTTTCAAGAAGTATTATGTCTAAGCACGGCATATTCTTCTCCATCTCAGGCAGATTAAAATAAGATGTACAACAAAATATATTTTGTTTAATCCCCAACAACTCATAGCCTACACGGCCTCTCGAACTATTACCTATATTCATTTTTGAAAAAGACATGGGTAATGGGTCCTCAAAGTTTCCCAACGAAACAATAGTCAGATCCAACAGAACACTCTCGTTGAGATCATCTAAATGATTCTTTCCAACACAAATGATCCATCCTTAAAACTGAGTTATTTTGAGGATATCATATTCCCAATCCTTAGTTGGGTTGGGAATAATCTCACACATTTATTCACCAGTCAATAATGTAATGTGATTCACGTCCATATTACCTCTGAATCATATTTTATTTATTTCCCTAATGAGAAGATAACAGTTCACCCTTGAACTACTTTTTTTTCTCCTCCCCAGTGAAGTAAACTAATGTAATTTATGTCCATATTATCTCTGAATCATATTTTATTTATTTCCCTAAAGAGAAGATAATTATTCAACCTAGAACTACGCTTTCTTCCCCTTCCTCGGCGAATTAAACTAATGAGCTATCATATCACCTCTAATAAGTATTACATCCTATAAAAATTTTGTGCTCAGCATGAGTATGCCTTGAGTGATACATCTACCAAAATTTTCCTAGAGTTATTCTGTCATGTCCATAATAACTCTGAGCAGATATATATTCAATGGGTCTCGATTTGAAAGTATCACTAAGGTGAAAAAAATTCTTTATCGATAGAAAATAAAGAAAAGGCAATATAAATGCTTAAGAAGAGGATGGGTCAGAATCTTCTGAATTGTTCATAAATATCACAAAAGCATGCAGAATACAGACATCTGACGATGCAAGCAGTCTAAACAAGACATATGTCTCGGCTAATTCTTCTGGTTTTTCCAAATCAACCGAAGAATAGAGAGAATCAATGACCTCATTTTGGGGTGGACAAAGGCCATCGGAAATCGATGCAGGAACAATAGTGGTACAACCAAAGTTATCTGTAATGGGTGGGAGAATAGTTACTTCATCAGACTTTCTTTCCTCCTTCAGAGACTCATTCTAGGAAGCCATCAGTAGATTCGACTGAGGAATGCTGAAGTTCAGAGCCCACTCTTATTTATAAGAAATTGGGCGACGGTTCAAATTTCTCCACAAGATTCATTGACAATACGGATTACGATTCAGAGATCCACTATTCATGAAGGAAGACGACGGTTTAGATCCCCATACACGAATCTCAATGAATGCAACCATTTCGTTCTCCAAAAAACAAACACAAAATACAAATTGTTCATTGTGTTCGTCCAAAAGGTGCCCGTATGCACGCATTTAACTGATCAACGGAAAATGTCATATAGTGTGCTTGATCATACAGGTTTGCAAAAAAGTGTGCAGTAAGCTGCACAGTGTGCACAAAACCTATTTTTGCTCAGAATGTATATCTGTGCGCATAATAGTGAGATGACAAAGAAAGGTCAAACAGATTTGATTCTTCCTGGCGCACATCGACCAGTCTCCAGTCAGCAACATACTTACAGCACAATAAAGTCAAAACTAAAGATTTTATTGAAGCTTAATCATGATTACATATGATGGAGATCAATCACACATAGATTTTTATTTCAAAATCATGATTACACATATGGAAATCTATTACATTTTGATTTTCATATAATGGGAGTCTATCTCAGAGCCATCCCCATCTATGCGTCCTGTCTGCTCCCGATGGAGATGAATTAAGGCGCAGAAAAAATAAGCTCCTCAGTGCAAACCATAGTACATGGAAAAAAATCCATACTGTGGACGAGGATGCCATACAAAACTGAGCCTGTTTAAATTAGCACATCACTATTTTTGTCGGACTCGATGGAGGAAATGGCGAGTTAAATGAAAGTTGTTTCGCTATCGCCATTTGACGCCACCGCTAGAAGCCCCGGTTGGGATTCTAATCATAACCCCTATAATCAGCACATGGGGCATATTAAGAGCGTGATTCCAGCGAGCTAGGTTTGAAGACAACGAACAATCTTCTAGGTAATTCATTTATTCAACACGAACGAGGAAGCCTATGATATCCTTCCATGCTCCATCTCATGAATAGCCAGTAGCAATGATCTCCAGACGAGCCTTCCACCCATCATTGAGAAACGTCTACTCTTGCGTCTTCCTGGGGGACGATAAAGTCGATAGAGCCATACTACTATGATTATCTTCGTAGGCTCACACTTAACAACGGCCATGCTCAAGTCTCACAGCAAGAAAGAGATAAGTTTAAGAATATTGGCAAAATTTTGCTCCTATTTGTAGGAGAAGACATGCCAAAGTCAGCATAGTTCTCAAAAATTACTCCCGAGAAGCCGCTGCGTCTCCTCAAAGATCGCAACAAAACCAAAAAAAATAAGCCAAAGTTACATACAAAGAATCATGACTACAACCACGTCAGCAAATCCATTAGGATTATGTCCAAGATTGCGTGCACAAACTTCTCAACAACTTTATGCTTCTAATTCAAAGTAATTTAGATTTTAACTGAACAAATTCAAAAACTTTGAAGGGGGTCTTGTAGAAGCATAAAAAGTGTAACTAAGACAGATGGTGCAATTTTTTACAAAAAGACCCACCAAGCAGAAGAATGGAACACTTTCTACTTATTCCAGAAGAGAGACGCGTATTTTCTACTTTGGCGCACTTTCTATCATTTCAAAGGATGGCGCATTATTCAGAGGACAGAAAAGTGGCACACTTTTTTATGTCATAAAAACTGGCGCACAAAAGATCGTCTCTCTCTCAAGCATTTAATGCAGCAGACTGGCAGCTGACATATACAGAAACCTAAGAGTCAAAAGTTATCATTACAGTGGAGCGGCGGCACAAAAACCCAAGTTGTCATTTAGTGACCCAGCCTCAGTGCCATTATCCTCTCAAATGTGCACCGCAATGCCACTCCTCTCAAGAGTGTGTCGCAGTGCCACTACTTCAAAAGTGCGTTGCAGTGCCACTCCTCTCAAAATTGTACCGCAGTGCCACTCCTCTCAAAAGTGCGACACCGTGCCACTCCTTCAAAAATACGCCAGTCTCTAGATGACTCCTAAAGTGCGCTTGCTATCCACCAACAGTGAGCGATTATAAGTGCGTGTTATACATGTCGTACTTCTCATAAAAGGTGTACAAATAACTGTCCTTCATAACCTACGCTTTTCTCGCATAGGAAGCTACGTGCCAAGAAGGCGTCAAGTTGTGCACCCACTCATGCAGAACATGGGATGTTAATCCAGTAAATGTGCGCGTACAATGGTAAAACAATATTGACTGTGCAAAGTGAGCGCACATTCTCATAATCGTTCCTAAGCTCTATAAATATAGCTTCTTTGCAACCTAGAATGGGGATTGATCAACAGAGCACATATCGTGAGATATACCCACACATACCTATATACAGAGGGAGCTACCTACACTTATCCAGAGAGGAGCACACACAGAGATAGAAAGAAAGGGGATAGAATTCTTAAGTCCTTGAAATTCAATAGCAGAGCGAGAGAAATAGAAGCTTTTACGTGCCCCTGTGCCAAAGCTTTTCTATTGTTCAACTCTCCAAGTTGTTTGCAGTAATCTTCAAGAAATCGAAGTTCAAGAGCCGGGCGAGAGAAATAGAAGCTTTTACGTGCCCCTGTGCCAAAGCTTTCCTATTGTTCAACTCTCCAAGTTACATTCCTTTCCGTTCTTCGTTGTTGTGTGCCAGTTCTTTGTCAACGTGTGCATTTCTTCACCGTCGAGTGGTCCAAGGAGTAAAGTGATCATCAGTAGATCAGATCCCTAGAGCTATACTTTCCCAGAATGAAATAATCAATTATACTTAGATTCCTGTTTAGGATCTTCATTTGTACTTTTTTTTAATAGTTTGTAACACAAAAATTTCGTATAAACTTTTTCTCGCAAACAGAAAGGTGATAGCTTATGCATCTCGGCTGTTTCGAGATCATAAAAGAATTATCCAACACATGATTTGGAGTTAGCAGCACTAGTGTTTGCTCTTAAGTTATAGAGACATTACCTATATGGAGATCGGGTGGAGATATTTACATATCACAAGAGTTTTAAGTACATATTCACCCAGAGTGACTTGAACATGATGCAGAGGAGGTGGCTAGAATTGTTTTGTGATTGCGATGTAGCACTTCAGTATCATTCAGGTAAGGCAAATATGGTGGCAGATGCTCTAAGTAGAAGAGACAGTTCATTCATTTTGATAACTCAAAAATACATATTAAAAGATCTTTGAGAGATGGGCATCGAGGTAGTGTTACCTCAAGAAGCGGGATTACTAGCCAGTCTTCAGATACAGTCAACTTTGGTAGAGAGGATCAAGGCAGCCCAAGTAGAAGATTCTCATATTCAGAAGCTTATGGAAGAAAGTGAGTCAGATCTTAGAAAGAAATTAAATATTCATGAAGACGGAACACTTAGATTTGGAAATCGTCTTTGTGACCCAAGTGGACATATGAGACATGAAATAATGACCGAGGCACACAGTTCTTAATATTCTATGCATCCAGGAGGCACGACGATGTACCAAGATATCAAGCAGAATTTCTGGTGGAACAAAATAAAAAGAGAGATAGCTCGGTTCATTTTACGATGTCGCGTATGTCAGCAAGTGAAGACAGAATAATAATTAAAGTCCAGCAGGATTATTACAACTGCTGCCTATTCCAGAGTGGATGAGGAAACATATTACGATGGATTTTATGACCGGTTTACTTATGTCACGCCCCAGTCCCAAAATACCGAGGGACTAGCCATGTGGCAATGGCCAGCAGCACAACTCCAATGGGCAAACAAAATTTAATAGACCCGTTATAGTGTACTTAAGCTGTAATAAATATAAATGCAGTCTACACCATCTATCATAGAATAATTCTGATCTCATCCACAGAAAGAAGCATAACTAAATATGATAGACTAATTAAGATAATAGATAAAAAGAAATATAGTCTATCAACAAGTCCAAATAAATAGTGTCTCGGAGAACAATCCAATAAAATAAGTTAATACATAAATCCAAGAGTCAAGATATGAAATAACTGAAAGCAGAAATAACTGAGTATGAAACTGAAATACTTAAAAGAAATCCTCTGGCACAACCTCGTCCTTTGGTGCCAGTACTGCTCAAGCGTCATCTCCTGTCCCGTATATCTCGGGGTATTACTCCTCTGTTATACCTGGGGACATAATCCGAATCCAGGTCCTCAGGGGACATAGCAAGGTACAAGAATAACTCAAGCCAAATAAAATAAAATATATAAAAATAGATCCACAGGGCAAGCTATGTAACCAGCTATGTGAAATCCAAGTTGAGAGCATCACTGGTACTCAGGCTGAGACCACTACATGCTCTGTGTCGGAAAGCAGGTAGCAGCAAGTAATATCACGAAGGGCCACTACATATGCCAAAGCTCTGGTACAGAGACTAAGGCACTCTTCAGTAACATAAGTATATATATATAATCAGCCTGTAGCCTGTGTCTCTCTCCCCATCCAATGTAACCTCATGTCTCATATCCACAACACGCAATATCATAACCTCTAGCTAGTACAACGAGTTATAATGATATCTATGTATGCAAGTCCTATGTCACGAATCCTGTAAACCTATATAGAATCATATTGAATAACTCAGAAAAGATTCTGGTATATAAATAGTGTCAAGTGTCCTATGGTATGACGTACTTGATAAAGCAAGCACGTAAAATATATTATCGTGAAATCAACTCTCTAAGTGACGTTACACGACTCTGCGTACAGCGTCGACACCCGAATCTTGTTCGGACGCTAAGCAACGTCTCATGGTCCTAGGTTAAACAGGTACAACACAAAAGTATATGAAAAGAATATAATCAAATAATAGCACATAATCTTCTGCAAGTTGGCAAGGTACACTTGCCTGTGTTCTGAGCTCCGTCAGTTGCTCCGATATAAGTGGAATCTTAGGTACGCCTCCGGATGCTGAAACAAACATTACCATCGCTCTCAGAATATATAAAATAGCTAGGAGTGACTACCCATAAGTCCAATTTGGATACAAGGACAGAATGAACAGTTTCTGGTCAAAGCGGGATCCACATGTGGCCCACTTCGCACCAAAAAATATGCCAGAAATAAAGTTCTCTAAATTCTTCAAACTTAGTGTCTACGAGTCCAGAACGATGATACAAATCCAATGGAACATCCAGAACTGGATTTTGATGAGTCGGTCACGAAATCGCCCGTCAAATAGAACCGTCGGGCCCACAAAATAGTATTTTGTCAACGTTCACAGAATCGAACCTAACTTGGTTCACAGGACCAACGTAACGCTACTAATCTGATGGCGTAAATTTCTTTGCGAAACGAAAAGCACACACAAAATTATAAAGAGTGTCAGAACAGGCCGATACGGGGCTTTTCGACGGATATGCGTTGATTCCGGTGTGCACGCACATCCAAATCAATTTTCGTAAAATTTCACACGTCCGTGTTAACGATACACGTCTTTTGATGCAATTTGCACACGACGAAGTCACCTCATTTAGTGGAAAGCACCCCATTTCAAAAAAAATTAGGTTTAGAAAATCAAGTATTTGGTCAACTTCAACCGCGAATAAATTACAGCATACAACAAATTAAAATAAACTAATTAAAGAGATTAAATCTCGATTTTGTTATTTGTTCAAGTAGAATTTAAAAATATTAACTAGGTTGGAATAAAAACAGCCATGAACATGGATGTTTGGGATAGTTTTCTGAACTACAAATTGGGTTATTTTTTCCTGTTTTGTGTCGCGAATTACGACCGACACAGGACACGATACACCAAACTAATTTTACAGGGTTCAAGAGGGTCATGTAGTCTTCGCATAGGATTCGACAAATCAATATTTGGATAACTATGCAAAGAGATACAAGGGTGGAAAGTAGCATACCTTACTGTTTTGCTGCTGCTCGAAATTGGGTGACTTGCTACGGTGGTTTATAACGACATGCAGCGGCAGTCCAGCGATCGTCGACTGTGGTTGGTCGGGGTGGAAGAGGAGATATTGGTGGTAAGGTTAGGCTAGGCTGGGAGTTTTATAGGGTGGAAGAGGAGCAGTTACGGAAAGCGAAAGAGAGGGGGTCGGGGAGGTTTCAGGAAGGGGAAGTGAGGGGGTTACTGTAGCTGAAGTTGGGGAGTTTGTGGGTCGGGTTAGCGGGTTGCGGGTATGGGTACGGGTCCAATTAGGTTTGGTCTAGTTTGGTTTGGTTTGGTTTAGGTTGGTTTGGGTTAGTTTGGGTTGAGTTGGTTTAGTTTGGGTTGGTTTGCGTTGAGTTGGTTCAGTTTGGGTTGGTTTAATTAAGAATAATACAATTAGCTATCTAAAAATAGTTTTGGAGCCCAATAAATTCTAAAAACATTACATAATATCCTATTATTAACTATACACCCAAAAATATAATTTTTGCACTATTTTAATAATTAATTTAATACACAAAAATATAAATCCATGAAAGATCATTTATTATAATTAACTAAAAATAATAAAAAATTTTACAATAATAATTAATGAAAATTTAAATTAAATTCTAAAAATCAGAGTGTTTACAACCTAGATCCCCTACTGGGCATGATACACATTTCTTTTCCTTTCGAGTAGGGCACTATACAGAGCAATTATCAAGAATATATAAGCGGCAGATAGTAGGCAGCACATAGTTCCAGCAAGTATAATGTCAGATCGTGATACTTGCTTTACATCATGTTTCTGGTAATGCTTGCAAGAGCGCTAGGGTACCAAGTTGAGATTCCGTACCGCATATCATCCCCAGACATATGGACAATCAGAAAGGACAATCTAGACTTTTTAAGATATGTTGTGGGCTGGTACCTTAGACTTTGATGGATTTTGGAAAGATAATCCTCATTTAGTAGATTTTTTGTACAATAACAGTTATTAGGCCAGCATACAGATGACTCATTTCGAAATATTGTACGAAAGGAAGTGCATGTCACCCTTAGCATGAGATGACAGTGGTGAACGGAAGATGTTCGGGCCTGAGATGATCACTCAAATGGTTGAAGTGTTAAGCAGATCAGAGAGCGACTTTGGGTTGCACAAGATCGGCATCGGCATCGGCATTGTGCAGATCAACATCGTAGGACGTTAGAGTTTTCTGTCGGCGTCCACGTATTTTTTCGAATTTCGTCCACCCGTGGAGTCATTAGATTTGGGGTTCGCAGAAAGCTTAGTCCGCGATACGTAGGACCGTTCGATATTCTCGAGAGGGTAGAGGATGTTGCCTATGGTCTTGCCCTTTCGCCTTTGCTTCGTGAAGTGCATAATTTATTTTATGTGTCTTAGTTACGTAGATATGTCCCGGATCTGAGTCATATCCTCGATCATTCTGAGTTAGTCGTTGGTACCGACTTAACTTACGAGGAACAACCCGTGTCCATTTTGGATCATAAGAGAAGGTAATCAAGAACCGGACTATCCATCTTGTTCGTGTTGCTTGGGGCCATCACTCCTTAGGGGAGTCAATGTGGGAGTGTGAAGGCGATATTCGATCTCGATACACGTATCTATTCGACTCATATGGTATATTTTCTTCGTATGCCTTCATATTTTTCATTCTTTGGTTGGCAAGCACTCATATAAGATGATGTTGCTTTGCTTCATTATACATGTTGTTATACTTACTTTTTTATATGTGTAGATTGCTTGTAATTAGTTGTTTCTTGTCATGATATCTCTAGCTAGCCTTGAGTTTGAATTTCGAGAACAATTTTTTTAAGGTGGATAGAGATGTCACTACACGTTCTCGATATTCGTATTTTGAGCGTATTTAATTTTTTTGATAGCATAGTTGTATGTTATAGAGAGACTAGACCCATTATTTGGTTTATGGTCCAAATATCAAACCCTCCATATATAACCCAACTTCACTCTCTTTCTCTCTCTCTCTTCTCATTCTTCTTCTTTTATTCTCTCTCTTAGGTTTTCTCTTCCTCCATAGGCAAGTACACCTTGCATGAGGAATGAAAAAACCTTCTATTTTATTGTTCTATTAGGTTTATTATGTGTTTTTCATGCATTTAGAACTTGGTCTTTTCGGTTTTGGTAGATGGATTAGTGTAGATCTAGACTGTTAGTTTAGAAGCTTTTTATGTGTTCTTGAGTTTTTTGGATTTTGATCTCCTAAAACTTATTGTTTTCGAAAAATTATTGTTCTATGTTGATAAGCACTTAATTTTGAGTAGTTTAGAACTTTACTTTGCTGAATTTGGACTTCATTTGAGGTTTCTATAGAAGAAATAAAATTTTGTTTTATACCTTTTGGCCATGGCCGAAAAGCTGGTGTTGGAGGAGACGAAGGAGCGCTATGCGGCACTCAGTGCTATGTGGACTGGACTTCTCGTCTCGAGTCAGCATGCGGCCAACCTTGTTGGACAGATGACTAAATTTGCACATGCACCCCTTGGCCAAATACATGAACTTGGACGAATAAAACTTCATAAGTTGAATTTTTACTAAATCCTAAAAGATTTCATGCGGCCAAGTGTGTATGCGGCCAAGAGGAGTATGCGGCCTCATCGACCATGCGGCCAGGAGCTATGCGTCTCTCTTCTTCTAGACGCATAACTTCTTACCGACTTGGCACGACTTTGTATGATTTTATATTTTCTTCTGACACACTTTATTGCTTGTCACATCAGTCGCATCTATCACTTTATGTCACTTCTTCTGACTTGCATTTATTGATTATCATATTGCACATTTTTTGAAGAGTGGACTTTGCCTCGCCTATGCGTCCAAGCCAACAATGCGGCCTCGATCGCAAGCGATCTTGACCCTATGCGGGCTCAACTTCATGCGGCACCACGTCTCATGCGGTACCCTATTTCTTGCACACGTGGACACTTACTTGATTTAAAGTTTTTAATTGATTGGTTGATTATGATGTTATGTGTTAAATATAGAAATGACTTATATGACCCACATGTTACCATGTGCTAAATTTGACTAAGCACCTGATATGAGCCCTGTAGATGTGGACTTATATGTACTAACTTGCTAATTAAAATACTTTTTCTTGACCATTTTATTATACGTTGGATAGAATAAGGGACGTTGTTCAACTCGGGGGATGGTCTACAATCCCGATCCTTGTTTGCTTTAAGGATTTTGAATCTGATCTCGAAGGCTTCTCGTACTACTCTTATCCTCATCTATCGATATAATAAAGTGATAATTAAAGTGAACAGTTATTGACTTTTCTGTCCTTAATAACTTGCTACGTGATAACTTGTCCATGATCTTGATTATAGAACTTGTTCCTGCCCTGACTATTATATCCGTGCTGATACACTTGATCGCACCTAGAGTGCTACTTGATAGATATAAATATGGTGAGTCATCGTGCCACACACTCTTGCTACGTGATATATGTAATTATTTTCATGCACGGATCTGGTAGTTGGACAGTGACTTTAGCCGTGGCTAGATAGTACTGATTGTTGCATCACACTTGGGTGAATCCAGATTTAACTTTCGAGTGACAATATGGATTTGTATCAAGAGTTCCCGTACTTAAAGTACGATATCTAAGAAGAAATATTTATGTGACCACGACATGGTATTCTAATTAACCTAGGGTTAACTAAGCAACTAAATTTGTAGATCATTGGGAGGGAACGGTATCTCGAGATCGTGTATGTTGAACCACCCTAAATTAGCTAGGAGTAAAGGCTGGCCACCACGGATACTGTATATCATACGAACTAGTGGAGTAAAGTATATGATTTAATTATAAGACTGAGCCAGTATCTTACTGATAGAAAGCCTGGACCTGTTACTAATCATTAATTATCGCAGTGCCCTTGCAAAGGAGTGATGCATCATTTTATATACATACTTGCTCGTATATCATTGGTTCAGCCATCCCTGCTCGATTATGGCACGATCTGAGGATACTCATATATTGTATTACTGGGATAACCCAGAGATCATATATCAAACCGTAATACATGATTGGCCATCTAATTTGCTTAAATTATGCGTCTAGCAAGGAAAGTGGGCTATCGTGGTATGATGATTCAACTCATGTCCTTGTTTGATTGTTGGGTTGCGTCGTTATGTTACGATAATCCATGGACTGAAGCTATGTATCTTTGCTTGCGTATTGTGCCTTCTGTTAAGTAAAATTAGGGACACAGGTTGTTGTGGCATGATAGTTTAACTCATATCCTTGTTTGGTTATTGGGTTGCGCTGTCGTGTTACGATAGGCTTTGGAATGAAACTATGACGCATAATTATTTTAGCTTGACCATAATCAAGGAATGTATTCTATTTTGATGTGATAAGGCACTTCCTGTCCTTTTTTGGTGATGGGGTATCGTATCATATCATGGATTGGACATATGTCATTGATTGTTGGCTCACGCATCTCATGCTATAGAACTGGTTTTGTTTCTTTATTTCGTGCTTCCTTTGTGGTACTTGATATTTGGGGTCTGATCCAACTAGTTTTGTATGGCCAGGTTTAGGGCCAACACCTGAGAATCAAGCTTACTTCTCCCTCACTGATGGCACACACCCAAAGGATGGCTGCTGATGGTCACGAGTGAGTTTCTTGTTTCACTGCTCATCTTTTGTAAACTATATTCTTTTGGGCGTTTAGCCAACCAAAACCTATTAGCCAGAGAATCTGGATACTAGTTTCCTATATGACTGTATTATATTCAGACTGTAACTGACTCACTATCATGTATACTTTTGATTGTGTATCTGGCATATCATTCTGTATCGCTAGATCTCAAAACATTCTGATGCGACATTTGGGATGCCTTACTACTTATTCTTAAATATTCTATATTATTTTTACTTGTTTGAATGATTGAGATATAGAAGTTCTTGACCCTAGTAGATTTGATTGTAGTATACACCCCCTTGTCTCTAGACAATCTTAACACATTGTGGGTTTCTTCGGTATTCTGCAAGGTGTGGTTGGCTGAGTCATTCTTTCGCTCTATAGTATTCTGGTTCTTGGGTGTGACAGTCTGACACCAATCTTCGATAATATCCAGCTAACCCCAGAAAACTACGAACTTGTGCAACTGTTCGGGGAACTGGCCATGTCTCAATGGATTCTATCTTCTGGGGATCCACTTCAACTCTTCCATTAGCACTAATATGCCCTAAGTATGAAATGCGATCAAGCCAGAACTCGCACTTGCTAAACTTGATATATAACTTATGTTCTCTAAGGACTTGAAGAACTGTACGAAGATGCTGCTCGTGCTCTGCTTCACTTCGATTGTACACCAAGATGTCGTCAATGAACACTATCACAAACTTGTCCAAGTATGACATAAAATATGATTCATGAGACCCATAAATACTGCTGGCACATTGGTTGCTCCAAAGGGCATTACTAAAAACTCCCAATGTGTAACCTCCGTATCCTGAAATTCGTGCTTAAATGTTGTTATTAGGTTAATTTGGGGCTATTGAGATTTTTCCATAAATTTTAGTTAATTAAAAACTAGTAACACTAATTTTTTAGGACTTGTAAGAATTTATTTTAGAGTTAAACATAATTAAAATTGTTCCAAACTTTTATTTTAGGTTCTAAATAATCAAATATATTTTCTAGAATTTTTTGAGAATTTTTTGATTATTTTTAGCATTTATTTTGAGTTAATTATGAAAAACTGAATTAAAAACTAATTTCTGAAAAAGAAAACCCAAAAAGTAATTAATTCTGCCCAGTCAGCAAAAGGGGGCCCACCTGTCAGCCTCCCGCAGGGAACAGTGCGGGGCCCGCCTGTTAGCGACCGCGGGTGAAGCCGAGCCGAGTCAGAGTTTGACTCGGACTCAGCTGAGCCGAGCCACGTGGGTCCACGACCGTTCGATCTGAGCGGGCAGCTGCGGATGGCTGCCATGTGGCACTCTCCGAGCCACGGCTGCACTCTCTCTCCTCTCTATATATATTAGTTTAGTTATTTTCTAGGATTTTTCTTGAGCCAAATTTTGGAGAATTACCATCTAGGGTTCCTTCATCTTCCAGAAGCCATTGCGCATAGCTCCGGACTCCAAACGAGACCTAGTTTTTTGTGTTAGAATGATATTGAGGTCAGATTTCTGATTATATAAATTGTTTTACGAAATAATGAGTATTATATTCTGGAAAATTCGTAGAGCACAGCATATCCAAAAATAGATGTGTTTCAATATTTTCGCGATTCCGGGAGAACCAGGAATCAGAATCATGAACCGTTTGAAGTTTCGAAAGCTAATGTCGAGATCATTGACATATATTTTTACCAGAAATTAATTTGAAGTATTTACATACTGTTAATTCTGTAGAACTTCTAGGTTAGAATTTAACCATCGGTGCACAATATAAAATTTGTATGTGTCATAATTCCCAAACGAATTTGAATTCGGACGAGCCATAAATTCTAGCATATTTTTAATACTAAAATCTACAGGAAATCATGCATAAAAGTTGAGTTTGTATTGGTTGACTTTTCGGTCAACATATCGCCTCGATTTGCGTGCCATGAGTCTCGAGTTGATAAAATTTAGCTTTTTTGGATAAAATTTAGGAATTAACATAAAAATCAGAATAATAAGATTAAAATAGTATTTTAGAGTAATTATTCCAGAATTAAAAAAATTAAAATAAATTATCTTTTGACATGGTAAATTTGTAATACATAGGCTATTTGGACTGTGACTTACTCTGATTCATACCAGCAGCAGGACCCCAGGTGAGTACATTCTCTGACAGTTTCTATTATGTTGATTATCTCTATAATTCTTGTTGTATAGCGTACATGACTCTGACACTGTTCTTTACACGAGTTGGCATCATCGAGACCTGTCACGAGGAGTCGTGATTGGAATCCATCATGCTAGCTGGGGAAAATAGGAAAATGTTAGTAGCTTATGTGATCATACTCAACCTTACATGCATCATAGCTCACCCATACCTCACGTTGGTGCAGCCTGACCATTACATGCCTCATAGCCTATTACATATGATTAGCCTGACTATTGCTCGCATCATAGCTATCCGGATGGTTAGCCTGACCCTACATGAATCATAGCTAATCATATGTAACAAGACTGATCAGTCCCAAGCCGATCACATAATATACTAATGTTTCACACACTTGGTTAGAGGATCATTGACATGCATCTCTAGTATATTGATCTAGCATCTCTACATGTTCTAGTTGTTGTTCTTGTACACATTTATATACTAGTTCATTGTTCTTGCGTGTACTCGGATTCCTATTTCATTGCTAGATATACGTTGATGATGACATGCTCCCGTATTCCATTTATTCCAGTATTTCTATTTCCAGTATATCCATGCTCATCGGTATTTCTTATGGCCAGTATTCATATCTGTCTTGTATTTCTTTACACTGTATTATAGTTTTTGTCAATATGCATGGAGCTGCTGTTAGAGGTGTATTTTGTTCCAATCCTGACTGGATATTTTTTTCCAGAATATGACCTAGAGGACTTGTTTTCCAGTATACTTGGAGATTGGATGTTATTGTTTGCAGGTATGGTTATTTTGTCGTTTAGACTTGTCTTGTATTTCATTGCTTGCTTCGATATCTCATCGTGCCTTAGCTTATGTGATTGAGTATATTCCATATTATATTATGATATCTGTGTCTCCTTATGGAGTTAGATATTCATGTGAGAGTGATTAGCTAGTATTGTGACCTAGACAGCGTTCTACCGCCGATGCTGCGGCGTAGGCTGGACGTACCCACGCTCTCGTGCCCCTATACCGGGTGCGGGTCATGACACATTTTTAGTGGTGGCCCATGTAGGTCAGACTTCGCAAGATGTGCGATGTCATGGTAGTGCGACGTCTTAGTTGTACTACTACGTGCCTGCTATAGAATATAGGACATAGGATACTAGGATGAGAGAGGATACTCAATCACAAAAATTATTGAGAGATTCCTCGGGCGACCCCTTGAGAATCTTATTATAATTTCCAATTTAAATCTTTTTCTTGTTTTCGCCCGCTCTCGCTTGTTGTTATTGAACTTGATTCTTGTTGATCAGTTATTAAATTTAAATCTTGGAATCATTGTTGAGTTTGATTCTTGTTGACCAGTTGTTAAATTTAACTCTTGGTGTCGTTGTTGAGTTTGATTTTTTTTTATCGAGATGAATTTTAAGGACTAAAATTTATGGTATCATCTGATGGCATATATTGATGAGGAAAGTGAGAAAGGTAAAACGTCTACTTTGGTTATGGAACCTAGAGTTTATCGCAGCCACATTAGCTGTCGTGACGAGAACGTAGGAATCCGACTTCGGATGTACACATCTTAGTTATGAATTTAGAGTCTCTAGCAGCCATACCGGTTGGCGTGGTGAAGATTCTAGATGACATAATTATAGAGTTGCATACCTTAGTTATGGAACCTGTCGTTTATCGCATCTATACTTACTGGCGTGGCGAGGATTCTGAGTGTCATAATTTTTTACAGACGTTTATGATTATCAGGTTGTATCTTAAATTGGTTCTTAAAGTCTCATCTCAATACTTATCTATTTCGTTATTACATGACTTTGTTCCATCACTTCTTTTCTTTACTAGCAGTAGCAATACCTTCAGTCCTTGATCCAGTTCCTTTTTGAGCTTATTTTCTTTGAGGATTCCTTGTTAGTATGATAATTAGTGACTTACCATTTTGGTTGTGTCTTGTATTAGTTTGACTGAGTATGACTTATGAGTTTGTAAGTATTTCTTGGTTGGACATGTGAGCAGTAGGCATTAATCTAGAGATACCCATAGCATAGTACCTTGTAACAATAGTTCTATGATAGGTGTTATTATAATTAGTATTGGTAATATAGAAAGAGGAGTAAGAGTATCAGTGAATGTTCCAAGAGTAAGTATCAGAATCAGCATGTCAGTCCTGGATAGTCATTAAATTATGTAATTGGATGATCTATGTAAACAATTAAGTATCAAGGAATTGTGTTAAAGATTAATGGAGCATGATGTTCAATTTGATCATTGATTACTTGGGTGTGTCAAGAGTAAATAAAGTATATGCATAAAGGGTATTAATGAGTATGCCATGGATAGAGGAAATATCAAGATTGGTAATAAAAGTTATGAAGTGTATCACAGATTAGTATAACAGTCTGTAAAAGATTTAAGAGAAGATACGTATACATAAATCAAGATATGGAACCATATGCATGCCTTTGAGAGTGAAGTGAAGCACGTGTATTATAAAAGTTATAACTAGTGCAAATGATCGTGAGTTCTAATAAGTTTGATGAGATGATCTAATGATGAAGTTAGTGTTACCATACCAAGATTACTAATGTTTCTATATCGAGGATTAGTCGAGAATGGTGCTAATAACAGTAAGAACTTTGTGTGATGATAATTAGATTGGTGTACTAGTTAATATAGATAGAAAATTATTGGAGAAAATATGTATGATGATAACTTTGATTATTTGGAGTAATATTACAAGTAATCCGGGCAGTGCAAATTTTAGTACACAGTTGAGGGTTGTAGACAATTGGTGTATTTGAGTGCACCTTGAGTATTAGAGACTGTGAGTATTTATATGTATACTTGTGGATTTAAATTTATAATTTGAAGAGTGGAAATGAATTGCAATTTTTAAGAATTTTTGAGGAGTTAAGATTCTATGTTATTAAAATGTTTGAGGATTCAAAATTTGATTCAATAAACATAGTCAAAGCTATAAAGATTTTTGGAAGTGATTAAAATTTTATTTCGATATTTGAATATTTAACTTTTGAGGAAAGTATATGTATTTTATTTTAAATTGTTCGAGAAGTTAAATTTTGATGATTTTATTTTGAGGATAAAATTTTATGGTGGGTAGGAAATACATATTAGTATATGAGTGGTTGATGTGCATGTGTAAGGATCTATTGATTGAGATGGCACTACAAACTAACTTGGGTGTCCATCTAGAGTTGTATTAGAGAGAGTAGTACTTAGTATGGTATATTGTACTTGGTGTGCACTTGAGTGATAAGAACAACTAGTATAAACAGTTGTAGTAGGTAAGAGAGCTAGCAGTGAGTATGCTTTTAGTAGAAACAGTGGTACCTAAAGAGATAGAGGTATCAAACTTTGGGTGCATCATTTGACCTATGATTGTGTTAGAGATCCTTGGTATCATATTTTGGTATTAAATAGACAGATGTATGTAATGTGGATGTATCCATGGATATCTTGTGGACTAGAGATTAGTTGATATGGGTAACAGTGTATAGGGACAGGAATTTGTGAATAAATATGACAGAGTTAAGTGTATGATAGAGGTTGAAGATGTCCAAGTAATGGGTTAGAAAGCTATGTTCTGTTCTTTCCTCATATTTCTTTTCCATCTGTTTATTTTATTGATTGATTTCCTAGTACCATAGTCTGTATCAATGATCTTCTTGCTAGAATGTAGTTAGTAGTATAGCCTAACAGAGACTGCTATACCATGACAAAAGTGACCATAACCATACATGTTTTCTCTAGATTGCATATTGTATGACGGTAGGTAGGATTTTTTAGAACTTAATTGTTGGGGGTTTGACCGTGGTGAAGAATTAATGAAGAGGTTATGAATTGACAAAGAGAGACAATATATTTTAAATTTTGAGGATAAATATTTATTTAAATGAAGAGAGTTGAGAATTTAAAATGACATAATTGACGATTTGTTTAAATCATTAATTTTTATGAAAATTACGATATGATTGAATTTGTCATTAAAATTCGAGGAAAGTAAGGAGATTATCATTATATTTATTTGATTGCAAGATATGAAATTAAAAATTATTTTGAATGTTGCATTTGAAGATCTTGTAAGTATTATATTGTTTGAGTATGATGTGGAAAAAGAATCAAGGAGCAAGATCATTAATGGATTAGTGTTTGAATTCAAATTTTGGGATAAAATTTTTAAATTTTTTAAATATGCATTGACTGGATTTCAATTAAAGGATTGGATAGTAAATTTTGTATTTAGTGATTTCCTCAAAATTTGAGGAGTAAGATGATTAATGGGTTAGTATTTGAATACAAACTTTTTGGATGAGATTTTTAAATTTTATAAATATACATTGAGTGGATTTAAAATTAGAGGATTGAATATTAAGTTTTGTATTTAGTGATTAGCATAAAAATTTTGAGGAGATTTTGATAAGAATGGAATTTGATTTTTAATTTTAAAGGTTTGCGGAAATATGATACTTATAAAATTTGGAAAATTTTTTTGTGAAATAGCAATATGGATTCACTTCATGATTATGTGATTCGATGAATTTAAAATTTTGATGGAGAAATAATATAAATGAATACATACAACTATTGAGGATCTTAAATTTCGAGGACAAATTTTTTTTAAGGTGGGTCGACTTGTAAACTCCGTATCCTGAAATTCGTGCTTAAATGTTGTTATTAGGTTAATTTGGGGCTATTGAGATTTTTCCATAATTTTTAGTTAATTAAAAACTAGTAACACTAATTTTCTAGGACTTGTAAGAATTTATTTTAGAGTTAAACATAATTAAAATTGTTCCAAACTTTTATTTTAGATTCTAAATAATCAAATAAATTTTTCAGAATTTTTTGGAATTTTTTGATTATTTTTAGCATTTATTTTGAGTTAATTATGAAAAACTGAATTAAAAACTAATTTCTGAAAAAAACCCAAAAAGTAATTAATTCTGCCCAGTCAGCAAAAGGGGGCCCACCTGTCAGCCTCCCGCAGGGAACAGTGCGGGGCCCGCCTGTCAGCGACCGCGGGTGAAGCCGAGCCGACCTCGAGCCGAGCCGAGTCAGAGTTTTTGTCAATATGCATGAAGCTGCTGTTAGAGGTGTATTTCGTTCCAATCCTGACTGGATATTTTTTTCCAGACTATGACCTAGAGGACTTGTTTTCCAGTATACTTGGAGATTAAATGTTATTGTTTGCAGGTATGGTTATTTTGTCGTTTAGACTTGTCTTGTATTTTATTGCTTGCTTCGATATCTCATCGTGCCTTAGCTTATGTGATTGAGTATATTCCATATTATATTATGATATATGTGTCTCCTTATGGAGTTAGATATTCATGTGAGAGTGATTAGCTAGTATTGTGACCTAGACAACGTTCTACCGCCGATGCTGCGACGTAGGCTGGACGTACCCACGCTCTCGTGCCCCTATACCGGGTGCGGGTCATGACACAATGTCCATATCACGATATGAACTTTGTCTTGGGTATATCATGCTCCCTGACTCTGATCTGGTGATATCCTGACTGCAAATCAATTTTGGAAAATATCGCTGCTCCACTATATTGATCGAACAAGTCGTCGATCTTGTTCTTGATGGTTACCACATTGAGGGTACGATAATCCACACATAATTATGAAGTTCCATCATTCTTTTTTACAAGTAGCATTGGGGCTCCCCAAGGTGATCCACTAGCACGAATGAATCCCTTGGCTCTCAATTCTTCTATCATCCGGTACATGACTTCTAACTCTGAAGGCGCCATCCTGTAGACTCTCTGACACTAGTATTTTTCCTGGAAGTAGATCAATGGTAAACTTGATCTCCCTTTCTGGTGGCATGTCTGGAAGTTCTTTTGGGAATACATCTGGGAATTCATTAACAACTTCGGGGAATTGTACTTCCTCTTCTACTGCCATTCTCATGATCATTGATGAAGACTCCGTCTTGCCTCTAGAAAATGAGAATTCCTTCTCACTAGGGATATGAAAGATAACCTTGTCATTATGGCAATCTATTATCGCGTATCGGGCACTCAACCAATCCATGCCTAAGACGGCGTCATAATCTCCCATAGAAAATTCTATCAATCTAGAGGGAAACTCTCGACCACACACTATGACTTGACACGAGGCATAAACTCTATAGACTCCCACGATACCATTACCAGTAAGTATATTGAGTCTTACTGATAATAATTCGGGTTCTAATCCAACTAGTATCGTAAATCGTGTAGACATAAAAGAATGTGATGCACTAGAATCAAACAATACTGAAGCTGAATGAGAGTTGACGAGAATGATATCTTACACCACTTCACCTGAAGCTAACTGCTATTCCATAGTGAGTGCCAACGCCTGACCTTGTCCTCTCGGTATTGGTCCTCTCTGTTGCAAACATCCTTGCCTGGCAGGTACTTGAGCTTGGGACTGCGCATACTGTTGTGGCTTTTTTTGTTGGAATACTTGAGATTGGGTCGGCAAAGACCTCTGACCCTGGTGTTGCTAAACCGGTACTGGAGCCCTATACTGCGGTCGTGTCAGGGAAGATAATGATAAATTAGCTTTGTGTAGGCAAGATCGCACTCTATGGCCTGGAGCTCCACAAGCTAAGCACAACCCTTGTGCTCTACGACACTCAGAAACTTCGTGCTCAAGATTTCCACAATGAGAACACCCTGTTGAAGAAGATATCATTTGTTGTTGAGTTCAGGTTGGGGCTGTTTGCTGAACTGAGGCTGTCAAAATTGGCCTCCTCGGAGATCCGGTGGTTAAAGCCCTAACTGTCGGGACTGGTGCTGAAGACTGAGTATAAGAACCTCCTGATGTGTAGGTCCTCTTTCGCCCCCCAGTCATGTCCATAATTTTTTGGGAGGTATACTCATGCCTCCTTACTTCTCTTAACACAGCATTAAAAGTCTTGAACTCATATTGTTCTACTGCCAATATGATCTCTAAGTGAAGTCCCTGCTTGAACCTTCTTGCTCAATCTAATTCGGTTATAACCAAGGTGGGAGCAAACTTACTAGGTCTGCAGAACTCTACCGCATAGCCGTCGACAGTCCGGCCTATTTGCTTCAGGTTGTTAAACCTTTGCTGCAAGTCATAACATGATACTGTGTCAAAATATCTGGTCTAAAACATTTCATTGAAGACAACCCAAGGGACGGGTACTGTTAGTGAAATCATTTGTGCTGCCCTCCAGTCTCGGGCCAAGTCTAGCAACTGTAGTCATAACACTAACACTTGTTCTCTCGCCAGTACTCCAGCTGCCTTTTGGATAGCTTATGCGTCATGAAGCCACGCATCCGATGCAATTGCGTCCTCGGTACCATAGAAATACGAGGGTTGGAGGAGCTTGAAGTTGCTTGCTGAGTTGTTGGCACGATGCCTGCCTCTTTCCAAAGCCTCATTGTCACGACCCGCACTCGAAAATTAGGCATGAGCCGTGGGTACGTCCAGCCTACGCCACAGCATCGACGGTAGAACGATGTCTAGGTCTCAAGACTATCAAACATAACTCATAACCTGTCAATGATCTCAACTCCATAGGGAGGATAATGATAATTCATTGATTAACAATTTAATATATACACAATCACAAAGACTATTTGAAATAAATGGCACAACGAGATATAAGGATAAGAGTACTGACATAAGTTAAGCACAAACAAATACAACACAAGTCTACAGTCTAGTTGTCCACCAAAAAGTCTCAACAATAAATACAACCCAAGTCTCAGTTTTAGAGCAATGATACGTAAATATGACAATCTAAATGCCTGTAGGGGGTGTCTCCTCTAAGGTGAGGAATTCCTCCAGGATTTCTAGTACAAAATCTTCCTCTGCGCCCGGGCCATAGTGGGTAGGACATAAGTCCTCCAAGTCCTCTGAAAAATATTATCCAGTCAGGATTGGAGCGAAGCACAAGCACTAAACAACAGTTTCATTTATATTGATAAAACTATAAAAACAGTGTAAGGAAATACAAAATGAAAGTAATACTGAAAGTATGGAATACTGGAGAATATGTAATAAGCAATAGTACATCTAGCAATGAATAGAAATATAAGTGAATGCTAGAACAAGTGAACTGAAATAAAAAAAAATATCTGGCTATGTATTTGAAATATCAGTTTATTATATGATCGGCTTGGGACGAGATCAGGCTTGTTATATATGATTGTCTATGATACATGTGAGCTCAGGCTAACCATCTGGTTAGCTATGATGTGAGCAATAGTCAGGCTAATCATATATAACAGGCTATGAGGCATGTAAATGGTCAGGCTACACCCAACGTGATGTGTGGGGTGAGCTATGATGCATGTAAGGTGGGGTATGATCACATAATCTGCTAATATTTCTCCATCCCCAGCTAGCACGATAGATTCTAATCACGACTCCTCATGACAGGTATCTATGATGCTAACCCGTGTATCCACAGTGTCAGAATCAAGTATACTATACAACTAGAATTATAGAATTAATCAACAAAATAAAAACTGTAAGAGAATGTACTCGCTTGTGGTCCTGAGGAAGGTATGAGGATCAATGTCCAAGGCGGGATCGCAATGACCTAATTATGGAATATCAATGTCAAAATAATGAATTAAAGGAATGAGCATGATTAACTAATTAAATACGAGGTTTCTAGGTCATACTAAGGTTTAGAATTAATAATTTCTTATGTGGTAGGTTTTCTCCAAGATGATACTAGTCATACTAGGTTTGTACTAGGACATTCTAACTGATGTGGTTTATACTAGGTCATAGATACTAACACTATAATATACATCAATACCATATAGAAACTAACTATAATACAATACATGCATATTTATCTATATATACCTATATATATACATATATACATGTAGCTAAACTATATGCTAGCATAGCTATTAATCTACCACTAACTATCTAGACTAATAGTTGTATATATATATATATATACTAATCCCTACCCAACTACTAATACTACTAGTGAAACTCAATAACCCAAACCTAGATATCTTGCTAACCCAATACCTTAATTCACAATAACACTCTCTCATTAAAATATAAGGTATTACCTGGTTAATACCATATAATTGCTATACCTAGACTATTGACTCAAGCCCAATATCATATACAATCATCTACACCCTCATGTATCATGGATACACTGATACTCTTTCCATGATATGTTGACCTTTACTTAACTGACACACTCACTTCCTCCAACAATACCTGAGAATATCCTACATGTGCACAGGCACACTCACTTAACATCTGCTGAACCCCCAAGCGCCAAGTACCTGCAGTAATGCATTGCCTACAGGGAACCATCAGTCTACTGCCTAAAGTAACTCACTGAACTCCCCACTTACTGTGCACTGCTCAATGCACACCTTGTTGTGCAGTGATCAACAGAAGAACCCAAACTACCTAAAAGTCTAGTTTCCAAGGCCGACACCATACTGTTTATATCAGGGTAGCAGCTTTATTTGCTTTCCAATTAGAAATAGCAGCTCTTTCATAATGATCACTAGTTTCAATAATCCCATGATTCATTGAAATACCCGAAGTAGGTTCAAACTGAGCATGTATCCCCATATTTATCACTTGTCACTGATATACTGAGACACAGTATGACGAAGAACTCGATACTGCTCCCTGTATTTCACTGACTTGGTATCACTACTAGATAATACTTGAGCTATCTACTATGTTAACATACCCCATCATATATGATACCGAAAACCTTAATGTCTAATGGTTCCCAAACTAATTGACACTGATACACTACTAACTCACAGTGAAAACTATACCCCCTCAAAGCAATTTCTACTGCACAGCAGTGGATACCCGATACTCAATCCCCCCCTAGCTGCGCTGCTCACAATACAACATTAACACACACACCACATCACACATAGGCTCCTACACCCTGCTGATACTCTAATATAGATATTGATACCTAATTGACTCACAAATACACTCTCATGCACAAAATCCCTTACCCTGCTTCCAATATCAGTTAGCAGTAACATTTCTCACACACTACTACTGACACTAATACAGTCACCTCACATAAATACTGGGACTGACTGTGTGATACACTCTTGTAGTGATCACCTGGAGACATAATTTACTAACTAATACTCAGTTTATACTCACTGTATGGCTAGATGTACTGAAATACAACACCCTTACATAGACACTGGTGCACACCTCTATATCTCATAGTTAACCTGATACTCTCTCTCTCTCTCTCTCTCTCTCTATGCAGATACCACTGCATAGCAGTGGATACCCGACTCAAATCCCCTCTCTAAACTGCTTTCAGTCAGCACAACCTGAAGAACCCGACTCTGTACAGTAAACCTCCCCATGGTGTATCCCCCTCTCCAAAAGACACAAATCCATTAATGCACATACGTGCATATACATAATATATTGTACATCAAAATATGCAAGATTAGATTAGATTAAATAGGTATTCACCCTACTAAACATATCATCAAACACTTAGTGTGCTGAAAAATGGATTCACATGATTACTCATGAATACCCAAACTTAAAACCCTAAATCAAAACCAAACCTCTACGTATATGATGCAAACTTGCATAAATACATATATCAATAATTAGGGCTACAAAAAATTGGGAGAAAATGCATCATTGGATCACAAAACCCCAAAATCACCTATGACTCCATGGAAAATACTCATGCAACCCAAAGAGTCATTCCTAATTCAAATGGTGGGCTCCTAATGGCCAACAACAATTTAAAATAGAATTTAAATGAGTTTTTTTCCGGATTCTCACCTATTGGGAGATGGATTCCCAATGTAGCTTCTCTTTCTCCAAACTTCCTTGGTCCAAGCTCCTAGGTCTCTCTTGATGGAGAAGGAATAAGGGTTTCTAGGGCTAAAAATCCTGAAATTTGAGGAAGGGAAGATTATTTCTAAATGGAGGCTATTCTTAGGGTTTTCTTCATGAATGAAGGGGCTTGAGGGAGGCTCCCTTTCATTATATAGGACTAGGGTTAGGGTTAGGGCTTCTAATGCAAAGAGTCTATTTTGCCCTTCATGACTTGTCATGAAGAACTAAATAATTAAAGGGGTTTAGTCATACATTGAGGGTTTAACTATGTCATGACCCGCACCAGGAAATTCGGGCACGAGTGCGTGGGTACGTCCAGCCTACGTCGCAGTGTCGGCGGTAGTACGCTGTCTAGGTCATATTCACAGGTAATTAAATCTATCTCATCCACAATAAATAGACAAGGAAAATAATAGGAAATAGGAATGCTAACTTTTATAAAACAAATTGTGACAACAGATCCATAGTTAATACAAAGCCAGAAGATAAATCGGGGACAAACCCGAGTATATGCTGAAAGGAAATAAATAAGCAGCTACTGCTAACTGATCCACAGAAGTAGCCTCCTGGGTGGGAACTGGCTCCTCATATGGGTCACCTGCTAACTCATAGTGGCCATAATAGGTGGGGGTATAGTTCTCATCATCGCCTAAATCAACAGATCCAGTCAGGAAAGGAGCAAAGTACACAATACACAACAAGAATAAACTAAATATTTATGACAATTAACTTGAGTATCATATTGAGAAAATTTGCATAAAAGAAACATCAATAACTAAGAGTAATATTATAAACAGGGATATAAGAAAACAGGAATAAATAAGACAGGAAATAAAACTACAACAGTCAGCAAGAACTATAACAAGAACAGAAGCTATGTGTGTGAACTTGTGTTTATTTTAGAATACATAGTTGGCATGTAGGGGTTTATAAGGCTAATCCGACCGTCATAGACGGCTATTTAACATAAATAATCGAGATTCGGCTGAGGGTACAGTCGCGCACCAACAGCTATTAAACACGGTAGGGGAAAGGGTAAACTACATGCCTTCTAGTATTCTCCCACCCGACATGAAAAGCAAGACATGAACTCCAGTATTCAAGACATAAAATCCAGTGTTCTAACACTACGTGTAATCATCAATGGTACTAGTAAAGCAGAGAATTAATTATCATAATATAAAGATTAAACTTGAAGTGCAGGTACTTGCCTGATGTTTGGATCCAAATATGGTTTGTATCTCGGGGAAATTCCAAAAATGACTCTGGATGCTGAAATAAACATTACCATCATGCTCAGAAAATATCAAATAGCTAGAAACGCCTGTCCTTGGGTCCAATTTGGAAACAAGGGCAAAAACGGCAGTTTCGGGTCAAAATGGGGTCCGCCGGTGGGCTCGCTTTGCACCGAAAAACGTGCCCCGGTCAACGGTCTCCAAATTCACCAAACTTAGTGTCAACAGGTCAAGAACGATGATACGAACCCAACGAAACTTCCAGATTTGGATTCCGATGAGCCGATCACAAAATTGCCCGTCGAGCGGGGCTTGTGGGGCCCACGACACGCGATTTCGTCAACGTTCTCAGAATCGAACCAAACTTGACCCACAGAACCAGCGTATCGCTACGAGTGTAAACACCCTAAATTTTTTTTAAATATTTTTAAAATCAATTTTGGGATTTAATATACATTTTTCAGGAATTTACATAGGACCTGTGGTGAGTTTGTAATTTTTAAATGCCAATAACTAACATTAAAATAAAATGAAAATATGATTTTATGGTGTAAAATAGAAAACCGGACTTAGGGTAATTTTCTGAGAATTTATTGGGCCTCAGACCTATTTTTTAAAAGCCTAAAAACTATTTTTATTAATTAATTAATTAATTATTAATGTTATTATTATTATTAAATTACTGTTTTTATTATTTATTTTCTGTTTCTTGGGCCCGGCCCGGCCCAGTAGGCCGAGCCCGTTAGCAGCTGACCCAGCCCAGCCTCACACCCCCTAGCGGGTCGGGCGGGTCCGCTCACCCGGAGCCCGCCGCCCGACCCGACCCGCTTCTTCACCCCTCTACCCTGTCACCCCACGACCGGGTGAAATCCCCGCCGCCGCCGCGATTTTCGGTCGGCCACGACCCCACGTCGCCTTCCCTCCGGACCCCTCGCCCACGACGCCCTTGCCAGCCCTCCCTCGACCCCCTATAAAAACCCCCTAGCTCCGGTCCTCCTCCTCCCTCAATCCTCCCCTATCCGAGCCCTCGCCGGAACCCTAGCCGCTGCCCTCAGCCCCTCGCCGGAGCCCGCCGACCAGCGCCGACGCCGGCGACCCTTCCTCCTCTTCCTCCTCCTCCTCCAGCAAGCAAAACCCCCCCAGGCCGAGCCGACCCTCCCAGGCGGACCCGACGCCGGCCGACCGCCTCCGCGCCGCCCTAGCCGGCCGACGATGCCTCGACCGTCTAGCGTTCCTCCAGTGAAGCCCGGACACGCGGACACAGCCCAGATCTAGGCCGGACACAACCCAGGACACGAACTCGCGTGTCGGACACAGTTCAAAACCCGGTTTCTCGGGTCCCCTTCAGGTACTCGTAACTTGCACCTCGGATCTCTGTTTTCGATTCCGTAAATTTCTACGCGAAGCCTGTATGACCCTCTCGGTGCCCTGATAAACCACTCGGGGCATCGCGTCCTGTGGTGATCGCACACCGTGATCCAAAAACAGGAAAAAACAGACCCTGTTTCACCCCGGAACTGAGTACGCCTCGCCAAACGGGACGACTTGGTCGCGTGCGGTCTTCACAGATACGTGCGCCTCATCGATACGGACGTGTGGGATTTTGCGGAAGCTGATTCGGGTGTGCGTGCACACCGGAATCAACGCGTATCCGCGAACATCGCCCCGTATCTGCCTTTTCTGCATTTCACCCTAACTTCGTGCACACACGTCGGATCGAGACGAAAATTACGCCATCAGACTCGTAGCGATACGCTGGTCCTGTGGGTCAAGTTTGGTCCGATTCTGAGAAAGTTGACGAAATCGCGTGTCGTGGGCCCCACAGGCCCCGCTCGACGGGCGATTTTGTGATCGGCTCATCGGAATTCAAATCTAAAAGTTCCGTTGGGTTCGTATCAGCGTTCCTGACCTGTTGACACTAAGTTTGGTGAATTTGGAGACTGTTGACCCTGACACATTTTTCGGTGCAAAGCGGGCCCACCGGTGGACCCCGTTTTGGGCCGAAATTGCCGTTTTTGCCCTTGTCTCCAAATTGGACCCAAGGATAGGCGATCCTAGCTGTTTGACACCTTCTGAGCGTGATGGTACTATTTATTTCAGCTTTCGGAGACATCTCTGGAAATTTCCGAAACCAGGACCTAAGTGGAATTCAAACATCAGGCAAGTGCACATTGCCAAACTTGCAGTCATTATTTTCATATTTTCTGTAAAAATACTATGCTAGATTTCTTATGCAAATTCATATAAACTGATTTAAACTGCTTAACCTAGGGAACGTATGGCATACCTAGTGTGCGATCATAGTCGGGTACCGACACTGTACGCGGTGTTGGGTTCGTCATTTAGAGATGGATTTACGATTCCCTTACTTTGTACTTGACCTATCAAATACCCTACAACCCAGGACACTTGACACTATCATGGACAGAATCCTCCTGAGATATTCGTGGTGATTCTGTATAGGATACAGGACTTGATAGAGACATTTATTATAGACAGTATGACTTGTTGCATTAGTTATAATCCCGCTGACATGGACATGAGACGTTATGGTCATGGCTTGCGTGATTACATTGGGTGGGGAGAGACACACAGGCTACAGGCTGTTCTATATATATATCTACTATTATTGTGAGGTTGTAGACTCTCCAGCAGAGCTAGACCCTTTACGTGTTATTACTGCTACCGGCTCCTCGACACAGAGCTTGTAGCGGTCTCAGCCTGAGTACTAGTGTTGCTCTCATTTGCATATCACATAGATGGTTACTTAGCTTACCCTGCTGTTCATTTATTTATTGCACTGCTTATTCAGTTGGCTTATTTTATCTTGTGCCTTGCTATGTCCACTGAGGACCTGGAATGGATTATGTCCCCAGGTTTAGCTGAGGAACAGTATCCCGAGATATACGAGACCGGAGCTGAAGCTATTGCTGGAGCTGAACCGAACACTGAAGACGAGGTGACTGCCGAGGACTTCTCCTGAGTGCCCGTCCCAGTACTCATTTATTTACTTCATGTTTATATCTTTTTGTCCCTGGCCTATAGAGCCAGTTATTTCAGACTTAAGTCGGATTGTTGCTCCGACTGACTTGCTGTGATTTGTTGTTGCTACTTATTTCCATTCAGTATGCAGTTTATTTCTTTACCTTTATGGATGAGATTAGTGTGACTTGTGTAGTAGACCTTATTTACAGCTTAAGTACGTCCTGATGGTTCCATTAAATTGGGTTATCCATCGGTGCGTGCTGCTGGCCATTGCCACGTATCTCCAGTCCCTCGGCATTTTGGGACTGGGGCGTGACATGATTTTTGTGGTGGCCCATGCAGGTCCTACTAAATTATTCGGTTTCAACTTAGGGACCTGTCACGCCCCAGTCCCAAAATACCGAGGGACCAGACGCGTGATAATGGCCAGCAGTACGCACCGATGGATAACCCAATTTAATGGATCCATCAGGGCATACTTAAGCTGTAATATAACAATAAGCAGGTCCAATAATACATGTCTCAGTCTATACTAATCTCATCCACAACAGATAATCACAGATCAAATGCCAGAATAATGCAAGTAAATATAATCTAGCATATCTCAATAAAGAGTCTCGGAGAACAATCCGAGAACAAGTCTAATACAATAATGCAATAGACTGGAAGTAAAGTCAATAGGAACAGAAGTAAATGAGTATCTCAAACCAATACCCAGGAGAAGTCCTCTGGTACGATCCCGCCCTCTGGTCCTGGTACTGCTCCAATGTAGGCACCTGCTTCTGCTAATGCTCCTGTACTGTACAACTCTGGGTAGATCTCGTCTGCAATATCTGGGGACATAATCCGGATCCAGGTCCTCAGGGGACATAGCAAGGTACAAGAAAGCTCATGCCAAAATAAATGCAGTGCAGCAGATAATGAAATAATTAAAGCAATAGGGTAAATATGTAACCATCTAAGTGATATGCAATATGAGAGCAGCACTAGAACTCAGGCTGAAGCCACTACAAGCTCTGTGTCGGGGAGCCGGGTAGCGGTAATATCATGTAGTTGTCTAGCTCACGATGGGAGACTAAGACGCCGGCATAATATAAAATCAACCTGTAGCCTGTGTGACTCTCCCCACCCAATGTAATCACGCATATCATGACCATAACGTCTCATGCCCATGTCAAGCGGGATCATAGCTAATGCAACCAGTCATACACTATCTAAGAATATAATGTCCATGTCCTGTATCCTATACAAAATCACCACGAAAATCTTGGGAAGATCCTGTCTCATGAATGGTGTCAAGTGTCCTGGGTCATAGGGTACTTGGTGAGACAAGTACGAATATATAAAGTGTCACGAATGTCCATCTCTAGATGACTGTACCCAACACTGCGTACAGTGTTGGCACCCGACTAATAATCGGACGCTAAGCACGTCACACGGTCCTAGGTTAAGCATGCACAGCAATATAATGAAACAAGGAAAATATATAACAAGACTGCAAAGTTTGGCAAGGTACACTTGCCTGGGGTCCTGGATCCAACTGTAGCTCTGGTCTCAGTGTGATCTGCAGGTACTACTCCGGTTGCTGAAATAAACATCACCATTAGATTCAGAAAATATCAAATAGCTAGAAACGCCTGTCCTTACGTCCAATTTGGACACATGGGCAAAAATGACAATTCCGGGCCAAAGCGGGGTCCACATGTGGGCCGCTTTGCACCGAAAAGCGTGTCAGGGTCAAGGGTCTCCAAATCGGTCAAACTTAGTGTCAACAGGTCAGAAACGATGATACAAACCCAACGGAACTTCCAGAATTGGATTCCGATGAGCCGATCACAAAATCGCCCGTCAAGTGGAGCCTGTGGGGCCCACGACACGCGATTTCGTCAACGTTCTCAGAATCGAACCAAACTTGACCCACAGGACCAGCGTATTGCTACGAGTCCGATGGCGTAAGTTTCGTCTCGATCCGACGTGTGTACACAAAGTTACAGCGTGTTCCAGAAAGGACGGATACGGGGTGTCGTTGGCGGATACGCGTTGATTCCGGGGTGCACGCACCTCCAAATCAACTTCCGCGAAATCCTACACGTCCGTATCGACGTCGCGCACAGTTTGGTAAAGACCGCGTGCGACCAAGTCGTCCCGATTGGCGGAGCGTACTCAGTTCCGGGGTGAAACAGGGCGTTGTTTTTTCCTGTTTTGGATCGCGGGGTGCGATCACCACAGGACGCGATGCACCGAGCGAGTTGCACGGGCACCGAGAGGGTCATATAGTCTACGCAACTGACGGAAACGAAATCGGAATCACGAGGAGAGAGGAAACGTTACCTGAACAGGGCTCCGTGAAGTCCGATTTCCCGTGTCCGAGACGTGTCCGAGTCGTCTTCTTCGACCCGAGCTGTGTCCTGGGTCCTGTGGGATCCTGCTGCTCTAGGGTTAGGGTTTCTGTCGCAAGGCGCCGGGGCTCGCCGGAGGCGGCGCAGGCTCGGGCGGCCGGAGGCGAGGTGGAAGAAGTCGATGAACGGCAAGGTGGTCGTCCTGCGCAGTCGGCCAGAACAGCTTACTCGGGCCGGAGTGGTTTCACGCGGCTGGAGCTCGGCGAGGGGCGAGCGGGACTGGTGGACTCGGGATCGTCGACGGCCTGGCGGAAGGGAACTCGGCCTGAGCGGAGGATCGAGCGGCGGTCGAGCACAGGGGAGATGGCTGCTGTGTAGTCGGCCGCGGAGGGAGTTGCAGGCTGAGGGCGGAGGTTGGGGGCAAACAGGGAACGGCGGCCGCGCGAGTCAGGGAAGAGTCGGTGGGCGGGGAAAGTCGAACTCGTCCGGGGCAGTGGCTCGTCGACGGGTCGTTGCAGCGCTGGGAGGAAGGAAGAGGAGTAGGTGAAGGAGAGAAGCGGCGGTGGTGATGACTCACGGCGGAGGGCAGCGGCAGGGGGTCGGCTGCTCCGGCGGGGGTAGCCGGCGACTAGATTAGGGTTAGGGTTAGGTTAGGTAATTAGGAATTAGGGATTTTTGGGAAATTGGGAATTTGTTTTCTTCTTCTTTTCTTTTGTGGAGAAAACCTAGGGAATCATGTATTTATACATTACAGGAATTGGACTAGGGTTAGACCTAGGATTCGGGCCGGGTCAACGCTCCTTGGGCTGGGCTTCGGCTCTCATGGGGATGTCGGCGTTGGCATGGGTTAAATTCGGTTTAATTTCTAAATTGGTTTCTAGGGCTTCAAAAGTCATTCCGGAGTCCAATAAATTCACGGAAAATTACCCTATGTCCGGTTTCCCATTTTACACCATAAAATATTATTTCCATAATATTTTAATATGAATTAACCGAAATTAAAAATCCTTTAATTAACAACGCCTAGGGTTTCAATTCCCGAAAATTACAGATAAATTGGGAAAAAATCCGAAGTTCAAATTCTGAAAATCAGGGGGCTTACAATCTACCCAACTTATAAAATTTCGTCCTCGAAATTAAATTAGGGTAGGGCTCTCTCTCTCTGTTAAGTCTCACTTGATTACAGTCTAAGAATTTCTCTTAAGTGAGCATTGTGGTCTCTACCCAACTTAGGTTTTTACCTATCTATCATCTAAGGCTATACATCTAATAAAGCTATGCCCTAACTTATTTAATCATGTTATTGAATCCTCAAGTTTTTAACACCAACATATCACCTATGATATTTCCTTAATCATATGTAAAAGGGTCATCAATAATGCGACCGGCCTGTGGGGTATATCTAGTACTGACTATATATCAACTTATACCAAGCACGAGGTTTCGTCCTTCCGAAATAAGGGAAGACGAAGATCAATGATAAAGAGTTCAAGGGTGAGTTAATTGAACAGGAGTATCAGGATCAAGGCGTTTAACGAATTCAAATGGGATTTGTCAAGACAGTTGTGGATTGAAATCCTATTTTGGTAATCCTTTGTTCGCATGCTCGTATTAGTACAGTTATGTAACCGATACGATATGTCAGACATGCCTAGGGCAAGTATACTAGTCAACTATGTATCTCAATCCATGTGAAGTAGTCGTGCGAAGAGCGAACCAAAATGCACTAAGGTTGATCAGACCATAATACACTGATTCTGAATAGACAACTGTATTAGTGTACGCGTCCAATAATACAGATGTCATGATCAAGCTTGATAAAAGGATAAGCTTGCAAAACTAGGCTATATTAGCAGCATAAGTCAAGGTAGTTCAACAATTAGAAGTACGCTAGATGATGATGGAAAGAGGTTCAACTTAATTCAAGTTCACAAAACAACACAAAATAAGCACAATCACAAAAGACTCTATAATCTCTACGGTTATCAATTATAAGCAAGTTCAAAATTACATAGGTTAAGGCTGAGGTCGCGAACCAATAGGCACGAGATAAAACAAATCTAGAAACAGAAAACTACGAAGAATTATGCGCATTAGCTACTCCATGAGTCTGCGCGTCCTCCGAAGTCATCGCGAAAGCTTATTCACGTTCTTGTAGTTGATTCCTCTGCTGCTGTTGAGCCTGCTGGAAGAGTGTGGCTTGTGGTATCAAAGGTGGCCTCGGCTGGTACCCTCCTGGAGGCGGTGGTATGACTCCTTCAACTTCCGTTTGCAGTGCTCCCAATGCTGGATAGGCTGGCCTTGGTACTGGTACTTCTTGTTGGTTAACCATTGGTGCTCTGTCTCGACGTTCGGGGCATTCCCTCAATGAATGCTGACTGGATCCGCAAGCTAAACATACTTTCCTTTTTCGTCTGCACTCGTCCTCAATATGGCCTCGTTTGCGACAATATTGACAGATAGGTAGAGACTGTGGAGATGCTTCTGATGGCTGATGCACGTGAGGTCTCTTTGTAGCTTCTTCCTGTGGTGCTTCGGCGGGTGCTGATGTGGATGATCGCTTCAGACTGGTCTCTCTCCTGATGACACGCTCCATGCGTCTGGCTGCAGCAAGGACGTCTGAGTAAGAAGTAGGTGCGACGGATCCGATCAATTTCTGTAGCTCAATGTTTAGTCCGTCGAAGAACTTCTCGGCCTTCTCTTCTTCTGTCGGGATCAGGGTTGGGGCAAAGCGACTTAGACGAATAAATTCTGCGTTGTATTCTTCCACTGTCAGATTGTCTTGAGTAAGGCTATTGAACTTGTCGCGAAGTTCTGATCGAGCGATGGCTGGTATATACATCTCCTGAAAAAGTCTAGAGAACTCTTCCCAAGTGACTCGGTCTGGTCCGAGCCGTGTCTCCTCAGATAGCCACCAGTGATGGGCATTGTCCGTCAACTGCATTCTGATGGCAGTCATCCAACGTTCCTTTGGAAGCTCAGCTGCTTCTAATTGATGTTGTGTATTGGTGAGCCACTCATGAACTTCTGTGGGCTCTTCCTTTCCTGAGAAGGTACGGGGCTTCAGCTGGCGAAAATCGGAAATAGAGCCCGTCGTTGGCCGTCGTGCTGGTAAATCTGCCTGCTCTAGTGCGATTGCTAGGCTGCGACTCAAAGCCTTTTGTTGAGCTTGCATTATTGCATAGATCATTTGGAACATCTGTTGTCCGTCTATGGTCTGCCCTTGTGGAAGGGTAGGCATCGGTGGAGCAAACTGCGTCGATGGTGGAACGTCGTCTTGCTGGATTCTCGTGGCAGGCCAACTTGCTTGACCGTGTTGTTGAGCTGTTTGACCTTCTTCTACTGGTGTTACTTCCTTTTCATTGGTTACCAAAGCATCTCGTGTTGATATTGCAGGTGTCTCGTCGTTTGCTTGGGAATCCATAACTCTGCAACCAAAATAAACGATAAGAGGCGCACAGAAATCAAGGCAGGATGTAAGTCAAGAATTAAATTCGAATCTGATATAGATATCAAGAACGTTTCAAGCAAGTGGATGAGATTCCTAAAAACTTATCCTATTCTTATTGCAGGCTTGCTCGGTCCCTAAGTTGAAACCGAACAATTTAGTCGTTGACCTGCATGGGCCACCACAAAAACCATGTCACGCCCCAGTCCCAAAATACCGAGGGACCAGACGCGTGATAATGGCCAGCAGTACGCACCGATGGACAACCCAATTTAATGGATCCATCAGGGCATACTTAAGCTGTAATATAACAATAAGCAGGTCCAATAATACATGTCTCAGTCTATACTAATCTCATCCACAACAGATAATCACAGATCAAATGCCAGAATAATGCAAGTAAATATAATCTAACATATCTCAATAAAGAGTCTCGGAGAACAATCCGAGAACAAGTCTAATACAATAATGCAATAGACTGGAAGTAAAGTCAATAGGAACAGAAGTAAATGAGTATCTCAAACCAATACCCAGGAGAAGTCCTCTGGTACGATCCCGCCCTCTGGTCCTGGTACTGCTCCAATGTAGGCACCTGCTTCTGCTAATGCTCCTGTACTGTACAACTCTGGGTAGATCTCGCCTGCAATATCTGGGGACATAATCCGGATCCAGGTCCTCAGGGGACATAGCAAGGTACAAGAAAGCTCATGCCAAAATAAATGCAGTGCAGCAGATAATGAAATAATTAAAGCAATAGGGTAAATATGTAACCATCTAAGTGATATGCAATATGAGAGCAGCACTAGAACTCAGGCTGAAGCCACTACAAGCTCTGTGTCGGGGAGCCGGTAGCGGTAATATCATGTAGTTGTCTAGCTCACGATGGGAGACTAAGACGCCGGCATAATATAAAATCAACCTGTAGCCTGTGTGACTCTCCCCACCCAATGTAATCACGCATATCATGACCATAACGTCTCATGCCCATTTCAAGCGGGATCATAGCTAATGCAACCAGTCATACACTATCTAAGAATATAATGTCCATGTCCTGTATCCTATACAGAATCACCACGAAAATCTCGGGAAGATCCTGTCTCATGAATGGTGTCAAGTGTCCTGGGTCATAGGGTACTTGGTGAGACAAGTACGAATATATAAAGTGTCACGAATGTCCATCTCTAGATGACTGTACCCAACACTGCGTACAGTATTGGCACCCGACTAATAATCGGACGCTAAGCATGTCACACGGTCCTAGGTTAAGCATGCACAGCAATATAATGAAACAAGGAAAATATATAACAAGACTGCAAAGTTTGGCAAGGTACACTTGCCTGGGGTCCTGGATCCAACTGTAGCTCTGGTCTCAGTGTGATCTGCAGGTACTACTCCGGTTGCTGAAATAAACATCACCATTAGATTCAGAAAATATCAAATAGCTAGAAACGCCTGTCCTTACGTCCAATTTGGACACATGGGCAAAAATGACAATTCCGGGCCAAAGTGGGGTCCACATGTGGGCCGCTTTGCACCGAAATGCGTGTCAGGGTCAAGGGTCTCCAAATCGGTCAAACTTAGTGTCAACAGGTCAGGAACGATGATACGAACCCAACAGAACTTCCAGAATTGGATTCCGATGAGCCGATCACAAAATCGCCCGTCAAGTGGAGCCTGTGGGGCCCACGACACGCGATTTCGTCAACGTTCTCAGAATCGAACCAAACTTGACCCACAGGACCAGCGTATTGCTACGAGTCCGATGGCGCAAGTTTTGTCTCGATCCGACGTGTGTACACAAAGTTACAGCGTGTTCCAGAAAGGACGGATACGGGGTGTCGTTGGCGGATACGCGTTGATTCCGGGGTGCACGCACCTCCAAATCAACTTCCGCGAAATCCTACACGTCCGTATCGACGTCGCGCACAGTTTGGTAAAGACCGCGTGCGACCAAGTCGTCCCGATTGGCGGGGCGTACTCAGTTCCGGGGTGAAACAGGGCGTTGTTTTTTCCTGTTTTGGATCGCGGGGTGCGATCACCACAGGACGCGATGCACCGAGCGAGTTGCACGGGCACCGAGAGGGTCATACAGTCTACGCAACGCAACTGACGGAAACGAAATCGGAATCACGAGGAGAGAGGAAACGTTACCTGAACAGGGCTCCGTGAAGTCCGATTTCCCGTGTCCGAGACGTGTCCGAGTCGTCTTCTTCGACCCGAGCTGTGTCCTGGGTCCTGTGGGATCCTGCTGCTCTAGGGTTAGGGTTTCTGTCGCAAGGCGCCGGGGCTCGCCGGAGGTGGCGCAGGCTCGGGCGGCCGGAGGCGAGGTGGAAGAAGTCGATGAACGGCAAGGTGGTCGTCATGCGCAGTCGGCCAGAACAGCTTACTCGGGCCGGAGTGGTTTCACGCGGCCGGAGCTCGGCGAGGGGCGAGCGGGACTGGTGGACTCGGGATCGTCGACGGCCTGGCGGAAGGGAACTCGGCCTGAGCGGAGGATCGAGCGGCGGTCGAGCACAGGGGAGATGGCTGCTGTGTAGTCGGCCGCGGAGGGAGTTGCAGGCTGAGGGCGGAGGTTGGGGGCAAACAGGGAACGGCGGCCGCGCGAGTCAGGGAAGAGTCGGTGGGCGGGGAAAGTCGAACTCGTCCGGGGCAGTGGCTCGTCGACGGGTCATTGCAGCGCTGGGAGGAAGGAAGAGGAGTAGGTGAAGGAGAGAAGCGGCGGTGGTGATGACTCACGGCGGAGGGCAGCGGCAGGGGGTCGGCTGCTCCGGCGGGGGTAGCCGGCGACTAGATTAGGGTTAGGGTTAGGTTAGGTAATTAGGAATTAGGGATTTTTGGGAAATTGGGAATTTGTTTTCTTCTTCTTTTCTTTTGTGGAGAAAACCTAGGGAATCATGTATTTATACATTACAGGAATTGGACTAGGGTTAGACCTAGGATTCGGGCCGGGTCAACGCTCCTTGGGCTGGGCTTCGGCTCTCATGGGGATGTCGGCGTTGGCATGGGTTAAATTCGGTTTAATTTCTAAATTGGTTTCTAGGGCTTCAAAAGTCATTCCGGAGTCCAATAAATTCAAGGAAAATTACCCTATGTCCGGTTTCCCATTTTACACCATAAAATATTATTTCCATAATATTTTAATATGAATTAACCGAAATTAAAAATCCTTTAATTACCAACGCCTAGGGTTTCAATTCCCGAAAATTACAGATAAATTGGGAAAAAATCCGAAGTTCAAATTCTGAAAATCAGGGGGCTTACAAGACCGAACAGGCCTGCAATAAGATAGGTTATAGGATCTCATCCATTGATTGAATCATTTTTGAACTCTATGTCGAATTCAATTTAATTGCTTGAATTGCATCCTGTTTTGATTCCTCTGTGCGTTCTCATTGTTTCCTTTTGGTGCAGAGTTATGGATCCCAGAAGTGCTGACGAGACCCCCTTGGGAATACCGACTGAAGCAGGGTTTACCTGCGAAGCTGGAACGACGCCAGATACCAGAGGACAATCCTCCCAGAGCAATCAAACTGGCAAGCCAAGTTCCAGGTTCAGGCGTGATGATATCCCGCCTCCTCCCCAGTTCCCTCCTACGATGCCTGTCTTTCCCCCAGGACAGGCAATGGACGGCCAGCAAATGTTCCAGATGTTCTACGCCATGATGCAGGCACAATAACAGATCCAACAGGAGACCCAACGCCGAGAGGCCGAGAACCTAAGGAACAGCCTAGTCGCAGCATTGGAACATGCAAACCCACCAAATAGGCGGCCAGCGACGGGATCTATTACAGATTTCCGCCAACTCAAGCCTCGTACCTTCTCGGGCAAGGAAGGACCAACTGAAGTGCATGAATGGCTTACAAACACACAGCATCAGTTGGAGGCCGCCGAACTACCAAGGGACAAATGGATGACTGCCGTCAGGATGCAACTGACGGACAACACACATCATTGGTGGCTGTCCGAAGAAAGAAGGCTCGGACATGATCAGGTTACCTGGGAGGAGTTCTCCAGACTCTTCCAGGAAATGTACATCCCCGCTGTGGCTCGGTCAGAACTCCGAGACAGATTCAACCGCCTGATCCAGGGCAACATGACGGTAGAGGAATATAATGCCGAATTCATTCGCCTGAGCCGCTTCGCCCCTTCGCTAATTCCTACCGAAGAGGAGAAGGCAGAAAAGTTCTTTGATGGGCTCAGGTTCGAGCTTCAGAAGTTAATCGGATCGGTCGCGCCCACCTCTTACACCGACGTCCTAGCTGTAGCACGTCGGCTGGAGCGCGTTACTCGGAGGGAATCAAGCCTGAAACGTCCCTTCTCCTCAGTACCGTCCAAGTCATCACCAGGGGAATCTGCTAAACGGCCCCAGAAGAGCCCGCCTCCAAGAGCAGCAACTAAGAACCTGCCTACTTGCCACTACTGCAGCAAGGTAGGATATATTGAAAAGGAATGTCGACGCAAGCTGGGACTCTGCCTGGTTTGCGGATCTGGACAACACTTCTCAAAGGACTGCTCGGAATGTCGAGAGGGAGTTCCGAATCAACCAGCTCCACCTGCACCTAGGCCAGCTCTTCCAGCTGGGGGAGCAACTCAGACAGGGCCTGGAGGAGCCAGGCCACCTCTACCACCTCAGGCAGCATTGTTCCAACAAGCTCGTCAGCAAAGGGGTCCCGCTCAGGGACGAGGTCAGGCATATGCACTAGCAGTCACTGAGGAAGCTACTGCAGGCAAAGTGATAGCAGGTACCATATTAGTAGCTTCAATTTCTGCTGTAGCATTATTTGATTCTGGAGCTTCGCATTCATTTATTGCTGCTAGCTTCGTAGCCACCCATAGAATAGCTACCGCACCTCTCTCGAAGATGAAGAGAATTCTAACGGAAGGTAGAATTATCCCGGTTAGTGATACTTGTAGATCATGTTCGGTAGTAGTCTGTGGCCGAGAGATGCGAGCCCAATTCCTGATCTTTTCTATGCCTGATTACGATATTGTACTTGGTATGGACTGGTTAAGTCAGTACCATGCGACACTGGATTGCCGGCTTGGAAAAGTGATATTTAGACCCCCTAGCCTTCCTGAGTTTGAATTTCTACGAGGTGCTGTAGAACAAGGGGTCCAGCCAACTCTTAGGGTATTAACTGTAGAAGAAGATTCAAGTTACCCAAGAGTCATAACGGAATTTGTGGATGTGTTTCCCGACGATCTTCCAGGTTTACCACCTGATCGGGAGATAGAATTCACAATAGACCTAACTCCAGGAGCCGAACCTATCATTTCATCGGTATATCGGCTAGCACCTAAGGAGTTAGTGGAGCTAAAAACACAAGTTGACGACCTTCTGGAGAAAGGATTTATCCGGCCCAGTGTTTCACCATGGGGAGCACCTATACTTTTTGTACCCAAGAAGGACGGATCTGTACGACTGTGCATTGATTACAGAGCCCTTAATGCTGTAACTATTAAGAACCGGTACCCATTACCACGCATTGATGATTTGTTTGACCAATTGAGTGGTGCTAAGGTATTCTCAAAGATTGATCTTAGATCCGGTTATCACCAGATTAGGGTGAAGAAGGAAGATATCCCAAAGACGGCCTTCAGAACTAAGTATGGACATTATGAGTTCCTAGTTATGCCATTTGGTTTAACCAACGCACCCGCCGTATTTATGAGTTTGATGAACGGGGTCTTCCATCAGTACTTGGATAAGTTCGTGGTGGTGTTCATTGATGATATCCTAGTCTACTCCAAGAACCACGAAGAGCACGAGGAACACCTTAGAATTATGCTAGAAACCTTGAGAAGGGAGAAGTTGTATGCCAAGCTCAGCAAATGTGAGTTCTGTATGGACAAGGTGCCATTCTTAGGGCATATTATCTCGGGTGAAGGACTGTCTATGGACCCAGAAAAAGTCGCTGCTATAGAAACCTGGCCTACCCCTACCTCCATTGCAGAAGTGAGAAGTTTTCTTGGACTTGCTGGGTATTACCGACGGTTCGTAGAAAATTTCTCAAGGATCGCAGAACCGATGACTAAGCTGACACGGAAGGATCAGGAGTTCCTATGGACGGAAGAATGCCAGAATACCTTCGAAGAACTAAAGAGGCGTCTAACAACAGCACCAGTCTTGACTCTTCCCTCAGGGTCAGGAGGTTTTGTTGTATACAGTGATGCGTCCGGTAGTGGACTAGGTTGTGTCTTGATGCAACATGGCAAGGTTATCGCTTATGCATCGAGGCAGCTGAAGGTCCATGAGAAGAACTACCCAACGCACGACCTGGAGCTAGCTGCAGTGATTTTTGCATTGAAGATCTGGAGACATTATCTGTATGGAGAAAAGGTCGAGATATTCACTGATCATAAGAGCTTGAAGTATGTTTATACACAAAAGGAGCTCAACATGAGGCAAAGGCGTTGGCTTGAGCTGATGGTGGACTTTGACATCGATCTGCAGTACCACCCGGGGAAAGCAAATGTTGTAGCCGACGCCCTCAGCAGAAAACCCTCGGCTTATTTCTTAACGGAGCAGCCTCAGCTATTACAAGACTTGCAAGATCTTCAGATAGAGGTTGTTCTACCTGGACAAAATGGTTTGCTGGCTAACCTCGAAGTGAAGTCATCGCTGGTGGAGAGAATCAAGGAAGCTTTGCCTAATGATGCCAGATTCCAAAGGCTGAAAGAGAGAACAGAAACAGGCCTGCAGACGGAACTTCGCATCCACGAGGACGGAATGTTAAGGTACGGAAATCGCCTATGTGTTCCAAATGGAGAATTAAGGCAGGAATTGATGACAGAAGCCCATAGCTCCCTCTACTCGGTTCATCCAGGAGGAACCAAGATGTACCGGGACCTAAGACAATATTACTGGTGGCATGGAATAAAAAGGGAGATTGCCCGATTTGTGGCAAAATGCTTAGTCTGCCAGCAGGTGAAGGCCGAGCACCAAAGGACTGCAGGTATGTTGCAGCCGCTTCCCATCCCTGAATGGAAGTGGGAGCATATTACCATGGACTTCGTCACTGGATTTCCAAGAAGCCCTAGTGGTAAGGATGCAGTATGGGTCATCGTGGATCGGCTCACTAAGTTGGCTCACTTCTTGCCGTTCAGAGTTGGACAATCCACGGAAGTACTAGCCGACATGTATATGCGTCAGATCGTAAAATTACATGGAGTGTCAGTTAGTATTGTATCAGATCGAGACTCAAGATTTACATCTCACTTCTGGCGAAGCATGCAAGAGAGTCTCGGCACCAGGCTCAAGTTCAGTACTACCTATCATCCTCAGACAAATGGACAGTCAGAGCGCACAATTCAGATCCTAGAAGATATGTTGCGATCTTGTATACTGAACTTTGGAGGATCTTGGGAAGATCACCTGCATTTAGTGGAGTTCTCCTACAACAACAGCTATCAGGCAAGCATTCAGATGGCACCTTTCGAGGCGTTGTACGGAAGGAAGTGCAGATCTCCAATATGCTGGAGCGACGTTGGCGAACGTCAAATACTGGGTCCAGAGTTGGTAACAGAGACAGTAGAGAAAGTAAAACAGATTCAGAACCATCTCCGGGCAGCCCAGGATAGACAGAAGCATTGGGCCGATGCACACAGACGACCCCTGGAGTTCAAGGAAGGAGAGCATGTATTTTTGAGGATCTCGCCCACTAGAGGTACTATCAGATTTGGCAGCAGAGGCAAGTTAAGCCCAAGGTACATTGGGCCATTTGATATCTTGGAGCGCATTGGTGAGGTGGTTTATCGTCTTACATTACCTCCATCCTTAGAGGGAGTCAATGACGTATTCCACGTCTCACAATTGAAGAGATATGTGACGGACCCAAGCCATATAGTTGATCATTCTGAGATTTCAGTGGGACCTAGCCTAAGATACGAAGAGCAGCCAGTGGGTATACTCGACACCAGCGAGAAGACACTGCGAGGGCAGACAATCAGGCTGGTTCGAGTAGCTTGGAAACAGCACTCTCCTGGCGAATCGACCTGGGAGCGAGAAGATGTTATGCGGAAGCGTTATCCACACCTATTTGCAGAATCAGGTAGAACTTAAGCATTCTTTAATTCTATAAATATTGCCTTTATAGTTTACCCTTCGATTGCGAGGACGCAATCCTCTTAAGGGGGTAGATTGTAAACACCCTAAAAAAATTTCAAATATTTTTAAAATCAATTTTGGGATTTAATATGCATTTTTCAGGAATTTACATAGGACCTGTGGTGAGTTTATAATTTTTAAATGCCAATAACTAACATTAAAATAAAATAAAAATATGATTTTATGGTGTAAAATAGAAAACCGGATTTAGGATAATTTTCTGGGAATTTATTGGGCCTCAGACCTATTTTTTAAAAGCCTAAAAACTATTTTTATTAATTAATTAATTAATTATTAATGTTATTATTATTATTAAATTACTGTTTTTATTATTTATTTTCTGTTTCTTGGGCCCGGCCCGGCCCAGTGGGCCGAGCCCGTTAGCAGCTGACCCAGCCCAGCCTCACACCCCCTAGCGGGTCGGGCGGGTCCGCTCACCCGGAGCCCGCCGCCCGACCCGACCCGCTTCTTCACCCCTCTCCCCTGTCACCCCACGACCGGGTGAAATCCCCGCCGTCGCCGCGATTTTCGGTCGGCCACGACCCCACGTCGCCTCCCCTCCGGACCCCTCGCCCACGACGCCCTGGCCAGCCCTCCCTCGACCCCCTATAAAAACCCCCTAGCTCCGGTCCTCCTCCTCCCTCAATCCTCCCCTACCCGAGCCCTCGCCGGAACCCTAGCCGCTGCCCTCAGCCCCTCGCCGGAGCCCGCCGACCAGCGCCGACGCCGACGACCATTCCTCCTCTTCCTCCTCCTCCTCCAGCAAGCAAAACCCCCCCAGGCCGAGCCGACCCTCCCAGGCGGACCCGACGCCGGCCGACCCCCTCGGCGCCGCCCTAGCCGGCCGACGATGCCTCGACCGTCCAGCTCTCCTCCAGCGAAGCCCGGACACGCGGACACAGCCCAGCCCTAGGCCGGACACAACCCAGGAGACGAACTCGCGTGTCGGACACAGTTCAAAATCTGGTTTCTCGGGTCCCCTTCAGGTACTCGTAACTTGCACCTCGGATCTCTGTTTTTGATTCCGTAAATTTCTACGCGAAGCCTGTATGACCCTCTCGGTGCCCTGATAAACCGCTCGGGGCATCGCGTCCTGTGGTGATCGCACACCGCGATCCAAAAACAGGAAAAACCAGACCCTGTTTTACCCCGGAACTGAGTACGCCTCGCCAAACGGGACGACTTGGTCGCGTGCGGTCTTCACAGATACGTGCGCCTCATCGATATGGACGTGTGGAATTTCGTGGAAGCTGATTCGGGTGTGCGTGCACACCGGAATCAACGCGTATCCGCGGACATCGCCCCGTATCTGCCTTTTCTGTATTTCACCCTAACTTCGTGCACACACGTCGGATCGAGACGAAACTTGCGCCATCAGACTCGTAGCGATACGCTGGTCCTGTGGGTCAAGTTTGGTCCGATTCTGAGAACGTTGACAAAATTGCGTGTCGTGGGCCCCACAGGCCCCGCTCGACGGGCGATTTTGTGATCGGCTCATCGGAATTCAAATCTGAAAGTTCCGTTGGGTTCGTATCAGCGTTCCTGACCTGTTGACACTAAGCTTGGTAAATTTAAAGACCGTTGACCCTGACACGTTTTTCGGTGCAAAGCGGGCCCACCGGTGGACCCCATTTTGGGCCAAAATTATCGTTTTTGCCCTTGTCTCCAAATTGGACCCAAGGACAGGCGATCCTAGCTGTTTGACACCTTCTGAGCGTGATGGTACTGTTTATTTCAGCTTTCAGAGACATCTTTGGAAATTTCCGAAACCAGGACCTAAGTGGAATTCAAACATCAGGCAAATGCACCTTGCCAAACTTGCAGTCATTATTTTCATATTTTCTGTAAAAATACTCTGCTGGATTTCTTGTGCAAATTCATATAAACTGATTTAAACTGCTTAACCTAGGGAACGTATGGCGTACCTAGTGTCCGATCATAGTCGGGTACCGACATCGTACGCGGTGTTGGGTTCGTCATTTAGAGATGGATTTACGATTCCCTTACTTTGTACTTGACCTATCAAGTACCCTATAACCCAGGACACTTGACACTATCATGGACAGAATTCTCCTGAGATATTCATGGTGATTCTGTATAGGATACAGGACTTGATAGAGATATTTATTATAGACAGTATGACTTGTTGCATTAGTTATAATCCCGCTGACATGGACATGAGACGTTATGGTCATGGCTTACGTGATTACATTGGATGGGGAGAGACACACAGGCTACAGGCTGTTCTATATATATATCTACTATTATTTTGAGGTTGTAGACTCTCCAGCAGAGCTAGACCCTTTACGTGTTATTACTGCTACCGGCTCCCCGACACAGAGCTTGTAGCGGTCTCAGCCTGAGTACTAGTATTGCTCTCATTTGCATATCACATAGATTGTTACTTAGCTTACCCTGCTGTTCATTTATTTATTGCACTGCTTATTCAGTTGGCTTATTTTATCTTGTGCCTTGCTATGTCCACTGAGGACCTGGAATGGATTATGTCCCCAGGTTTAGCTGAGGAGCAGTATCCCGAGATATACGGGACCGGAGCTGAAGCTATTGCTGGAGCTGAACCGAACACTGAAGACGAGGTGACTGCCGAGGACTTCTCCTGAGTGCCCGTCCCAGTACTCATTTATTTACTTCATGTTTATATCTTTTTGTCCCTGGCCTATAGAGCCAGTTATTTCAGACTTAAGTCGGATTGTTGCTCCGACTGACTTGCTGTGATTTGTTGTTGCTACTTATTTCCATTCAGTATGCAGTTTATTTCTTTACCTTTATGGATGAGATTAGTGTAACTTGTGTAGTAGACCTTATTTACAGCTTAAGTACGCCCTGATGGTTCCATTAAATTGGGTTATCCATCGGTGCGTGCTGCTGGCCATTGCCACGTATATCCAGTCTCTCGGCATTTTGGGACTGGGGCGTGACAACGAGTCCGATGGCGCAAGGTTCGTCTCGATCCGACGAGTGTACAAGAAGTTAGGGCGAATTACAGAAAAGTCGAATACGGGGCGATGTCCTCGGATACACGTTGATTCCGGTGTGCACGCACACCCGAATCAGCTTCCGCAAATTCTCACACGTCCGTATCGACGGTGCGCACGTATCTGTGAAGACCGCACGCGACCAAGTCGTCCCGTTTGGCGGGGCGTACTCAGTTCCGGGGTGAAACAGGGTCTAATTTTTCCTGTTTTTGGATCGCTGTGTGCGATCACCACAGGACGCGATGTCCCGAGCGGTTTATCCGGGCACCGAGAGGGTCATACAGGCTTCGCAACGCAATTTACGGAATCGAAAACAGAGCTACGAGCAAGAAGATACACGCACCTGAACGGGACCCGAAACCGGGGTCGAAATGTGTCCGACACGACACAGGACTCGTGTCCTGTGTCGGACACGGGGGAGAGAATTAGGGCTAGGGTTAGGGTTTTGATCGCTGCAAGCGGCGGTCCGGCCGGAGGAGGGCGGCGTCACTGCGGGGGAGGCCGACCGGGGGCTGGACGGCGCCGGCGAGGGCGGCACGGCGCGGTGGCAGGCGCCGGAGGCGGTGGATGAGCGCTGGCTGCGGGGTCGGGGAGAAGAAGGAGGGGGAGAAGGAGAGGGGGCGGCTCGGTCGTCGTCGAGGGCGGTAGAGGAAGGAGGCCGGCGATGGCGAGGCGAGCCGGGCGGTGGTGGCGAGGTGGCACGGGGCGGCGGGGAGCCGGAGGGGGAGGTTAGGGCAGTGGCCGGAGGGGGAGAAGCTTTAAAGGGAAGGGGGAGGTCGGGGAGGCCGGCCAAGGCGGAGGTGAGGGCCGAGGGAGGCGGCTGCGTGGCCGGGCGGGGCGCCGCGTGGCCGGGCAGGGCGGCGCAGGGGCGGAGGCGGCGTGAAACGCGGGGGCGTGGGGCTGGGGACGAACGGGTCTCCGGGCGGGTAGGCGGCGGGTCGGGTCTGGGCAGACCCGACCCGACCCGGTAAGGGGTGGGCTGGGCCGGATCAAAGGAATGGGCCAAAAAATAATAATAATAATAATAATAATAATAATAATAATAAATAAATAATTAATAAATAAATAGGTAAATAGTTTTTAGGTAATTAAAAATAGGTCCAAGGTCCAATAAATTCCAGAAAAATTAGCCTAAGTCCAGTTTTTCATTTTACACCCAAAAATATTATTTCCATAATATTTTAACATTATTTATTAACAATTAAAAATTATTTAATAAATAAAAACCCTGATTTTAATTACAGAAAATTCCCAGAAAATTCCAGAAAATTGTGAAAAATCCCAATTTTAATATTTTTTTTGAAAAAAATCAGGGGCTTACAATCTACCCAACTTATAAAAATTTTATCCTCAAAATTTAAAATTAAGCCATAATCTTTTAACCCTTCATGTACACAAAACAAGTCAATCGCAATCTCCTTGCGATAATTAGAATCCCTATCATATCCACTGCAATCATTTCATGGTTAAGATGACTATTGTTCCAATCAAGATTCAACCTAGAGTTATTACTTCTTACTTCCTCAAATTTCCCACAGGCAGATTTTAGAGTAAGTCCTTATAACATCTTCAAGGATTGCACATGCTTATGACCTTGCCTCACTATTCTAACTATCATAATTCCTCTAGAAGTGATTCGAGTCCAACAGTATTCCCATTTGTATGCTCCAAACTTTTAAATTCCATTCACATCCTCAATATTCTAACTAGGTAGTCCAACCTTCAAATTTTAATTCTTAGATCAAATCATCAAATTGAAAAATAATTTAAGTGTAGTCCACCAATGTTCAAGTCTGAATCATATATCCCCTAAATTCAAATTGGCGATTTTACATTCATTATTCAAGATTTAAATCATGTTCCTAAGGTATAACTATTGGGTCCTCGATATCAATTCACTAATCAAAATTTTAGAATGGCTTGCTTCTTCCAATCTAACCTTACTCGGTCACAATCCAAAGGGCATTCCTCTCGTGTTGACAAATGCATTGCTACCCAATTTAGAGTTTACCCATTCATCACAAAAGACTATATACCTTAAGAAAATATTCCTTAATATGTTTACTTATGTCATTCAATCCTCGAACTTCAACGCCGATCATATCACATATGATATGTCCTCAATTACGAAAGTTTAATCCTCAAGTATGTGATCGGCCTATGTGGCATATCTAGTATTATCTATGTACCAAACTTATACTAAGCACAAGATTTCTTCTTTCCGAAAATAGGGGAGACGAAGATCAATAATACGGAGTTCAAGGGTGGGGTGGTAGAATAGAAATATCAGGGTCAAGGCGTTTAAAGAATTCAGGTAGGAAGTTGTCAAGCGACTTGTGGATTGAATCCTGTCTGGGTAATGCTCGTATTAATACAGTTATGTAACCTATGTGATATGCTCAGACATGTCTAGGGCAAGTATACTAGTCATCTATATATCTCAATCCACGTAAAGTAGTCGTGCGAAGTGTGAATCAAAATGCACTAAGGTTGATCAGACCATAGTACACTGATTCTGAATAGACAATTGTATTAGTGTGTCAACCCAATAATACATATGTCATGAACAAGCTTGATAAAAGGATAAGCTTGCAAAACTAGGCTATACTAGCAGCATAAGTCAAGGTGCAACGAATATAAGTATGCTAGATGATGATGAAAGGAGGTACAAATTATTTAAGTTCACAAACAACCTACATTAAGCAAATAACAAAAGATTCTACAAACTCTACAGTTATCAGATATAAAAGCATACCAGGTTATTAGCAAGTTTAAAATTTACTAGGTTGGGGCTGAGGTCACGAACCAATGGGCACGAGCTAAACAATACTAGGAACGGTATCTACAAATCACTTACGCGCATTAACTACTCCAAGAGTCTGCGCGTTCTCCACGGTCATGCTGGTAGAGCATCTCGTGGTGATCTTGTAGGAACTTCGTCGCTTGCTGGTAGATCCTTTACTCTGCATCCAAAAGTAAACGATAAAAGTGCACAGGAATCAAGGCAGGATGCAAGTCAATAAAATGATTTGAAGCCGATATGAATATCAAGAACGATTCAATTAAGTGGATGAGCTTTTCCTAAAATCCTTAATCTTATTGCAGGCCTGTTCGGTCCCTAAGTTGAAACCGAACAACTTAGTCATTGACCTGCATGGGCCACCACAAAAATGTGTCACGACCCGCACCCGAAAATTCGGGCACGATTGCGTGGGTACGTCCAGCCTACGCCGCAGTGTCGGCGGTAGTACGCTGTCTAGGTCATATTCACAGGTAATTAAATCTATCTCATCCACAATAAATAGACAAGGAAAATAATAGGAAATAGGAATGCTAACTTTTATAAAATAAATTATGACAACAGATCCATAGTTAATACAAAGCCAGAAGATAAATCGGGGACAAACCCGAGTATATGCTGAAAGGAAATAAATAAGCAGCTACTGCTAACTGATCCACAGAAGTAGCCTCCTGGGTGGGAACTGGCTCCTCATATGGGTCATCTGCCAACTCATAGTGGCCATAATAGGTGGGGGCATATTTCTCATCATCGCCTAAATCAACAGATCCAGTCAGGAAAGGAGCAAAGTACACAATGCACAACAAGAATAAACTAAATATTTATGACAATTAACTTGAGTATCATATTGAGAAAATTTGCATAAAAGAAACATCAATAACTAAGAGTAATGTTATAAACAGGGATATGAGAAAACAGGGATAAATAAGACAGGAAATGAAACTACAACAGTCAGCAAGAACTATAACAAGACCAGAAGCTATCTGTGTGAACTTGTGTTTATTTTAGAATACATAGTTGGCATGTAGGGGTTTATAAGGCTAATCCGGCCGTCATAGATGGCTATTTAACATGAATAATCGAGATTCGGCTGAGGGTACAGTCGCGCACCAACAGCTATTAAACACGGTAGGGGGAAGGGTAAACTACATGCCTTCTAGTATTCTCCCACCCGACATGAAAAGCAAGACATGAACTCCAGTATTCAAGACATAAAATCTAGTGTTCTAACACTACGTGTAATCATCAATGGTACTAGTAAAGCAGGGAATTAATTATCACAATATAAAGATTAAACTTGAAGTGCAAGTACTTGCCTGATGTTAGGATCCAAATATGGTTTGTATCTCGGGAAAATTCCAAAAATGACTCCGGATGCTGAAATAAACATTACCATCATGCTCAGAAAATATCAAATATCTAGAAACGCCTGTCCTTGGGTCAAATTTGGAGACAAGGGCAAAAATGGCAGTTTTGGGTCAAAACGGGGTCCGCCGGTGGGCCCGCTTTGCACCGAAAAACGTGTCCGGGTCAACGGTCTCCAAATTCACCAAACTTAGTGTCAACAGGTCAGGAACGATGATACGAACCCAACGGAACTTCCAGATTTGGATTCTGATGAGCTGATCACAAAATCGCCCGTCAAGCGGGGCCTATGGGCCCACGACACACGATTTCGTCAACGTTCTCAGAATCGAACCAAACTTGACCCACAGGACCAGCGTATCTCTATGAGTCCGATGGCACAAGTTTTGTCTCGATCCGACGAGTGTACAAGAAGTTAGGGCAAATTGCAGAAAAGTCGGATACTGGGCGATGTCCGCGGATACGTGTTGATTCCGGTGTGCACGCACACCCGAATCAGCTTTCACGAATTCTCACACGTCCGTATCGACGGTGCGCACGTATCTGTGAAGACCGCACGCGACCAAGTCGTCCCGTTTGGCGGGGCGTACTCAGTTCCGGGGTGAAACAGGGTCTGATTTTTCCTGTTTTTGGATCGCGGTGTGCGATCACCAGAGGACGCGATGCCCCGAGCGGTTTATCCGGGCACCGAGAGGGTCATACAGGCTTCGTAACGCAATTTACGGAATCGAAAACAGAGCTACGAGCAAGAAGATACACGCACCTGAACGGGACCCGAAAACCGGGGTCGAAATGTGTCCGACACGACACAGGACTCGTGTCCTGTGTCGGACACGGGGGAGAGAATTAGGGCTAGGGTTAGGGTTTTGGTCGCTGCAAGCGGCGGTCCGGCCGGAGGAGGGCGGCTTCGCTGCGGGGGAGGCCTGCCGAGGGCTGGACGGCGCCGGCGAGGGCGGCACGGCGCGGTGGCAGGCGCCGGAGGCGGTGGATGAGCGCTGGCTGCGGGGTCGGGGAGAAGAAGGAGGAGGAGAAGGAGAGGGGGCAGCTCGGTCGTCGTCGAGGGCGGTGGAGGAAGGAGGCCGGCGATGGCGAGGCGAGCCGGGCGGTGGTGGCGAGGTGGCACGGGGCGGCGGGGAGCCGGAGGGGGAGGTTAGGGCAGTGGCCGGAGGGGGAGAAGCTTTAATGGGAAGGGGGAGGTCGGGGAGGCCGGCCAAGGCGGAGGTGAGGGCCGAGGGAGGCGGCTGCGTGGCCGGGCGGGGCGCCGCGTGGCCGGGCAGGGCGGCGCAGGGGCGGAGGCGGCGTGAAACTCGGGGGCGTGGGGCTGGGGACGAACGGGTCTCCGGGCGGGTAGGCGGCGGGTCGGGTCTGGGCAGACCCGACCCGACCCGGTAAGGGGTGGGCTGGGCCGGATCAGGCCCAGCGGGCCGGATCAAAGGAATGGGCCGAAAAATAATAAGGATAACAATAATAATAATAATAATAATAATAATAATTAATTAATAAATAGGTAAATAGTTTTTAGGTAATTAAAAATAGGTCCAAGGTCCAATAAATTCCAGAAAAATTACCCTAAGTCCAGTTTTCCATTTTACACCAAAAAATATTATTTTCATAATATTTTAACATTATTTATTAACAACTAAAAATTATTTAATAAATAAAAACCCTGATTTTAATTACAGAAAATTCCCAGAAAATTCTAGAAAATTGTGAAAAATCCCAATTTTAATATTTTTTTTGAAAAAAATCAGGGGCTTACAAACTAAATGCTAATTTAAAAATAGAGATTTGTTAAAGGATTTTATCTAATGGATTCTTAGGCCTAGCCCATTAACCCATGCATTAAGGAACACCAAACAATTTATATAATAAATATATCATACATTATTAACACAATAAAATAAATATGGTAATTGACAATAAAGTCCTATTCTAGAAATGAGGTAGTGACAAGTCTACCCTCCAAAAAAAAAATTTATCCTCAAAATTGAATTGAACTAGAACAAGAACAAAATCAGACAAGGAATTATACCTCAAGTCTCGAAGAGATATGGGTATTGCTCGCGTATTTCGTCCTCTCTCTCCCAGGTCGACTCGCCCGGAGAGTAATGTCTCCATGCAACACGAACCAAAGAAATAGTTTGGTTTCGCAATACCTTCTCTCTGCGATCCAAGATCTCTACGTGCTGCTCAAGATAGCTGAGAGTCGAACCAATCTCGATCTCCGAGTGATCTAGTACGTGACTAGGATCTGCCACGTACCGTCTCAGCTATGACACGTGGAACACGTCATGTATTCCCTCTAGTGCAGGTGGCAAGTCTAGTCTATAGGCTACTGCACCGACCCTCGCAAGAATACCGAAAGGTCCGATGTAGCGTGGACTAAGCTTCCCGCCTCCACCAAAATAAATCGTGCCCCGTGTCGGAGAAATCCGTAGGAACACCAGATCACCAACCTAGAATAAAATAGTCTTAACACATAATCTAAATAAAACAATCACAAGCCAGAATAATAATAAACATATACCGAAAACTCTAGGGGTCTGCGGTGGCTGTCGGCCCAATACCGCTGTCTGTCCTGCGCCACTCGCAGTCTGTCTCTGATGAGTTTCATCTTTTCCGCTGCATCCACGACCATTTCTGGTCCTAACAAGGATCTCTCTCCCACGTCATCCCAAGATAACGGTGTGCGACACCTTCGTCCATATAGAGCCTCGAATGGTGACATCTCAATGCTGGCCAGGTAGCTGTTGTTGTAAGCAAACTCTACCAGGTGTAAATAATCCTCCCAAGAACCTCCGAGATATAGAATGCAAGTGCGTAGCATATCCTCGAGAGTCTGAATAGTCCTTTCAGACTGCCCGTCTATTTGGGGGTGGTATGCGGTACTGAACTTGAGCTGGGTGCCCAAGCTAGACTGCAGACTCCTCCAGAAGTGGAAAGTGAAACGACTATCCCGATCCGAGACGATGCTCACAGGAACCCCATATAATCTGACAATCTGTCGCACGTACATCTCAGCTAGCCTCTCCGTCGATGTGCCCACTTTGAAGGGTAAGAAGTGGGCTGATTTGGTCAACCTATCCACGATGACCCAAATTGCGTCCTTTCCTCCTAGAGAACGCGGAAGCCCTAAAACGAAATCCATGGTCACGTGATCCCACTTCCACTCTGGGATAGGTAAAGGCTGAAGCAATCCACCTGGCCTCTGCCGATCTGCCTTTACCTGCTGGCACACTAGACACCGGAATATGAAGCATGCTACCTCGCGCTTTATACCATACCACCATACGTGCTCTCTCAAATCTTGATACATCTTGTTGGCACCGGGATGCATCGAGTACTGAGAGCGGTGTGCCTCCTGCAAAACCTCTTCACGCAGCTCCCCGCTTGGCACACACATCCTCGTGTCGTGTCGTAAAGACCCATCATCCGCAATAGTGAAGTCGTCTGACAATCATGTTCGAACCTGTGCCCTGATACTCCTCAAAGCCTCATCATCATACTGCTCAGCTCTGATTCTGTCCATCAGCTCGGATTGTATCTGCAATCCCCATATCTGAATCTCGATACCAGGAATTAGCACCTCAATTCCTAAGCTTTCCAGATCAGCCAATAATTTCTATCTGTCGTCAAGTACATAGCCATCGGATACCTACTCAAGGCATCGACGACTACGTTGGCCTTTCCTGGGTGGTACTGTAATAAGATGTCAAAGTCCTTCATCAACTCCAACCACCTCCTCTGCCTCATGTTCAGCTCCTTCTGTGTAAACACGTACTTCAAGCTCTTGTGGTCTGTGAAGATCTCCACACGCTCTCCGTATATGTAGTATTTTTATAGCTTTAGAGCAAAGATAACCGCTGCCAACTCCAAATCGTGGGTGGGGTAGTTCTTTTCATGAGGGCGTAATTGCCTGGAAGCATAGGCAATTACCTTTCCGTGCTGCTGAAGAACGCAACCAAAACCCTTCCCTGAAGCATCACTGTAGATAGTGAATCCACTTGTCCCTGATGGCAACGTCAAAACTGGAGCTGTCGTCAATCTCTTCTTCAGCTCATCAAATACGGCCTGGAAATCCTTCGTTTAGACAAAATCTACATCTTTCCTGGTCAGCCTAGTCATTGGCTATGCAACCCTGGAGAAGTCTTGTACAAACCTCTTGTGGTATCCTGCTAGCCCGAGAAAACTTCTGATCTCAGCTACCGAACTGGGAGTAGCCCACGACTCCACTGCCTCGATCTTCTTTGGGTTAACTGAGATTCTATCCCCCGTCACCACGTGCCCAAGAAATTCAACCTTGTCAAGGAAGAACTCGCACTTTGAAAGCTTCCCGTACAGCTCCTCCTTCCTGAGAGTCTCTAAGATTATCCTCAGGTGCTCTTCGTGCTCCTCTAGGGTCTTGGAATACCCAAGAATATCGTCGATGAACACCACCACGAACTTATCAAGGTACTGGTGGAACACCTTGTTCATCAAGTTCATGAATACTGCCGGTGCATTGGTTAAACCAAACGGCATTACCATGAACTCAAACTGGCCATATCTGGTCCGAAAGGCTGTCTTTGGTATGTTTTCTCTCTTCACCTTCACCTGGTGATAGCCTGACCTCAAGTCTATCTTTGAAAACACCTTTGTCCCGCTCAACTGATCGAAAAGAGCATCTATCCTCGGCAGTGGATATTTTTTCTTGATAGTGAGGTTGTTCAGAGCTCTATAATCGATGCACATGCACACTGTGCATTCCTTCTTCGGTACGAACAATACCGGAGCTCCCCATGGTGATGAACTGGATTTGATGAAGTCTTTGTCCTGCAGCTCCTTAACTTGCTTCTTCAGTTCTGCCAGCTCATTGTTGTTGACTCTATAGACGTGTTATGAAATGGGCTCCGATCCTGGCACCAAGTCTATAGAGAATTCAATATCTCTTTCTGGCGTCAAGCCTGGCAACTCCTCTGGAAATACATCCAGGAACTCCGCTATCAGAGGATGTGGCAACTCCTCTTCTTCCATCCTGGCTCCGCAAAAAGTGCTTCTGCTCTGCTCCGCTGCTCCTCTGGCAACCTCGAACTTCGTCTCTCCTGGTGGTCGAAATATCACTCTGCCTCTATGACAATCTATAGTAGCATGGTGCCTACTCAACCAGTCCATTCCAAGTACAATATCGTATCCTGGAAGTGGCATAACGAGTAAGCATACGCTCAACTCTCGGCCTCCCAATGATACTCTCCGGTCCTTGCAATAATCACGGACTAGGATAATGCCTCCGCCAGTCATGATCATGCAAGTCCTATCTAATGGTTCTGCCTCTAAATGATGCTTAAGAGCATAAGATACAGACACGAAACTATGAAAAGTGCCAGAATCGAATAATACAAGTACTTGAATGGAATCGAGAAGAACCGAACCTGTAATCACGTCTCCGGCTGGCTCGGCCTCCTCGGTCGTCATGGCGTATGCTCGTCCCTGGGGTGCACCTCTCTGCTGCTGCTGAGCAAACCTCTGCTGCTGCGGTGGAAGTGGAGGTCCCCTCTGCTGGCCTCCTGGTGCTGTAGGTACCCTGGTTGGTCCCCTCTGAGCGGCTGCTCCACCCTGACCTGGACGAGTCTGAATAGATGGACAGTCCCTCAGTTAATGTGCTGATGATCCACAGGACAAGCATGTACCCAACCTCTTCCTGCAGATGTCCCTAGTGTGTCCTGCCTTCCCGCAGTACGCACACTGGACAGCAGGCTAAGTCTGCCTCTGTGGCTGCTGCTACTGGGTGTGTCCTCGAGCTAGTGCCTGATGCTGCTGCTGGTATGGCCTCTATTGCTGCTGAAAGTGTGGACGCTTGCCCGGTCCCGCACTACCGCTCGCTCTTTCTGAAGTGCCGCATCCTGAAGTGCCGCATCCTCTCTTGGGCCTGAGGTCCAAGTCATCCTCCGTAATCTGGGCATCCATCAGAATGCCCTCGAATGTAGCAGTGCGACGTCCCAAAGTACGAGACTTAATCTCCCTTGTCAGCCTCTTTCTGAACTTTCGGGCTCTGTCTCCTAGGTCTCGAATCATCGATGGCGCAAAATGACTCAGACGGCAAAACTCCGCGGCGTACTCGTCGACTGACATGCTTCCTTGGACCAAGTCATGGAACTGACTCTCCAAGGCTCCCAGGGCTACATCAGGGAAGAACTTCTCCTTGAAGAGCTCCTTGAAGGCCTCCCAAGTAAGTCCCCTAATAATGAGTCTCGACTCAGTACGAAACCATGTCAGCGCGATGTCAAACATCTGACTGCCGGCGGCCTCGATCTGAAGAATCTCCAGAATCTGCGCCAAGCGCAAGTTCCTCTCTATATCCTCTAGCCAGTCGTTGGCGTAGAGTATCCCCTCAGTACCCTTGAACTCCCGAGGCATCATCCTCTTGAAGTCCACTATAGTACCCGGTCTCTGGTGGTGCTGGCCAGGATGCTGCTGCTGCTGTGCAACTCTCTCCACAGCCTGGAGAGCCACCCGATGAGCATTCTCTATGATCTCCCTCATCAGCTTCGTCTGTGCCTGGTGCGCCTCCGCCTGCACCCTCTGAGCCTCAGGCTGGACTCGTTGGGCCTCCGCTGACGTCCTCTGAGCATCTACAATGCCCTAGATCAGCCAAACATCTGTGCGCCATCAACGGGCATACCTCCGAGAAACGAAGTCGGTGGTGGTGGAAGAGGCTCCGTCACAGCTGCGGCAACCCTCGGAACAGGTGGGGGAGGAGGACCCCCGAAAAGTGCAGATACTCCCACATGCACAGGAGATGTAGAAGGAACTATGGATGTCTATCCATCTGGTCGAGAGGTGGCAGACCTCTCTGATGCTGATGGCCCCAATCTCAAGGACCTAGTCTTCGGCAACATTCTGAAGACAGACCGAAAGAATCAATTAAGGCAACAGATACGATATAATCAAGGAAGGACAGTAAAATTTAAAGGAAACAATTATTCAGAATAGCATTATAAGGATCAAAAAATTTCTAATGGTAATTGAGCATATTCTCGGCCTAAATCCTATTTTCTAAAGCAGGCTCGTAGCAATACTCTAAGCGAGCACCACTATGATATCGCTCTAAATACGAATCTAGACCTGCATGGGCCACCACTAAAAATATGTCACGACCCGCACCCAAAAATTGGGCATGAGTCGTGGGTACGTCCAGCCTATGCCACAGCATCGGTGGTAGAACGTTGTCTAGGTCTCAAGACTATCAAACATAACTCATAACCTGTCAATGATCTCAACTCCATAGGGAGGACAATGATAATACATTGATTAACAATTTAATATATATTCAATCATAAAGACTATTTGAAATAAATGGCACGACGAGATATAAGGATAAGAGTACTGACATAAGTTAAGCACAAACAAATACAACACAAGTCTAGAGTCTAAGTTGTCCACCAAAAAGTCTCAACAATAAATACAACCTAAGTCTCAGTTTTAGAACAATGATACATAAATATGACAATCTAAATGCCTGTAGGTGGTGTCTCCTCTAAGGTGAGGAATTTCACAAGGATTTCTGGTACAAAATCTCCCTCTGCGCCCGGGCCATAGTGGGTAGGACAGAAGTCCTCCAAGTCCTCTAAAAAATATTATCCAGTCAGGATTAGAGCGAAGCACAAGCACTAAACAGCAGTTTCATTTATATTGACAAAACTATAAAAATAGTGTAAGGAAATACAAGATGAAAGTAATACTGGAAGTATGGAATACTGGAAAATATGTAATAAGCAATAGTACATCTAGCAATGAATAAAAATATAAGTGAATGCTAGAACAAGTGAACTGAAATAAAGAATAAATATTTGGCTATGTGTTTGAAATACCAGTTTATTATGTGATCGGCTTGGGACGAGATCATGCTTGTTATATATGATTGGCTATGATACATGTGAGGTCAGGCTAACCATCTGGTTAGCTATGATATGAGTAATAGTCAGGCTAATCATATATAACAGGCTATGAGGCATGTAAATGGTCAGGCTACACCCAACGTGATGTGTGGGGTGATCTATGATGCATGTAAGGTGGGGTATGATCACATAATCTGCTAATATTTCCCCATCCCCAGCTAGCACGATAGATTTCAATCACGACTGCTCATGACAGGTATCTATGATGCTAACTCGTGTATCCGCAGTGTCAGAATCAAGTATACTATATAACAAGAATTATAGAATTAATCAATAAAATAAAAACTGTTAGAGAATGTACTCGTCTGTGGTCCTGAGGAAGGTATGAGGATCAATGTCCAAGGCGGGATCACAATAACCTAATTATGGAATATCAATGTCAAAATAATGAATTAAAGGAATGAGCATGATTAACTAATTAAATGCGAGGTTTCTAGGTCATACTAAGGTTTAGAGTTCATAATTTCTTATGTGGTAGGTTTTCTCCAAGATGATACTAGTCATACTAGGTTTGTACTAGGACATTCTAACTGATGTGGTTTATACTAGGTCATAGATACTATCACTATAATATACATCAATACCATATAGAAACTAACTATAATACAATGCATGCATATTTATATATATATATATATATATATATATATATATATATATATATATATATATATATATATATATACCTACATATATATATATATACATGTAGCTAAACTATATGCTAGCATAGCTATTAATCTACCACTAACTATCTAGACTAATAGTTGTATATATATATATATATACTAATCCCTACCCAACTACTAATACTACTTGTGAAACTCAATAACCCAAACATAGATACATTTCTAACCCGATACCTCAATTCACAATAACACTCTCTCATTAAAATATAAGGTATTACCTGGTTAATACCATGTAATTGCTATACCTAGACTATTGACTCAAGCCCAATATCATATACAATCATCTACACCCTCATGTATCATAGATACACTGATACTCTTTCCATGATATGCTGACCTTTACTTAACTGACACACTCACTTCCTCTAACAATACCTGAGAATATCCTACATGTGCACAGGCACACTCACTTAACATTTGCTGAACCCCCAAGCGCCAAGTACCTGAAGTAATGCATTGCCTACAGGGAACCATCAGTCTAGTGCCTGCAGTAACTCACTGAACTCCCCACTTATTGTGCACTGCTCAATGCACACCTTGCTGTGCAGAGATCAACAGAAGAACCCAAACTACCTAAAGGTCTAGTTTCCAAGGCCGACACCATACTGTTTATATCATGGTAACAACTTCATTTGCTTTGAAATTAGAAATAGCAGCTCTTTCATAATGATCACTAGTTTCAATAATCCCATGATTCATTGAAATACCCGAAGTAGGTTCAAACTGAGCATGTCCCATATTTATCACTTGTCACTGATATACTGAGACACAGTATGACGAAGAACTCGATACTGCTCCCTGTATTTCACTGACTTGGTATCACTACTAGCTAATACTTGAGCTATCTACAATGTTAACATACCCCATCATATATGATACCGAAAACCTTAATGTCTAATGGTTCCCAAACTCACTGACACTGATACATTACTAACTCACAGTAAAAACTATACTCCCATAAAGCAATTTTACTGTACAGCAGTGGATACCCGATACTCAATCCCCCCCTAGTTGTGCTGCTCACAATACAACATTAACATACACACACCACATCACACACAGGCTCCTACACCCTGCTGATACTCTAACATAGATATTGATACCTAATTGACTCACAGATACACTCTCATACACAAAATCCTTTACCCTGCTTCCAATATCAGTTAGCAGTAACATTCCTCACACACTATTACTAACACTAACACAGTCACCTCACATAAATATTGGGACTGACTGTGTGATACACTCTTGTAGTGATCACCTGGAGACACAATTTACTCACTAATACTCAGTTTATACTCACTGTATGGCTAGTTGTACTGAAATACAACACCCTCACATAGACACTGGTGCACACCTCTATATCTCATAGTTAACCCGATACTCTCTCTCTCTCTCTCTCTCTCTCTCTCTCTCTCTATCTATATGCAGATACCACTGCATAGCAGTGGATACCCGACTCAAATCCCTTCTCTAAACTGCTTTCAGTCAGCACAACCTGAAGAACCCGACTCTGTACAGTAAACCTCCCCATGGTGTATCCCCCTCTCCAAAAGACACAAATCCATTAATGCACATACGTGCATATACATAATATAATGTACATCAAAATATGCAAGATTATATTAGATTAAATAGGTATTCATCCTACTAAACATATCATCAAACACTTAGTGTGCTAAAAAATGGATTCACATGATTACTCATGAATGCCCAAACTTAAAACCCTAAATCAAAACCAAACCTCTACGTATATGATGCAAACATGCATAAATACATATATCAATAATTAGGGCTACGAAAAATTAGGGGAAAATGCATCATTGGATCACAAAACCCCAAAATTACCTATGACTCCATGGAAAATACTCATGCAACCCAAAGAGTCATTCCTAATTTAAATGGTGGGCTCCTAATGGCCAACAACAATTTAAAATAGAATTTAAATGAGGTTTTTCCGAATTCTCACCAATTGGGAGTGTCACGACCCGGACCCGGAAAATTGGGCATGAGTCGTGGGTACGTCCAGCCTACGCCACAGCATCGGCGGTAGAACGCTGTCTAGGTCAACTAACTAGATAATAATCTCACACAAAAATTGGCCATGACCTCTCCAAAAGGAGGGCAACCAAACAAACAATATAAACCTGTCAAGATCTCAACTCCAAACGGAGGAGCAAATATCATAATGATAATCACAATATACTCAATCACGAATCTAAGCACGATAAGATAACACAGAGATCTAACAACTATAAAGTCTAACCAACAACAACTACTACAACAACCACAACATCAATAATAATAATACATCATCCAAAATAATATACAAACAAGGTCTCAATCCAAAATTGGAGACAAATCCGGTGCTAAAAGCTAATAAAAATAATAGCAAGGTCTCAGTGATCCCGGCTACCAACCCAGAAATCACTCCTAAACTAGAGGGTCCCTGTCTGCACCATCGACAGGCTCAGTTCCATAAAACATCGGACACCAATCCTCCAGATACTCTGAAAAATATGTCCAGTCAGGACTGGAGCAAGTACATCTCTAACAGCAGTTCCATTTAAATGATAAAAACTATAAAACAGTTATAGCAAGTAGCAAGAAAAATGAAGCAAGTATGAAACAAGAAATATATATAAATTACTGGTGCATAAAGGTAAAGATGCATGGATATCAGAGCAAGATAGTAATAACTATAAGATACAGGAAATCTAAGCTAAGATCAAGTCCGTGCACATGAACGTGTAGTGAGTCCAGCATGAAATACATGTAGTGAGTCAAGTCCAGAAACATGTAAGTGAGACAAGTCAAGAAATGCAAGAGAGTCCAGACTATATAGAATGAACTCGGTATCTTTGAAATACTTGTTTCGACATGTAAACGACTAGGGGTAAGTACGGCTCACCGTGCACTGGGTGCGCGGCTGCTATTATTCCAGATTAGACCAGAGGGAGTGATTCCTGATGATGCCAGATAGGAATGTTTACATGTCTACTCGAGTATTTCCCCGCCCCGACTAATACAAGTGGATCCAAGACCCGACACGCAAATCAAGATGAGTCCAGCCTGAACATGAATGATGCCTGTAGTGATGCCTGTAGGTGATGCCAGTAGTAATTCCAGAATAGAGGCGAGAAACATGAAATGTACGTGTCGCAAGTAAATGAATCCAGAAATACCAATCAGTGTCCCATTTTGTACCAGAATAATCAGATGATACTATACTAGAAGCTGAATAATCATAATCATCAGATAATGAAAACTATCAGAGAATGTACTCACCTGACGTCCTGAGCAACTAGCAATCCGAACTGGTGTCGCAATGACCTATTACGAAAAACAAGGTTAAACAGGGTTCTAATGAGTTAAACAGATATAAAATAACTAAAAATAGGCTTCTAGGGTCGTTCTAGGTCAAACGGGTCAAACCGGTAAAATCTGGGTCAAAAAGTCAACTCTAGGTCCAAAAAGTCAACTCTGGGTCAAAACTAGGTCAAAAGTTGACTTTGGCGGTCAACTGAGTTAACTACGGTCAAGTCTAGGTCACACTAGGATGCTCCTGAAATTTTAGGTCAAACCGAGCTCATTAAGCTAGAAAACTCTCAAACTCGCCTCCTTGAGATACCGGGATACCCTCGGTATCCGATACCTCAACCTAGGCTACGCACCCCGCCTAAACCCGCTAAAACCTATGTTAGCACGCGTAAATATATACACATAAACATATAAAAATCACTCCAATACTATTCCAAGGCTATTGCTCAAAAACCCCGCTCGAAACTCAATACCTTGGTTATCTTAAGGTATTGAGATACCTCGGTATCTCAAGGTATTGAGATACCGCTCTAAACCCCTCTAACTAGCTATCTAGCTACTAATTATGCACCTAGTTATTAATCTAGGCTAGGTAGTAGAGATATCTACCATATTTATATATATCTAAGTAGGTATATACCTATATATATATATATATCCACACACATATATAGTAATACCCATTTACCTTACCCATACACACATATATATATATATATCTAACTATAATATATATCTAGCTCTAGGTATATATATATATATATATCTATGCATATAGATATAGGTATCTACCATATACCTACCTATCTATCTATCCATAGATAGATTTATCTATCTATGTATCTACTAACTACCTATCTATCTATATATCTTATCAATCTATCTATGTATCCAATATCTATTTATCTAGCTAGCTATCTATTTACCTAGCTATTTAACTATCTAACTATCTAATAACTTATCTATCCATCTACCTATCTATCTATCTATTGACATATCTATCTATCTATCTATCAACATATATATATATATATATATATATATATATATATATATATATATATATATATATATATATATATATATATATATATATATATATATATATCAATCTCTCTCTCCCTCACTGGCCCTCGTTACTCTGGAGCTTGCTACTACTGCTAGCGCTGCGTTTGCTGCGGCTGCTACTGTGTATGCTGCTGCCACTGTTGCTGGATTTGCTGCTGCAGCAGCTGGCTAGGCTGCTGCTGTGCTGCTGCTGCAGCTACCTAAAACTGCTGCTGCTTGCTGCTCTTTTGCTGCTGAAGCTGTTGCTGCCACTACCAGATTCAGTTCCCCCCCCCCCCCTCTTCTCTCATACACACACAAACACACTCCTATATATATATAAATTACTATATATATATATACATACATATATATATACATATATATATAACTCTATAGATATATATATACACTAACTTATATACATACTAACACACACTCAAACACAAATCAACACACACACACACATAATTATATACAAACATATATCTATATATACATACACACATATATCTATATATATATATATATATATATATATATATATATATACACTAATATATATATATATATACACACACACACTCACACACTTAAACATATATATATATATATATATATATATATATATATATATATATATATATATATATATATATATATATATATATATCCTCACTCACACACACTCAACCTCACACACCCTCACACACACACTAGCACACACTCTCACAAACACAACCTCACACACAAACCCTCATACATATATATATATATATAAATATATATACATATATACATAAACTCATATATATACACCTATAAACACTCACTCACACTCACACGCACTCACCTACACACTCACACAAGCACTCACACACACACACTCACCTACACACATACACTAGCACATAGATATAAATACACACACATATATACAATTATGTATACATAAACACACATACATATAATTATATACATATATATATATATATATATAGACACATATACACTAACACAACACAACACACAAACAACACGCCCCACTCACGCCCAACGACCCCGACACTCACCAACACCCTAAAATATATAAAATATAACTCGAAAAGTCTAGCACACACTCCCCGATACTAACCCAACACGCGCACAAGCCCGAAACGAGGAAACCAAGTCGAAATGGCCGTTCGGTCATTTCGACGAACACGTGGTACGCGGCTCGGAAAACCTCCTCAAACGCACACCAAACGAACTCGGAATCGGTCCAAAATTTACCCATGCGCTCTAAACGATGCCTAGATCCTAGAAAATGTGCTCCCGCATCGATTCTAGTTCCGTGGCGGGAACGCGCACGCACTTAGAATCGGCGACGACGAAAAGCCCCAATTTCGTCCGAAACGCCCGTTTCTCCGCGACACGACTTCCCGTATCCAAACGGAGACACGCACTCACCCTCTAGACACCCGACAATGTCTACCTAGGTCCGTCTAACCTAGGGCATCACCCAAAATTGGGCCAAATTTGGATTTCACCCGAAATTGACACAAAACCTAGTGTTAAAGTCTCTAAACACTACCAAACTAGTTCCAACTTCCTCCTACGGGTAGGCTTAGGATCTAGGAAGGTTCTACAACACTAATTACACTATATAAAAATAATTAGCAAGGGAAAAGTTAGGTTTTACCTCTTGGGAGTTGGAATCCCAAGGCCAAAGTCTCACAACCCCTAGAAATTACCTCCCTCAAGCTCCAAGCCACCAACTCTAGCTCCCACACTAGATCTAAGCTCCTCACACCTAGGTTGGGGAAAAAGCAAGGTTAAGGCTAGCATAAGGAGAAGGAATGGAAGAGAGAAAGAAGAAAAATGGAAGAAAGACTTACTTGGAGAAGGAAGGAAGAAGAAAGAAGAAGTGGAGAAGAAGAAGAATGAAGAAGAAGTGGAAAATGAAGAAGAATGAAGAAAGGGGGAGAGGGCTGCTGGATGCTCACGGGTTGGGGGGTAGGTAGGGGCCGGCCAACACATAAAAAGGGTTTTACAAGTTTTCAAATTCCCAAAACGCCCCTACTCACTTGGTTTCGGGTTCCGGGTTCCAAAAGCACTCAAACTAGCTCCAAATCTCTCCCACTAACCTTCTAAAAATAAAATAAATATTTTAAACCCAAAAATAAGTCTCACAGGGGTGTGGGCTGGGTCGGACATGGGTCCACTAGGGTCTGACATGGGTCCAAGCTAGCCAAAATCCTAAAACAATCAATAAAAATATAATACAATCAATAATTAATTATAAATACAATTAAATAAAAATAATGCATAATTAACTAAATTAAAATAAAAAAATACCCGGCTCTGGAAATGGGGTGGTGACAAGCCTATCCTCCTTAGAAAATTTTGTCCTCGAAATTTAAAGTCAATCACACTCTCTCTAGGTCAAACCCCCAACAATCACAGTCAAGAAATTCTATCTAAACAACATGCAAGATCAGGGTCCTACTGGTCGTGTTATCATAGTCTCAATCAGGGTCATTACACTATCTACCACAGCACAAAAAAAATCTAACAGGTACTAATGAAGTACACCACAAGGAATGGAAAATGACAGGAAGAAGAACAAAGAGACAAACCTGCTAACCCGACACCCGTAGCATCGGCCTCCTCGACCGTCAACGCATAAGCCCTGCCCTGCTGGGGTGTATCCCTCTGCTGGTGCGGGCATGATGCTATGCCACAGATGGCCTAGCTCCAACTCTCTGATCCTGTGCTCCACCCAATGGAGGTGCAGTAGGACAATCTCGCATCTGGTGAGCAGCGGATCCACAGAACAAATACACCTTCAGCCTCCTCCTACAAACATCCCAAGTGTGTCCTGCCTTCCTGCAGTAGGCACAAGTGGGCACCCTCTGATCCTGACCCTACTGCGCTTCCTTCTGTACATAGGGACGCTTAGCTGGTCCCGCTGTCACGCCCCAGTCCCAAAATGTCAGGAACTAGGCCACGTGTCACTGGCCAGCTGACACGTCACTAAGGGCTTAATCCACTTTGATGGACCCAAAGGGACGTGCTACGCTGTCCTAAATTACTACAAGTATAGAACAGGTAAAGCTATCTCATCCACAACAAAATGTCAGAAAACAAATGCTGAAATATATGTATAACTGAGTCTGATACAGTACACAACTGGTGAGATTACAAGCCTACTACAAAAACTGATAATAGCGCAGAAAAATCAAATAGACTAAGCAGTGTCTATCTGATCAAAACATCTCCATCTCTAGGTAGCAGCATCTAGGGTCAAGCCTACTCTGAGGGTGTCTCCTCGAGCTCCTCCTCAGTAGCACATCTGGCCTCCTGATCAGGCCCGTACACTGTGGGGTAGAAAGCCTCGTCTAGATCTGGCAAGGAACCAGGTCCTCAGTGGGACGTAACAAGATACAGAAAAATGACATGCCATGTAATGTAAAAATACTGAATAAAGAAATAAAATAAATACAGGGTACTAACCATACTAAGTGAAATGCAAGTAAAGATCCAGTAGTACGCATGGGAATGTGTGGCTAGACATACGCTGACGTAATTCACCAATCGTGGCGACTGGCTAATATAGGTGTCGTATGCCCCCGACTCAGGGAACTCTGCAATCGACCATCATTGGTACGAAGGTATAAAACATTATTGGAGGGGGTGTCCCATACGTCAACTAGTTATCTTTCCCATCCCAATGAATCTAAATGTCAAATCGTACATTTCCTGAGTTATTCTAATCCGTGATGCGGGTCACACGTACTGGTAGCTAACCAAATACGCAGCTCACATCCATATATGTAAATGCAACCATGTTGCGTGTTTCCGTGATAGGGTTTAGGAGAATATATTAGGATATTCTCTCAGCTGTTGGTGAGTCTGTAATATCATGTCAACATAACAGTTGACTGTACCCAAGGCAGTCTCAGGTGGTCATGGTATATGAATTTCAGAAGCAAGAAGCATATAACAATATTTGAGAATTTAAACATTTAACTTGGCAAGGTATACTTGCCTACTCCCTGATAGTGTTGAAACCCTGATTTTACAGTCAGTTGTGAAGGTGCTGGTGACAGGGGGTCACTAGCTGTGCTGAAGTTGGTTTCTGTTAAAACAGATAGGTTTCGTGAATATCCAGGCTGTAATATAAAACATATATATATATATACATATATATAGTATAGATATATATATATATATTAGTAGGCATAGATATAATATATATATAATAGTATATATATATAGAACAGATAAATGCAGGTAATAATAATATATAGTAGCAGGATATATCCACTGCGATAGATATATAATATTTATCAGGGTGTATCCTCTGATATAAATAATATAGGTAAATTGAAAGAACATGACAGAATTTAAATACATATATAAATAATATTTATCAGGGTCTATATATGACCACTGGATAAATATACAATAATTATAAATATGTATATATAATTAAGCTGTAATATCCAGCATATTATATAATATTATAATAAATTGAAATGACATTGCGATAATTGAAATAATATATATAACTATAAGCTGTATTATCCAGCTGGTATAAATATATATATATATATAGATAATATATATATATAGATATTTATATATAGTATAAGTAGATAATATATATATATATAGATATATATATATATAATAGGTGCAGGAAAATTAAAATGCAGGAAAGAAAAATAAAGAAAATGCAAGTATATATAAATATATGTATACACATATATTTATATAATTTAAAAACAGAAAATTACATATATTAATAATTATATAACATATATAAATATGTTATTTATATTATAGTATACATATAAATATATATAAATACATATAATATATATATACTATAGATATATATATATACAATATTACATAATATAATATGGCAGATATACATATATACATATACATATATATGTAAAATATATATATAGATATATATATAATATATATACAGTATAATATACTGTAAATAGTATAATACATACATATATAAAATTATACATATAAATACATAGTAATATACATATATATATTCATATATATATATACATATACATATATATATGCATGTATTATAGATTATATACGTATTTTTAAATAGTATAGTATATTTATACCTTACAGGTGGCAAGGGGGGTCCCACGCGGTGCTGCCGGCGGGAGGACGGCGGCGGAGCTGGCCGGAGGCGGCCGGAGGAGCAGCAGCAGTGGCAGTGTACACTGGCAGCAGCAGCAGCAGTTGCAGTCTTGCGGGGGCTGCCGGCGGCGGAGGAGCTGACGTGGTGGCCGGGCAGGGTGAGGGAAAGGTGGAGGGAGGAGTGGCGGTCAGTTTGGTGGTGGTGGCGGAGGTCCACGACGGTGGTGGTGGCGGCTAGGGGCGGCCGGAGTTGGAGAGGGTAGTTCGGGTTGGGGGTGGTCGACGGCGCTGCGGGGGCTAGGGCGGCCGGAGCAGGCGTCGTGGGGAGGTGAGGGGGTGGTCGTCGGAGAGAGGAGGTCGGGGCGAAGCGGTGGGGTAGGGTGGCGGTGGTCGGCGACGGCCGGAGGCGGCGGGGAAGGTGGTTCGGGTGGAGGTGTTGCTGTGGACAGTGGGGAGAGGAGGAGGGTGCGGGGGCTGTAGCAGCCGGAGCAGGGCGGCGCCGGCGGTGGTACTTGGCCGGAGGGGAGAGGGGAGGGTGGCGAAGGGTTGGCCGGAGTTGGGTGGCCGGCGGTGGTCGGAGATGGCCGTGGCGGGGGTGGGATGGTTTGAATGAAGAAAACCTAGGGTTTATATAGGATTTTGCCTAATGGCATTTTCGTAAATACCTTGAAGTTCAGGGCTATTTTGGTAAATTTAATTTTTGAGATATTTTTGGCTGGATTTTTCTGGATTTCTGGGTGGGTCCCACACACCTATGGCCTAGCCAATAGGATTAGGCCACCTAGCATGCAATTTTGCATTTTAACCCCTAACTTTTTAATAATTGCATAAATGCATGAATTTGTATTTTGCGTAATTTTGCAATTTACCTGATTTTAAATACTGATTTCCTGAAATTCTAAATTGTATAGAAATGAGGGAAAATAGCTGGGGGAAAATATTTTTAACAGTGTGGGGTGATTCTGGGCAGGTGCAGGGTCTGATATTGCAGGTGATACAGTCATCGTATTTATTATTTAATAAATACTGCGCACGGTGTTCACTAATTATTTAGAGGCTATTAGAGTCATAATCTTTCTACGGTGTCAATACGATAATTGAAGTATAATTAGAGTAGAATATTATCGTATTTTTGTTTGGCAAAAACATGTGCCTACTGGTCCTCAAATCTCTAAGGGTACAGAGATGGGTAAAGAGCAGAAAATTAAATAGGAAATAAATACATACGTTTGTAACGATATTTGTGCGACTAAAACGAAGCATCAAACGAGGTTTCTGGAAGTTGCACAGAATACAGAAAAAGTAGTCTGACTAGTCTAGAGCAGGAATGTGAAATTTGTTTAGGGTTAACAGCTAGTGTGATGCCCTAGTCAATTGTGTAATGAACAGGTGCACAATCAATATAATATATAATAAATAAAATTTTAAAAAGTTGCACTAATTCTAATTAGTCAAAATTAATCCTAATTTACAGACTTTGGTCGAGGGAGTTTACAATCTACCCTCCTTAGAATATTTCGTCCTCGAAATAAAAACAACCATATAATGAGAATGAAAAAGGACATATGATGATAAAGAAAGATTGGATTTGAAATATTGGACATACCCTGGTTTGGAAATAGGTGGGGATAACGCTGACGAATATCCTCTTCTCGTTCCCAGGTGGATTCACCTGGTGCATGATGTCTCCATGCAACACGAACGAGAGGAATAGTCTGGCCTCGCAACACTTTCTCGCTACGGTCCAGAATCTCTACAGGCTCCTCCTGATAAGATAAGCTTGGCCCGATGGTGATCTCTGAGTAGTCTAGCACATGACTCGGGTCTGGAATGTACCTCCTCAGCTGAGATACGTGGAAGACGTCATGTACTCCCTCCAAAGTCTGAGGTAGAGCTAGTCTGTAAGCAACTTCTCCGACGCGATCTAGCACATCGAAGGGTCCAATGTACCTTGGACTTAGCTTCCCTCTTCCTCCAAATCTGATAGTTCCTCTAGTAGGTGAGATCTTTAAGAACACATGCTCCCCTACTTGGAACTCTAGAGGTCGGCGATGAATGTTGGCCCAGTGCTTCTGCCTGTCTTGTGCAGCTCGTAGGTGTCCCTGGATCTTCTTTACTTTCTCCACCGTACGAATAATCAGCTCTGGTCCCAAGATCTGTCTCTCGCCAACATCGCTCCAGCATACTGGGGAACGACATTTCCTTCCATACAAAGCTTCAAAGGGAGCCATTTGAATGCTCGCTTGATAGCTGTTGTTGTAGGAAAATTCCACCAGGTGTAGATGATCTTCCCATGATCCGCTGAAATCAAGCATGCAGGCTCTCAGCATATCTTCAAGTGTCTGGATGGTGCGTTCTGATTGGCCATCTGTTTGTGGGTGATACGAGGTGCTGAACTTGAGGCGGGTACCAAGACTTTCTTGCATACTTCGCCAAAAGTAAGATGTAAATCTCGTATCTCTGTCAGATACTATGCTGACTGGCACTCCATGCAGACGTACTATCTCCTTCATATACATGTCCGCCAAGACTTCTGTGGATTGCCCGACTCTAAAAGGTAGAAAATGAGCAGCCTTAGTGAGTCTGTCTACAATTACCCAGACAGCATTACGACCACTAGGACTTCTTGGGAAGCCCGTAACAAAGTCCATCGTAATGTGTTCCCATTTCCACTCGGGTATTGGGAGGGGTTGAAGTAGACCGGCAGATCTCTGATGCTCAGCCTTGACTTGCTGACACACCAGACATTTGGCCACAAAGCGTGCTATCTCCCGCTTCATTCCATGCCACCAGTAATATTGCCGCAGATCTCTGTACATCTTTGTGCCTCCTGGATGTATAGAGTATACTGAGCTATGAGCTTCTGACATAAGCTCATTACGAAGTTCTCCATTTGGAACATAAAGACGATTTCCACATCTTAGAGTCCCATCTTCGTGTATGCGACAACCGGTCTGAATTCCAGCCTCTGTTCTTTGTCGAAGCCTCTGAAATCTTGCATCTGTTGGTAGAGCAGCTTTGATTCTTTCCACCAAGGTTGATTGCAGCTGGTAGTTTGATAAGTGACCATCAATTCCTGGCACAATGATCTCTATTCCCAACTTTGCTAGATCTCTCAGCAGATCTGGTTGGGTGATCATAAAGAATGCCGAGGGTCTTCTGCTTAGAGCATCTGCCACCATATTAGCTTTCCCTGGATGGTACTGTAGATCAATTTCGAAATCCGCCATTACTTCGAGCCATCGTCTTTGTCTCAGATTTAGGTCCTTCTGGGTGTAGACGTACTTCAAACTTTTATGATCGGTGAATATCTCCACTCTTTCGCCATATAGATAGTGTCTCCATAGCTTCAGGGCGAAGATGACTGCGGCAAGCTCCAAATCGTGAGTGGGGTAATTCTTCTCATGAGTCCTCAACTGTCTTGAGGCATAAGCTACAACTTTCCCATGTTGCATTAAGACACAACCAAATCCTTTTCCGGATGCATCGCTATATATGACGAAACCTCCGGATCCAGATGGTATAGTCAAAATGGGAGCTGTAGTCAGACGCTTCTTCAAGTCATCAAAAGCTGTCTGGCAATCTTTAGTCCATATGAACTCCTGCTCCTTGCGAGTAAGACGGGTAATCGGCTCCGCGATTCTTGCAAAGTTTTCTACGAACCTCCGGTAATATCCGGCAAGTCCTAGAAAGCTTCTCACCTCTGAGACGTTGGTCGGGGTTGGCCACGTCTCAACAGATGAGATCTTTGCTGGGTCTACCGAGATGCCTTCTCCTGTGATAACGTGTCCAAGAAATGCGACACGGTCCAGGAAGAATTCACACTTGCTCATCTTAGCAAAAAGGCTCTCCCGTCTCAGCGTCTCTAATACCAACCTTAAGTGCTCTTCATGCTCCTCGTGGCTTTTTGAATACACTAGAATGTCGTCGATGAAGACTACCACGAACTGGTCCAGATATTGGTGGAAGACTCGGTTCATCAGGTTCATGAATACAGCAGGTGCATTAGTCAATCCAAACGGCATCACCAGAAATTCGTAATGACCATAACGAGTTCTGAATGCTGTCTTTGGAATGTCTTCTCTTCGTACCTTGACTTGATGGTAGCCTGATCTCAAGTCTATCTTCGAGAATACTACGGCTCCTGTTAGTTGATCGAACAGGTCATCAATTCTCGGCAAGGGGTACTTGTTTTTGATTGTCAGAGCGTTGAGGGCTCTGTAATCAATGCACATGCGATATGTTCCGTCCTTCTTTGGTACAAACAACACTGGTGCTCCCCAGGGTGATGCACTAGGACGAACAAATCCTTTGATCTGTAGTTCCTCCAGTTGAAGCTTCAGCTCGTCAAGCTCCTTCTTCGCCAGTCGGTATACATTGGAGGATACTGGTGCAGCTCCGGGTATCAGCTCAATAATGAACTCCACTTCTCTGTCAGGCGGTAGGCCTGGCAATTCTTCTGGAAATACGTCCTCGAACTCTGCTACAATTGAGGGAAGTGCTGTCTCCATCGCCATGTAAGCTCTAGGAGTCTGGCCTACTCCTTGCTCGATGGTTCCACGGACATATTCGAACTCTGGGTGATCTGGGGGTCTAAAGATAACACTACCCTTTCGGCAGTCTAGGATAGCATTATTCTGGCTTAGCCAGTCCATGCCTAAGACAACATCGAAATTTGGCATTGGAAGTACCAAAAATCGCGCTCTTAGTCCTCTACTACAAACAACTACTGGGCAGGTTTTGATAATGTTGGTAACTGGAACAATACCTCCTCCAGTAAGTATTTTCCAACACTTGGGTAGCGACGAAGTAGATAGTTTGTGCATGGCTACGAATCTACTGGATATGAAAGACAAAGTAGCCCCAGAATCGAATAATACAGTTGCAGGTAATGATGCAACTAAAATGGTACCTGTTATAGTTTCCCCTTCAGGTTCTTCTGCAACGGCAGCTAACGCAAAGGCTTGTCCCTGCCTTTGTCCTCCGACTTGTGGTCTGGCCTTGAACTGGGCCTCCTGAGTAGGCAAGGGTGCTCCTCGCTGATATCCTCCTGATGTGGAGGGAAGCATCTTCTGAGTTTGAGCTCCTGGCTTCTGCCCTTGCTGAGGTGCTGCATCTCTACGTTGTGGGCAGTCTTTGGCCATATGATTTCTAGCTCCACATAGCAGGCATAATCCCAGCTTCTTTCTACAGTCATTGGCAAAATGCCCCTTCTTGCCACAAAAGTGACAAATCGGGAGCTCCCTCTTCTGGTAAGGCCCCGTCGTCTGTTGCGTCTGATATTGGGGACGACGTATAGGTCCTCCTGCTCCGTGCTGATTCTTGGCCGGGAAGGTTGGATTTGAGCGTCTGGCTCCTCGGCCAATGGCTTCTTGCTCCCTGGCTTCGGTAAGAACCTCGTTGTAGGAGATTCTCGACTGCGTTGTTGTGTGCCTCTGAAGCTCTTGGTTAAGGCCATGGTGGAATCTTTTAGCCTTCTTCAGCTCGTTCGGGATCAGATCAGTACCGAAACGACTTAGTCTGCTAAACTCCGCGTCGTAGGCATCTACCGTCATGTTTCCTTGCTCCAGGTGCAGGAACTGGGAGTATAGGGCATTCTGGACTGTCTCTGGAAAGTACTTGGCGTTGAAATGCTCCAGGAATTGTTGCCAAGTTTGGTCTTTGCCGACGCTGCACTCTATGGATTCCCACCAGTGATGGGCATTGCCAAGAAGTTGGCCCCTCACAGCGGTCATCCATAGGTCGGGAGTGAGTTGCGATCCTTCTAGCAGCATTTCGGTGTTGGAGATCCAATCGGAGATCTCTTCAGGAGTCTCGTTGCCTTTGAAATCCCTCGGGCTCATTTGACGGAAGCCTCGAACTGTGCCCGCTGGTAGGACAGGTACGGGTGTCGGAGTAGTAGTTCTCTCCAAAGCCGTCATCAACGTCTGTCGCAGAGCTTCAGTTTGCTGCCACTGAGACTGTCTCAGGGCCTCAGTTTGTTGCCACTGGTTCTGCAACATAGTCTGGAGAAACTGCAATATTTGAGTTTGACCCTCAAGTTGTGGCATCTGGATAGGCAAGGCTGGAGGTGGAGACAAAGGTGTTTCTGCATGTGGAGTTGGTGTAGTCTCTTGGCTAGAATTTTGGTGATTGGACGGAGTTCCTTGGGCACTTGGCGAAGGGTCTGTTGCTTGGTCAGCCCCATTATTCGCAAGTTTCCCGGGTATGTCCATATTTCTGAGGAAAATAGGATAATTAGAAAACACAAAGGAGATAATAAATGATATCAAGCATGATGCAATAATAAAGATTGTAAAGATGGTGTCAGTGTGGATGAGACCTAATATTTCTATCCTATTGCAGGCTTGCTGGGCATGTTATCATACCACTAGCAATAAAACTAGACCTGCATGGGCCACCACTAAAACCATGTCACGCCCCAGTCCCAAAATGTCAGGAACTAGGCCACGTGTCACTGGCCAGCTGACACGTCACTAAGGGCTTAATCCACTTTGATGGACCCAAAGGGACGTGCTACGCTGTCCTAAATTACTACAAGTATAGAACAGGTAAAGCTATCTCATCCACAACAAAATGTCAGAAAACAAATGCTGAAATATATGTATAACTGAGTCTGATACAGTACACAACTGGTGAGATTACAAGCCTACTACAAAAACTGATAATAGCGCAGAAAAATCAAATAGACTAAGCAGTGTCTATCTGATCAAAACATCTCCATCTCTAGGTAGCAGCATCTAGGGTCAAGCCTACTCTGAGGGTGTCTCCTCGAGCTCCTCCTCAGTAGCACATCTGGCCTCCTGATCAGGCCCGTACACTGTGGGGTAGAAAGCCTCGTCTAGATCTGGCAAGGAACCAGGTCCTCAGTGGGACGTAACAAGATACAGAAAAATGACATGCCATGTAATGTAAAAATACTGAATAAAGAAATAAAATAAATACAGGGTACTAACCATACTAAGTGAAATGCAAGTAAAGATCCAGTAGTACGCATGGGAATGTGTGGCTAGACATACGCTGACGTAATTCACCAATCGTGGCGACTGGCTAATATAGGTGTCGTATGCCCCCGACTCAGGGAACTCTGCAATCGACCATCATTGGTACGAAGGTATAAAACATTATTGGAGGGGGTGTCCCATACGTCAACTAGTTATCTTTCCCATCCCAATGAATCTAAATGTCAAATCGTACATTTCCTGAGTTATTCTAATCCGTGATGCGGGTCACACGTACTGGTAGCTAACCAAATACGCAGCTCACATCCATATATGTAAATGCAACCATGTTGCGTGTTTCCGTGATAGGGTTTAGGAGAATATATTAGGATATTCTCTCAGCTGTTGGTGAGTCTGTAATATCATGTCAACATAACAGTTGACTGTACCCAAGGCAGTCTCAGGTGGTCATGGTATATGAATTTCAGAAGCAAGAAGCATATAACAATATTTGAGAATTTAAACATTTAACTTGGCAAGGTATACTTGCCTACTCCCTGATAGTGTTGAAACCCTGATTTTACAGTCAGTTGTGAAGGTGCTGGTGACAGGGGGTCACTAGCTGTGCTGAAGTTGGTTTCTGTTAAAACAGATAGGTTTCGTGAATATCCAGGCTGTAATATAAAACATATATATATATATACATATATATAGTATAGATATATATATATATTAGTAGGCATAGATATAATATATATATAATAGTATATATATATAGAACAGATAAATGCAGGTAATAATAATATATAGTAGCAGGATATATCCACTGCGATAGATATATAATATTTATCAGGGTGTATCCTCTGATATAAATAATATAGGTAAATTGAAAGAACATGACAGAATTTAAATACATATATAAATAATATTTATCAGGGTCTATATATGACCACTGGATAAATATACAATAATTATAAATATGTATATATAATTAAGCTGTAATATCCAGCATATTATATAATATTATAATAAATTGAAATGACATTGCGATAATTAAAATAATATATATAACTATAAGCTGTATTATCCAGCTGGTATAAATATATATATATATATAGATAATATATATATATAGATATTTATATATAGTATAAGTAGATAATATATATATATATAGATATATATATATATAATAGGTGCAGGAAAATTAAAATGCAGGAAAGAAAAATAAAGAAAATGCAAGTATATATAAATATATGTATACACATATATTTATATAATTTAAAAACAGAAAATTACATATATTAATAATTATATAACATATATAAATATGTTATTTATATTATAGTATACATATAAATATATATAAATACATATAATATATATATACTATAGATATATATATATACAATATTACATAATATAATATGGCAGATATACATATATACATATACATATATATGTAAAATATATATATAGATATATATATAATATATATACAGTATAATATACTGTAAATAGTATAATACATACATATATAAAATTATACATATAAATACATAGTAATATACATATATATATTCATATATATATATACATATACATATATATATGCATGTATTATAGATTATATACGTATTTTTAAATAGTATAGTATATTTATACCTTACAGGTGGCAAGGGGGGTCCCACGCGGTGCTGCCGGCGGGAGGACGGCGGCGGAGCTGGCCGGAGGCGGCCGGAGGAGCAGCAGCAGTGGCAGTGTACACTGGCAGCAGCAGCAGCAGTTGCAGTCTTGCGGGGGCTGCCGGCGGCGGAGGAGCTGACGTGGTGGCCGGGCAGGGTGAGGGAAAGGTGGAGGGAGGAGTGGCGGTCAGTTTGGTGGTGGTGGCGGAGGTCCACGACGGTGGTGGTGGCGGCTAGGGGCGGCCGGAGTTGGAGAGGGTAGTTCGGGTTGGGGGTGGTCGACAGCGCTGCGGGGGCTAGGGCGGCCGGAGCAGGCGTCGTGGGGAGGTGAGGGGGGTGGTCGTCGGAGAGAGGAGGTCGGGGCGAAGCGGTGGGGTAGGGTGGCGGTGGTCGGCGACGGCCGGAGGCGGCGGGGAAGGTGGTTCGGGTGGAGGTGTTGCTGTGGACAGTGGGGAGAGGAGGAGGGTGCGGGGGCTGTAGCAGCCGGAGCAGGGCGGCGCCGGCGGTGGTACTTGGCCGGAGGGGAGAGGGGAGGGTGGCGAAGGGTTGGCCGGAGTTGGGTGGCCGGCGGTGGTCGGAGATGGCCGTGGCGGGGGTGGGATGGTTTGAATGAAGAAAACCTAGGGTTTATATAGGATTTTGCCTAATGGCATTTTCGTAAATACCTTGAAGTTCAGGGCTATTTTGGTAAATTTAATTTTTGAGATATTTTTGGCTGGATTTTTCTGGATTTCTGGGTGGGTCCCACACACCTATGGCCTAGCCAATAGGATTAGGCCACCTAGCATGCAATTTTGCATTTTAACCCCTAACTTTTTAATAATTGCATAAATGCATGAATTTGTATTTTGCGTAATTTCGCAATTTACCTGATTTTAAATACTGATTTCCTGAAATTCTAAATTGTATAGAAATGAGGGAAAATAGCTGGGGGAAAATATTTTGGACAGTGTGGGGTGATTCTGGGCAGGTGCAGGGTCTGATATTGCAGGTGATACAGTCATCGTATTTATTATTTAATAAATACTGCGCACGGTGTTCACTAATTATTTAGAGGCTATTAGAGTCATAATCTTTCTACGGTGTCAATACGATAATTGAAGTATAATTAGAGTAGAATATTATCGTATTTTTGTTTGGCAAAAACATGTGCCTACTGGTCCTCAAATCTCTAAGGGTACAGAGATGGATAAAGAGCAGAAAATTAAATAGGAAATAAATACATACGTTTGTAACGATATTTGTGCGACTAAAACGAAGCATCAAACGAGGTTTCTGGAAGTTGTACAGAATACAGAAAAAGTAGTCTGACTAGTCTAGAGCAGGAATGTAAAATTTGTTTAGGGTTAACAGCTAGTGTGATGCCCTAGTCAATTGTGTAATGAACAGGTGCACAATCAATATAATATATAATAAATAAAATTTTAAAAAGTTGCACTAATTCTAATTAGTCAAAATTAATCCTAATTTACAGACTTTGGTCGAGGGAGTTTACACCCGCACTACCACTTGCACTGCCTGAATCATCCCTGCCTCTCTTGGACTTGAGCTCCAAGTCATCCTCTGCTCTCTGAGCATCTCCTACTATCTGCTCAAAAGTTGCCTCGCGGTCGCTCCTGGTCAAAGACTTGACCGCCATAACCAAGCCCTTGCGAAACTTCCTCGCCTTGGCTGCCTCACTCAAGCCATCTACAAATCTGCCCAGACGGCAGAACTCCGCTGCGTACTCGTCCACTGTCATGCTCCCCTGGACGAGTGCCTCGAACTGGCTCTCCAAAGCACTGAGTGCCACATCTGGGAAAAACTTCTCCTTAAAAAGTCTCTTGAAAGCCTCCCAAGTAAGCCCTGGCGCTGCGATCCTCGTATCTGTGCGATACCATGTCAAAGCGAGGTCGAACATCTGACTGCCCGCTGCCTCTATCTGCATGCTGTCTGGAATCTGTGCCAGCCTGAAGATCCCCTCGATCTGCTCTATCCAGTCATCCGCGTACAAGATCCCTTCTGTACCACGGAACTCCTTGGGTCGCATCCTCTGAAAGTCGATAATACTGCCCGGCCTCGGATGCTGAATCTGATCTGCCTGTGGCTGAATCTGTGCCACCCTATCCACTGCTGTCATGGCCACCTGATGGGCGTTCTCAATGCCCAGCCTCATCACATCCACCTGACGGTGCTACGTGTCCATCATCTCCCTGAAGAACGCAAACAACTGCACGGCATCTACTGGAGCAGGAAGTGGTGGAGGAACCACCGGAACGACTGGGGTAGTCCTCGGATCGATAGGCGAAGGAGGATCCCCGAGAGAAGCAGATGCTCCCTCAACCGCAGGAGTGGCGAGTGGAGCGGTAGCAGCTGCCTGAATACGAGCTGGACGAGAGGTAGCAGACCTCTCCGAGGCAACTGCTGGAACGGTACGATGGGATCGTGTCTTCGGAGGCATCCTGAACACAGATCAAAAGAAGTCAATACGGCGCAAGATACGATATTATCAAAGAAGAATAGTAATATTTTAAAAGAAATAATTTCAGAATAATTAGATTGGAATTGTTCCTAGTCGTGATTGAGTACACTCTCATCCTAGATCCTAAATCCTATAGCAGGCTCGCAGCAGTACAACTAAGTTGTTGTACCACCACGATATCGCACTAATTGCGAATCGAGACCTGCATGGGGCCGCCACCAAAAATATGTCACTACCCGCACCCGGAAAATCGGGCATGAGTCGTGGGTACGTCCAGCCTACGCCGCAGCATCGACGGTAGAACGATGTCTAGGTCAACTAACTAGATAATAATCTCACACAAAAATTGGCCATGACCTCTCCAAAAGGAGGGCAACCACACAAACAATATAAACCTGTCAAGATCTCAACTCCAAACGGAGGAGCAAATATCATAATGATAATCACAATATACTCAATCACGAATCTAAGCACGATAAGATAACACAGAGATCTAACAACTATAAAGTCTAACCAACAACAACTACTACAACAACCACAACATCAATAATAATAATACATCATCCAAAATAATATACAAACAAGGTCTCAATCCAAAACCGGAGACAAATCCGGTGCTAAAAGCTAAAAAAAACAATAGCAAGGTCTCAGTGATCCCGGCTACCAATCCGGAAATCACTCCTAAACTAGAGGGTCCCTGTCTGCACCATCGACAGGCTCAGTTCCATAAAACGTCGGACACCAATCCTCCGAAAACTCTGAAAAATATGTCCAGTCAGGACTGGAGCAAGTACATCTCTAACAGCAGTTCCATTTAAATGATAAAAACTATAAAACAGTTATAGCAAGTAGCAAGAAAAATGAAGCAAGTATGAAACAAGAAATATATATAAATTACTGGTGCATAAAGGTAAAGATGCATGGATATCAGAGCAAGATAGTAATAACTACAAGATACAGGAAATCTAAGCTAAGATCAAGTCCGTGCACATGAACGTGTAGTGAGTCCAGCATGAAATACATGTAGTGAGTCAAGTCCAGAAACATGTAAGTGAGACAAGTCAAGAAATGCAAGAGAGTCCAGACTATAAAGAATGAACTCGGTGTCTTTGAAATACTTGTTTCGACATGTAAACGGCTAGGGGTAAGTACGGCTCACCGCGCACTGGGTGCGCGGCTGCTATCATTCCAGATTAGACCAGAGGGAGTGATTCCTGATGATGCCAGATAGGAATATTTACATGTCTACTCGAGTATTTCCCCGCCCCGACTAATACAAGTGGATCCAAGACCCGACACGCAAATCAAGATGAGTCCAGCCTGAACATGAATGATGCCTGTAGTGATGCCTGTAGGTGATGCCAGTAGTGATTCCAGAATAGAGGCCAGAAACATGAAATGTACGTGTCGCAAGTAAATAAATCCAGAAATATCAGTCAGTGTCCCGTGTTGTGCCAGAATAATCAGATGATACTATACTAGAAGCTGAATCATAATAATCATCAGATAATAAAAACTATCAAAGAATGTACTCGCCTGACGTCCTGAGCAACTTGGAATCCGAACTGGTGTCACAATGACCTATTGCGAAAAGCAAGGTTAAACAGGGTTCTAATGAGTTAAACAGATATAAAATAACTAAAAATAGGCTTCTAGGGTCGTTCTAGGTCAAACGGGTCAAACCGGTAAAATCTGGGTCAAAAAGTCAACTCTATGTCTAAAAGTCAACTCTGGGTCAAAACTAGGTCAAAAGTTGACTTTGGCGGTCAACCGAGTCAACTACGGTCAATTCTAGGTCAAACTAGGGTGCTCCTGAAATTCTAGGTCAAACCGAGCTCATTAAGCTAGAAAACTCTCAAACTCGCCTCCTTGAGATACCGGGATACCATCGGTATCCGATACCTCAACCTAGGCTACGCACCCCGCCTAAACCAGCTAAAACCTATGCTAGCACGCGTAAATATATACACATAAGCATATAAAAATCACTCCAATACTATTCCTAGGCTATTGCTCAAAAACCCCGCTCGAAACTCAATACCTTGGTTATCTTAAGGTATTGAGATACCTCGGTATCTCAAGGTATTGAGATACCGCTCTAAACCCCTCTAACTAGCTATCTAGCTACTAATTATGCACCTAGTTATTAATCTAGGCTACGTAGTAGAGATATCTACCATATTTATATATATATCTAAGTAGGTATATACCTATATATATATATATCCACACACATATATACTAATACCCATTTACCTTACCCATACACACATATATATATATATATATATATATATATATATATATATATATATATATATATATATATATCTAACTATAATATATATCTAGCTCTAGGTATATATATATATATATATATCTATGCATATAGATATAGGTATCTACCATATACCTACCTATCTATCTATCCATAGATAGATTTATCTATCTATGTATCTACTAACTACCTATATATCTATATATCTTATCAATCTATCTATGTATCTAATATCTATTTATCTAGCTAGCTATCTATTTACCTAGCTATTTAACTATCTAACTATCTAATAACTTATCTATCCATCTACCTATCTATCTATCAATTGACATATCTATCTATCTATCTATCAACATATATATATATATATATATATATATATATATCAATCTCTCTCTCCCTCACTAGCCCTCGCTACTCTGGAGCTTGCTGCTGCTGCTAGCGCTGCGTTTGCTGCGGCTGCTACTGCGTATGCTGCTGCCACTGTTGCTGGATTTGCTGCTGCAGCAGCTGGCTTGGCTGCTGCTGCAGCTACCTAAAACTGCTGCTGCTTGCTGCTCTTTTGCTGCTGAAGCTGCTGCTGCCACTACCAGATTCAGTTCCCCCCCCCCTCTTCTCTCATACACACACACACACACTCCTATATATATATAAATCACTATATATATATACATACATATATATATACATATATATATATAACTCTATAGATATATATACACACTAACTTATATACATACTAACACACACTCAAACACAAATCAACACACACACACACATAATTATATACAAACACATATCTATATATACATACACACATATATCTATCTATATATATATATATATATATATATATATATATATATATATATATATATATATATATATATACACACTCACACACTTAAACATATATATATATATATATATATATATATATATATATATATATATATATACACACTCACACACTTAAACATATATATATATATATATATCCTCACTCACACACACTCAACCTCACACACCCTCACACACACACTCTCACACACACTAGCACACACTCTCACAAACACAACCTCACACAGAAACCCTCATACATATATATATATATAAATATATATACATATATACATAAACTCATATATATACACCTATAAACACTCACTCACACTCACACACACTCACCTACACACTCACACACACTCACCTACACAAATACACTAGCACATAGATATAAATACACACACATATATACAATTATGTATACATAAACACACATACATATAATTATATACATATATATATATATATATATATATATATATAGACACATATACACTAACACAACACAACACACAACAACACACAAACAACACGCCCCACTCACGCCCAACGACCCCGACACTCACCAACACCCTAAAATATATAAAATATAACTCGAAAACTCTAGCACACACTCCCCGATACTAACCCAACGCGCGCACAAGCCCGAAACGAGGAAACCAAGTCGAAATGGCCGTTCGGTCATTTCGACGAACACGTGGTGCGCGGCTCGGAAAATCTCCTGAAACGCACACCAAACGAACTCGGAATCGGCCCAAAATTTATCCACGCGCTCTAAACGATGCCTAGATCCTAGAAAATGTGCTCCCGCGTTGATTCTAGGTCCGTGGCGGGAACGTGCACGCACTTAGAATCGGCGACGACGAAAAGCCCCAATTTCGCCCGAAACGCTCGTTTCTCCGCGACACGACTTTCCGTGTCCAAACGGAGATACGCACTCACCCTCTAGACACCCGACAACGTCTACCTAGGTCCGTCTAACCTAGGACATCACCCAAAATTGGGTCAAATTCGGATTTCACCCGAAATTGACACAAAACCTAGTGTTAAAGTCTCTAAACACAACCAAACTAGTTCCAACTTCCTCCTACGGGTAGGCTTAGGGTCTAGGAAGGTTCTAGAACACTAATTACACTATATAAAAATAATTAGCAAGGAGAAAGTTAGGTTTTACCTCTTGGGAGTTGGAATCCCAAGGCTAAAGTCTCACAACCCCTAGAAATTACCTCCCTCAAGCTCCAAGCCACCAACTCTAGCTCCCACACTAGATCTAAGCTCCTCACACCTAGGTTGGGGAAAAAGCAAGGTTAGGGCTAGCATAAGGAGAAGGAATGGAAGAGAGAAAGAAGAAAAATGGAAGAAAGACTTACTTGGAGAAGGAAGGAAGAAGAAAGAAGAAGTGGAGAAGAAGAAGAATGAAGAAGAAGTGGAAAATGAAGAAGAATAAAGAAAGGGGGAGAGGGCTGCTGGATGCTCACAGGTTGGGGGGTAGGTAGGGGCCGGCCAACACATAAAAAGGGTTTTAAAAGTTTCCAAATTCCCAAAACGCCCCTACTCACTTGGTTTCGGGTTCCGAGTTCCAAAAGCACTTAAACTAGCTCCAAATCTCTCCCACTAACCTTCTAAAAATAAAATAAATATTCTAAATCCAAAAATAAGTCTCACAGGGGTGTGGGCTGGGTCGGACATGGGTCCACTAGGATCTGACATGGGTCCAGGCTAGCCAAAATCCTAAAACAATCAATAAAAATATAATACAATCAATAATTAATTATAAATACAATTAAATAAAAATAATGCACAATTAACTAAATTAAAATAAAAAAAAATACCCGGCTCTGGAAATGGGGTGGTGACAGGGAGATGGATTCCCAATGTAGCTTCTCTTTCTCCAAGATTCCTTGGTCCAAGCTCCTAGGTCTCTCTTGATGGAGAAGGAATGAGGGTTTCTAGGGCTAGAAATCCCTAAATTTTAGGAAGGGAAGATAATTTCTAAATGGAGGCTATTCTTAGGGTTTTCTTCATGAATGAAGGGGCTTGAGGGAGGCTCCCTCTCATTATATAGGACTAGGGTTATGGTTAGGGCTTCTAATGCAAAGAGTCTATTTTTTCCTTCATGATTTGTCATGAAGAACTAAATAATTAAAGGGGTTTAGTCATACATTGAGGGTTTAACTAAATGCTAATTTAAAAATAGAGATTTGTCAAAGGGTTTTATCTAGTGGATTCTTAGGTCTAGCCCATTAACCCATGCATTAAGGAACACCAAACAATTTATATAATAAACATATCATACATTATTAACACAATAAAATAAATATGGCAATTGACAATAAAGCCCTATTCTAGAAATGTGGTAGTGACACTTATGTACTGACGGAGTGAGTATATCCTCTCGACGTCCTTGAGATGCCAACATTTTTTGAAGAATACCAATCAACACACTATTGCCCCCTCATGTCTCAGGTACTGGTTGCACGGAAGGCACTAACTGGATCTGAGGTTCCTTATTTTGAGATATTCTGGACCCAGCCCCGGAATGATGTGGCTGAACCTCAAGGGTTTGCTGGGCATTGGGATGCTATCCTACTACTGGAGGAACTCCAGCGGGATAATCAGAAGGACTAGGAACAATGTCCCTGAAAGATAAAGGACACAAGCATCATCAAAGAGACGGACACGATTGATCGAGGATCAAGGCAGAAGTTGAATCAAGATTTCAAGGATATAAATTCGACATTGGAGGAGATCAATGAGTAACATGATTGAGACATCTTTAATATCTGGTAAATCCCCTACACTTCTAAATTTTCAGACCTACATGAGCCACCACTTCAACCGTGTCACGCCCCAAAACAAGAATATTGGAGAGCGAGGGCGGACAAAGCCAGCTACGTACACCAGAGTACTCAATACTCTGAGATACGGTCATGGCTGTCTAGACATGTGAGGGTTTACTCTACAATCTAATAGTCATTCCTGGATCAAGATTCTTAGGTGTCTCAATCTCAAGAAAGCAACAAGTTACAAGATGTATGATCACCAAACATATAATAGTAAGGCATCCCAAACTATACATACACAAATTATCTTGAAGCTAGTTACAAAATGAAGAACTAGCAAAAGTACAATATTACATGATCAGCTCTAGTTATAGTCTAGAATAAGCTTTATATGTAGGACCGCAGGCTAGAATATCAAGATCCAAAACAAGAGCTAAACACATGCTCGATGGCTAAACGTCTCAAAAGTATAAGTACAAGATCAAGTGGGTGATGAAGAAGAAACCCACTCATGTCCTCGGGTGCTCCTGGTGTTCACCATCTTGAGGCAAAAAGTATGAAAGATTCTTTGGTCCTTCTCCGAAATCTGGTCGTAGAAAACCAGTGGGGTCAGACCCCAAAACAGTAAGTACTACAAGGGAGCCAACTTATGAACTAAAACCAGCATGTAGACAAATAAGTAAAAAAATACAAAAGGAACAGTTAAATAAGTGCAGCAGGTAAAATAACAGTTAAACGGTTCTGGAGTATTTAAACAAGGATATCTAAAATCAGTACGATGCTACCGTTTTTGGATCCGTTGTTAAATAAATCAGAACGTGACTAGACTAGACTAGAAATAAAGCAATCTTGGCCAACCATTCCCTATGGCTTGCTATCATTAGCTAACTAGGGTTATCACAATCCTAGTTACTAATACATGCAGTTTGAAATTCCATACAACCACATGCCCTGCAGACTATCCGGGTTATCCAAGCGTAAGGATACATAGAATAGATTATATCAGGTATAGTAATTTACAGGTAAATGCAACACTCGACGACATGCTAGAAGTGTGCCCCTCACGACGGAGAGCGCCAAATCCATCAGGTGTCGCTGGGATACTGGGATTTCATGTAGCCAAAAAATCTCTCTAGATGATTCTAATTCATTATTATAGTTGTTATCCTAGGCAAGTTATTAAGAATTTCTGACCGTAGTGCTCAAAATTTTTCCTTAGACATGATGCAGGACAAGACATAGCAGTAGCTTGACAAGTACATTCAGGACAGGAGCAAGCAAATCAACTACGAAAATTTATCTTATCAATTCAAGTATGTCAGGAGTGCTCTTCGTTGAGCCACTATCAGAAATATCGGTACATGTCAGATTAACTCGATACGACGAGCTATTATCAGGAATATCTGTGCAAACCTGATATCGGGAGTTCAAGATTAACAGTGTTAATATAATCCATAATTAGGGAATTCTAGGTTCTGTCAGGTTGTCACAAATCGGGTTATAAGCAATTTAGAGAAAGCTTGCATTCATAACAATTAAACAGAATAGGCTAAACAATGAGAAAAGTTAAACCATAAGAGAACAAATCATAAGAAGTTAAGCTACTACAAGTATCATAGGCGCATTGGGTAAGCTGGTCGCATGTAACAAGCTGGCCGCATGCAGCACACTGGCCGCATGGAAGATGCAAAGTTCACTCCTCGGGACAAGGTGAGCGACAGACAATAAATACAAAGTCAGGGAATGGACTGATGTGACTGACCGTGTCAAAGAAGTAATCGATGTGACTGGCCAAGAAAGGGAGTCAAAAGAAAAAGACAAAATTATGGAATGTCGTGCCAAGGCGGTGTTGAGTCATACGTTCAAAGGAAAGAGGAACGCATAGCTCCGGGCCGCATGGACGACTCAGCCGCATGCTCCTCTTGGCCGCATACACACTAGGACGCATGAAATTATGTGAACTTAGAGAACTTTCATTCGTTCAAGTTCCATGCATTTGGCCAAGGGGTGCATGCGCAGATTCAGTGATGCGTCCAACAAGATGGCCGGATGCTGACTTGGAGCGAGAAATCCAGGCCGCCTGCCAAGCGGGCCACATGGAACTCCTTCGCCCCAGAACAACAAGTTTTAGCCATGGAAAAGCTCCAAGTCTGAAAACTTATTTTCTCCATGAAATCCTCATTTCAAATCTGAATCCAGCAAAGTAAAGTTCAAAATCGCATGAAATCAAGTGCTCATCAACATGGAACTACTAGTTTTTGAAAACATCAAGTTTTAAGAGATCAAAACCAAGTAAACTTATGGAAGCTCCAAACTTGAAACTTAGATATACTCTAACCAAGACCTCAAAATCAAAAATAACAAGAAGTAATCATAGAGAACAGTTCATAAAGCACAATATAGAATAATAATATGCAAGAGTGGTTAAATGTACAAGTTCTTCCTTATTGACAAGATGTACTTCCTAAATCTACTACTAAGCTGCTACTACTACTACTACTACCACCACCACCACCACCACCAAAGGGAATGGGGAGGCCGGCCTCGGGCTGCTCTCGACTAGGGAGAGGAGAGGGAAGGGGAAGAAGAAAATGAAGAAAGAGAAGGAAAGGGAAAAGAATGAGAAGGAGAGAGAAAGGGAAGGCTATATATAGTAAGGGAGAGTCACCAAGCACCAATCTAGAAATTACATGAAAGCAGCTAAAAAAATTTATAAATTACACCGGAAGCAATTATACAGCTATAACACGCATATACCAGATAAAATACAATAATACTAAAATAGTGAGACGGGTCTCACACATTCTCCCTCTCCTCCCTTCACCCTCCTCGCCGTGGCTGCTAGCTGTTGCTCCTGCCTTGCGCCCTCACCGGCTGCAGGCGGAGCTCCCCTTCTCTCCTACCCCCCCCCCCCCCCGATCTCTGGCGGGATATGGCCAGAGGGGGAGGCGTGTGCCTCCCCCTACCCCAGTCGCACTTCCCCGACGCCGTGCATCTCTCGCCGCGCTTTCCCGACGCCGTGCATCCCTCGCTGCACTTCCCCGACGTCGTGCATCCCTCGCCCCAAGCTTTCCCCCTGCCCCCTCCCCGCTACGCGCAACAACAAGCAGCGGCAAGCAACGGCAGCCGCCGCACGCCCTGTCCCCCCATCCCCTGCCCCCTTCCCGTGCGCACTCTCGCCGTAGCAGCACCTACAACAATAAGCACCGACAACAGCAGCGGTGGCAGCGTCACAGCTAGATGTCGTAGCGTCTCTGCCGACGAGGGGGGTAGCGGGGGCGCGCGTGATGGGGATAGGGCAGTGGGGGGCACGCGCGGGGAGGGGGGGAGGAGGACGCGCGGCGGGGAGAGGGGCAGCGTGGTACGTGTGTGGAAGAAGATCAGCTAAAAAAAATAGAGGGGTATTTTCGTAAAAAAATGTTGGTCAAAGGGGTTGACTGTGAGTCGTGGACGGTTTCTTTCAAAAGTTGTGGTATTGTATATTATGGTAAAGCAGTGGAGTATACATTAAATTAGGATAAATAAAGTGGGATGTAACTCAAATTTTCTTAAATTTAAATTAAAATTTAAAAATTGGATAATTAATTTTTTGAATTAAAATTTGTAATGTTAGCTGCTATTTTAGATGTCACTTAATTTCATTTAACATGTTAGCTGTCACGTAAAAAATAGTTGGAGGAACATTTTGAATAAATTAATAACATTACTCTTTTGGAAAAGCTGTCGCAAGAAAAAGCGGAGCGGGAATAGCGGTGGAAAGTCCAGCTGTATGAAAATTATGTACTGGATGAATGTCCGGACATTGAGAATGAATGGAATTAACTTTCAGATGCAGAAACACTGGCACGAGCTGACAAACTTACTAGGCCACTATCACCCCCAAATGTGCCCATGACAAATTCAAATGCTTAACTAACCAGATTACACAACATCATCATCATCATCATCTACAAAAATTTGCAGCGACCCCTCTTTTGGTTCAAATCTTTACTAAAGCATTCATTCATGCTTGAAAGAAAGCGTTGCAAATTGAAGAGATGGTGCAATCCAAGCAAGGATCAACAACAATAGACTCTACTCTCCATTCCAACTTTGTTCTATCAAAGTTGGTACTTTTATTCGCTACTGGTCAGGAATATTTTGAGAGAAAGGAGGACTCAAATATGTTTTAACTTACAATTTAAGGGGGGGTATTATTTAGAAGTTTATTTGAAACAATGTTTTTTAAATAATTGTTTTTTAAATAATTGTAAACTAGACATGTCGAATACGCACAAGTAAAGCCAAATTCTTTTTTTACATTGCTATTTATTTTCTTCCTCTCTTAAGAAACAAAATTAATATAAATGAAGAACTATATTTTCCTACAATAGATTAGGTGGGTGGTGTGTTATTAGAAAATCATTATATATATTTTTGAAGAAAATTATATATATATATATATATATATATATATATATATATATATATATACAAAAAATTTGCTATACAGAAAATATTTTTAAATAAATTAACTAAAACGATACAATTTGTAAAATAATTGAAATCACGAAAGATTTTGCCATCTCTGATGGCAAAAATATGAAATAATAATTTTTTTTTTATATTTGTCAAATTTTCGTCAACTGGAATGGAGTTTGTCAAATTTTCGCCAACTAAGTTGACGAAAATCTGACAATGGTTTTTTTTTTAAGGTTTTTTTGTGTTGGTTTTTTTTGTAGGTTATTTTTGGATAGTTGGATTTGGTTTTTTTTTTTTTGTTGGTTTTATAAATAATTAACCAATAGATTTTCTAACGACAATTTAAAATTAATTAAAATATTTTTTCAAATATTAGATACCACATCTATTATCATTCAAAATATAATTTTAGAAATAGCAACCTTTTAATTATTATCTATACTAATTTGTTATTATGTATACTAAAATAATTTTGAAATTTTAATTATTATCTATAGTAATTTGTTATTATCTAACTAAACACATATTCAAAATTTAAAACATATATTTATGAGAAATCATAATTAAAATAGATATCATAATTTAACAAATAACAAACTAATTATTTATTATCTATATAATTAATTATTTTAAATAAATTTTGTGTACAAATAATAATAAATTATCTTTTAGTGATATGAAAAAAATATAATATTGATAATAATATTAATCAATATATTTTGTTATCATTCATATTAGTATAGATAATAAAAAATTAGTATAGATAATAAAAAAATTCGAAAATAAAATTAACGAAAGTAAAGTTACCGAAAGTAAAATTTGGAGGTCGAAATAACATTTTTTTGCGATTCTAAAAATTTTCGAAGTCTGTCAAACGGTGAAACGGTGTATCCTGCAGTACTTTTCGATACGGTCATTTTGGCACAAACTGGATCTTGTTTCGATCTCTCAATCAAAAGTTATGATACTTTAAAGTTTTAAATTTTATATTTTTGTCTGTAACATGTGCATCTTGCTTCGGATGAAAATTATTTCTACACAAATTGTGTTACTCTCGTCGAAAACATACAAATCGACCTATTGTTTGACGAAAAATAATTTTCAAACAAATAGTTATGGCCACTCGAAATCAGCTTGACGGTAGACGTAATATTCTTACGGCAGATTTTTTTTTTTTTGTAGTTCAATGATAGCATATTTTATTTTGGATGTTAAATTTTATTTTTTTTCTAATTTATTTAAAAAAATTATTGCTACAACAATTTTTTTTAAAAAGAATTAAACCTAAATAAAACTAAACAAAAGCAATTTTAAAAAAAACAAGAAAAAAAAACCAAATCTAATTATAAAAAAAAATTCATAAAAAACCAAACCAAAAAAAAAAACCATTGTCAGATTTTCGTCAACCAGTTGGCGAAAATTTGACAAATATAAAATAAAAAAAATTAGATTTTCGCCATTAGAGATGGCGAAACCTTTCTTGATTTCAAATATTTTCTGTACAGCAAATTTTCTGATATATATATATATATATATATATATATATATATATATATATATATATATAGAGAGAGAGAGAGAGAGAGAGAATAAGGGAGGTGAGATGGCACCTCACTCTAAAAACAAAGGTGGCGGTGACGTGGCACAATCTCAACCACACAAACGAGGGGAGGGGGTTATGTGCAAATTGCCAATTATGAAATGTGTGGTTGTGATTGTGCCACGTCACCGCCACCCTTGTTTTTAGAGTGAGGTGCCATCTCACCTCCCTTATTCTATATATATATATATATATATATATATATATATATATATATATATATATATATATATATATATGTTGGTTACGATTGGGGGCTCCGTGGAAATGGATACGGTTTGAATTTTTCTTTGGAAACTTAGTTCCTAAGAGCATCCATAGTGATGTCACTCCAAACACATATTTCAAATTATTAAAAATTGTGTAAATTATTTCTTTTGGAGTGTTCACATGACATTGTCACACAATAATATACTCTAAATAAACGTTCCAAATTAATCTCCTCTTTTTTCGTCCTTTTTTTTCTTTATTTTTCTTTCCTATTTGTTAAGATATTGGCTCAGCAATTAATATAGAGGAGGTAAGACGTGCTCCAAATCTGGAATGTCTCGTAATTTTTTTGTAATTTTCAAGTATGCATAAGTGTTTACTGCAGCCTTCAAGTACTATAAAATTTGACTAAAGTTAAAATATATCATTCGAAATCTCTTCCATTGTGGATGCTCTAATCCAAAAAAAAAAAATAGTACTTTTATATATATATATATATATATATATATATATATATATATATATATATATATATATATATATATATACTATTTGATATTATTTTTCTCTTATATTAGATATATTGATATTATTTCATATTAGATTAAAAGTTAAAAATATTTTTCTGAAAATTTCGTTAAAAATTTAAAACTCCTACTGAAAAAACTTGAAAACTTTCCCAACTCCCAGTGACTAATATTAATAATGCAAGTTGTAGGGACTATTCTTCATGTGAAGGTTGAACTCGCCAATCAAAAGAAGTGCATTCCAAGCAAGCCGGCAACAACAACACTCACCTCTTTCTTTTTTTCTCCACTACTTTGATCAATCGACATGGTTGAGAGGATAAGTAGGTGAGTGCAGGAGTTTGGTGAGTGTCTTGGCTAGCTATACAGGGAGAGGGAGTTGTTAATTAATGCATTCTTTCTTCACAACTAATTCCTTCTTGCAAGTAATGTAATGGGCCCCTTGCTCATGACTATTGGCTTGTTTCTTGCAGTAGAAAAGTAGGTGAATATCTATATGGTGATTCTGGATAAGAATATCCACACTAGGTGGAGCTGAAAAATATGCACTATCTTGACCTCAAATTTATAATAAATAAATAAATAAATCTAGAATAGATTGGGGTTGTATGGGAACAGTTGAAAATAATCCAACAACATAAAATAATCTTTGGTGGCAAAGGCCAAAAAATTATGTTGTAAAAAAATAATATAAAATCAAGAATTAAAAAACTGGGGATCCAAATTGAACCTTACTATTATACGAAATAAGTTCCTATATTCTGAATGTAAAAATTCTCAGGTCCGAACTATAGCTCCTATGGCTAGGACAGAATCATTATGGAACTTCATTTGAACCTTACTATTCTACAATAAGCTTCTACATTATGAATATAGAATCTAAAAATTGGGATGAGCCATGCTCTAATATACTACTGCATGGGTAAACAAAGACAATGCTGGTACCTTCCTTCCTCGCTTTAATGCCTTTGCCTTCAAATTTATTGTTGCTATGTCAAAAAAACTTCAAAGTTGTTGTGGACCTTTGCCCCTTTTATCTCTCGTTCTATTTTTTTTATGGTAATTTGCTCAATACTTAAACTGTTTTTCCTTATTATCTAGTAAGTGCTTGTGTGAGAGTATAAGTATTGTTGCTAGCTGCAACATACTGAAGTATATTGCATTGGCCCCGTCGCTAAACACTAAAAAGAAAAAGAAAAAAAGAATAAGGATAGCGATGGAGAAATACGTCATTATTCTTCTGATTTTTGGCGCTAGAAATATAGCTACAGATTAGCAACAAAAATAGAGTGTCAGTATATACAATGTCGCTAACTAGAAACTATTGTTGATACGTCACCACAACAACGTCATAGCAACGAAATGTTAGCGACGACTGTGTGAGAACACCGACAACGGATATCAGTTAGTGATGAAATTAGCAACGACTCAACGAGTTCCGTTTCAAACACGTTACAATGAACATTGTGACGTGTTTATGCTGATTTCTCAACGGATCTCTGACGAACCCAGTAACATATTAGTGACGAAACCAACGACAAATTTGTGTTTCTGATATGCTATTCTGATACAATATAAACGACGAAAAAATTCATGGGTGTAGTTTTTCGTCACTAACCCATTCATATTCCGCCATTAAAGGGATAAAGTTTAAAAGATACAAATTATAGGTGGATCTTGTATACCTATAATAACTTGCGAACCAAATAGTAAACAATATGAACCAAACAATAATATAAAAACAGTAAACAATATTAGTTAAACACACGATAATAAGATACATTATACAAACATCCACACAAAAGTCTACATTGGCCAAACATAATACACTACAATAGTGAAATATTTTAAAAAAAAAAGTGAAGTACAACAATAGTAAGATACATATTAATCACTCCTAGGGTGGGGACGGTAGTGGTGATTGGGACTACTATCTACGGATAAAGTCCAAGAGATACGCATCCAAAGCTCACGCATACCCTCAGAGAGAAAAAGAGTTGTAATAGGAGCTGAGCTCAAAGATGGGGCTAGAGCAGAAATGGTAGATGAATCGAGATCTATGATAAGCGGATAATAGATGCAATCTCTCTCATTATCTCCACAAGAGTCTTAACAGTTGTGAGGCTCGCCTCACTGTATTGGTATTCTTATGCGGATACGTATCTCAGTCAAGGATAATGGATTTCCACGAGGCAAGTCATTGGCTATCTATTTTATATCATGATGACAATATTGGATTTGTGATATTGATAGATTCTCTAATTATCGAGTATTTTCATATTTCACGTGCAACGATGATTGCACAGGCTATCTCGTGCAATACTCTAGTTTTCAAGAATCCACTAATGACTTATGCAACAAGAATGTATTTCTATATTTTCTGAGTAACCACACTGGCCTGTAGGTTTCCAGAGACTAGTAAAGACCCATTGTATGGTCATGTAACTCGATTAGGACTCATGCGTAGAATAGTACCATAAAACTAAGGTTTTTCCTAATTTTTTGGTCTCCTAGCAGTATACAGACAATGTACCATAGATATATTATCGGTATACCGTTCCAGTGGATCCTACTCACAATAGAGCTATTGGGTGTCCTGTTGAGTCTTTGGATTTTAATCCAACAACCATGATTCTTTTGGAGGGGTTATATAAAACTCATTGCTCCCTTATTCATTCATTATTTTAATCTCTCTCTCTCTCTCCCCCCTCCCTTCCCTCTTGTGAGTTAAGAAGGAGCTAGCTTAAGAGATCTCACCCTCTTTGTCACGTCCTAGAACTAAAATAGTGGATAGAGGGAATGGACAAAGGCCAGCTATGCATGCCAGTACCCCGAGATACGATCACAATTGTAATAGACATGAAAGTTATCTACATGCCAAAATTTAAGTCATATGGTCACAAGTGTATGTCTCAATCGTGATAAGCAAGAAGCAATAATAAAATAATCACATATAATAAATCAGTAGTAAGGCGTCCCAAATGTTATAAATAATATAATCATAAAGTAAGAAACTATATAAGTAAGTTGACAAGAGTTCAATAGTATATGACTCCAAAACTAGCTGCAGACTAATATAAACAGTCATGTCGCCCGAAGGCATCGACAAGCTCCCATAACTCGGGCTAACACGTGCTTGTGGATAAATGCCCAAAAGAATATAGACAAGATAGACAAATAAACAAGTGGACGGGGGAGTGAGGAACCCACTTATGCTCCAGGCTCGCGTTCCTCCCGGTGCTACCATCGATCGAAAGATAGGGTAGATCCTCTAGCTTGGCTATGAAATCTGGTCATGCAAACTAATGGGGTCTCCAACTGGAATATATGAGAGGGTGTGGGTCCAGTTTTGTGGAGATCAGACGGTTGGATCTTCTGAGTTTATCCCATATTGGTCGATAATATGGATAGTTTTTTATACATAATTCTTATTGATACTCTATTGATTTATTAAATTATTTTCTCTAGTATACAAGTTTCTAATATAAGATTTGATTGCTTTGGTAAGCTTCTTTTGGGGTCTGTACCCCCATACATGTCTAGATCCTTAAGTACACATTTAAGATTTCTTAATTCTCAAGTTTCAATTTCAAGATCACTTATTCTAGTTTATTTTAAGAATATTTCCATATACCATTGTATCCCTTGCATGAAGTCGCTATCTCGTGGAGTAAGCCTTATTATGGAAGTGTACTATTATGGTCATCTTCTTGCAAGGTATTGAGATTCAAAATTCAAGATGTCTAGTCAAGCTTTCTAGTCATATCGATTCTTTTGGTGGCTAACCGTAGCGCAGTTCAGGTTATAGAGATTCTATAGACGTAGGTTTCTAGCTTTGTCAAGGTTATGATTGTGGTTAATAATCTATTATCGAGTCTAGCATTTTCCTGAGTGGCACATCATGTAGGATGAGTTCTTCGGATACCTACGACCAAGAATCAAGTTAAATTGGCAGGAATTAGACAACCAGATATGATTTACCTAGTGTATTAGGATGGAAGGATTTCGAGTTCATGTTGTCAAGTTAGGGTGCCCATATGATTATAAACCTCTCCGTTGAGAAAGGTAGATTTTTATCTTACTATAGAATGGTGCATATCTAGTTTCATATATGATTTCTAACTCACAGATGTCACGTCCCAATTCCGTGGAATCGATAGTCGTCCCCCTAACGTGATATCGTGCGTGCCTAGGTTGCGCAACGCACAAGGCCAAGGTATTTGATATAACGAGCACATATTCAGAGTACGCAGATAATTGAACACAATATTGAAACAAGGAAAATTTCTCTTTATTTATTATGAACATCATTTACAAACTCTTGAATAAGTAGAAAAGATTGTCGAACATGCTTACAAAAGTAGACGCAAAATGAGATAGTCGTCCGATACATTACATCCTTTTACTAAAACTTCAAAAGATCTAGACACCTTCGAATGAACCTATCGCCTTGCCACGGAGTTGCATAAGGTATGTGCACAAGCTCCTGAAACTTTAAAATACGCTTCAAGGATACGAACAGGACGTGCTGGTAGGTGGACTGGATTGGGAAGTCGCTCTAGCTCCTTGCAGGATTGCCTTGGCGCATGGAACCTGTTACAACGAGTGTCAGTACATGAAAATACACTGGTGAAGGTGAGCTAACCCAACTATACCAATCAACACGTTAATTATGTGAAGCATGTAAGTTATTATGTGGTCTTTCTATCTTGCCTTAGTTCAAGTTATAATCATGCAATAAATATGGAAATTTACTCAAATAAATATGACATCGTTCGGTAACTTTTACCTGCTCGTCTAAACCACATGCACAACACTTACCATGACATTCCATGCCATGAATAAAGTTAGCTTGCACAGTTTAAATATATGAGGGGGTCAGTAGCATGATGCCATAATGGACGAGTTATAGTCTCGAGACAAAAATGGTACGCAACGCAGGTGACGAGCTTCCGCTACACACCATTTTGTCGATACAGACGACTATTCAAAATATTTTGTCCGGATCAAATCGGTCCCAGTGCCCCGACGATCGTCCGCAGGAACCAGAAACCTTGTGCACAAGTTGTCCGTGACCAAACGACGTCTAAAATACTAAATTATCATATGCAGCATTTCAAGACAAGAATGAATGAAACTACTTAGCACAGTGCAATGTCATGGTCTTCTTATTCGATCGATCGCATAGTAAAGTGTTCTACTCTTGGCACAATATCAGAAGAATGTTTTATAACTAGAGTTTATGGCAAGATGAAAGCATATTCTAAGCGAACTAGCATGCAACAAGGTAATCGTTCACAAGTTGATTGACAAGCATAAAGTAATCTAAGTCTATTCCATTTTATCTTGACATCTTTTAGTTATTATAGTATCGTTTGATCAGAACAATCAAGAGAGCAAGAAGACTTGGAAGAAGGATCAACTAATCGAAGTATAGCCACTCACAAGTTGGTGGAGAGAGAAAAGGAAAGAGGTGCTTCAAGAGTCCGCTCGTGCGATACCTACTGCACGATTACCTGTATTACCACAAACAGACAATCAATACCTCTTCTCCACTTTCCAAGATCGAAACAAAAGTGCAGTTCAACGAACGAAAGCAATAAAATCCATCAAAACCGTTCAAGAAAATGCAAACTCGAAAACCAACTCGAAAGCACGAAAGCAACAAGACGACAGCAAAAACTAGGCTAGAAAACTTACAGCGGAGAGGTCCCTCTTGATTCTGCCGCTTAGTCCTTACTTGGGATACGGTCCGCTGAATATGAAAATCGATTCCGAAGAAGCCAATCCATAACGAGAAAAAGATCTTGATTCATTCTATCCCGATCAAACAATACCGAAAGTATTTCTAAGTCGCGCTCCCCGAATAGGGGAACATGACACCACATCCTAACAAACTAATAGGAAGTTTCGTCCTCAAAACTTTGGAATAGAACCCACCACTATAATACAATGAAAGAAACTTGTCCTTCATCTCAGACTCAGGCTCCCACGTCGACTCTTCGACTGAATAATTTCTCCAAATTACGCTGTTTATCATTAAAATTGATTGTTTCAATAACAAACAGAAGAAAGTACAAAAAGATCATAGACAGAAAATTTAAGTACAAATTTTTGATTCTGGGGTGTGGGGATGGACAAAGAGCTCTATGGCGGCTCCTTTACTCCGTTGACGATCCAACACAGGGTAAAGAATCTCTCGTCTGCTCTCTCTCCTCTCCTCTACTATTCTGTGTGTGTGTGTGTGTGTGTGTGTGTGTGTGTGTGTTTTGGGCATGTCATCCTAGTATATATAGTCATCCTTGGGCGCACATATGTTAGGCCGTGTGGATGCTAGAGGATGCCACGTGTACCTTCCTAACATGGTACAACTGTAACCGTGAGCATGCCAAGCTACCACATAGGCGCTTGTTGGAATTTTCTGTTGCTGAAGATCTGGGCAGTTCTCGTCCTTTGCGAGTGTGACTTGGTCAATTTTGACACGTGGCCCACACATGGTTGGAGAGAGCTACTTTAGTTGTAACGACAAGACTCGGTCTTAATAGAGTCTGAGATGCATGTAGCCAGAGATACATGAGGCACATGGAGTCTGGGACGCACGAGGCCAGAGACGCATAGAATGCATAGAGTCTGGGACGCATGGGACCAGAGACGCATGAAACACATAGAGTCTGGGACACATGGGGCCAGAGACGCATGGAGTCTAGAATGCATGGGGCCAGAGACGCATGGAGTATGGGACGCATGGTGTCCTTGTTGGGATGTACACGTGGCTGCACACCCGTCGAAAGTGAAGTTATGTGTTGACGTGAGACTTCTGTCGTTAAGTATATTCACGTCTTTTGAGGCAATCAAAAAAATATTTTTTGTCAGGATTTTGTGTCATAGACGATCCTGTTGACGGGATGCCATGTCAGGTCCATCTGCGGCCAAGGCTACTTCGGCTGATTGGGACACATAGGTGTTGCCTTATTGGGCCGCAGGGTGCCTATGTGGCCTGATTTTTGTTGAGTCTGCTTAGGGGGCGCTTGGTTTATTTGGACGCATGGATGCGTACTGTCGAGATAGCACTTTTAAGACTTGGCTCAACCTTTGAGGAAGCCTATCCACCTTTTGCATGCAGACTTCTTGGAAACTAAACCGTCGGTTGCATGCAGACTTCTCGGAAGCTAAACCGTCGGATTCACCCTTCTAAGTTCATCTATCCAATTACTATAGTCATGCAATCCGTCACTCTCTTCTGTAAATACCACTGTCGTGGTTCATCGTGTTTCACTTAGTAAAATATGTCGTCCAAGGGAGGTTCTAATTGGGAACCCTGGCCACCCTCTTCGTCCTAGTGCTCGGCTATAGGAGGGTCCATAATTGGAGGGTCTCATGAGGGATGAGCTATTGGTTCTCCGCCGGCTGTCACAGTGTCTCCTCCTGCAAAGAGAGCATGGGTCGGGGATGAGTTATCCGCCACTGAGGATTTTTTTTCCTCGTTGGGGTTAACTTTGGAGGCTCTTGCTAGGCCTCTGGAGTCCACTCTGAATCTCACCTTGCTGCCCATAACTTCAGAGAAGAGGGAGACATTGGAATAGAGGGAAGGACTGCACCATCGGTTCCGTCGCGCGGGCATACGTTCGCTCCAGGAGGTTGCAGCTGTACTTAGTGAGGCTTGTGGCTCTCCTAGTTTTGTTTTTATTTTGTATGGGCCTTGATAGTAGCTTGTTATAACCCCCCCCCCCCCCCCATTTTGCAAAATAAACTTTTTGTTTTGTTTTGATCAATATCTCTTTTATGCGCGCGCCTCGGTACTCTGAGGATGTTCAGGCCGTATGTAGGCCATCTATGCGGTTGGCTATTCTGATCGCATAGGTCCTAGGCGGCACCCATGCGGCTTGCTTTCATATTGGGGTGCATAAGATCTTATGCGGCCTACATAATTTTTATGCTTCTACATACGCAAACGAGAGGAACCGAACGACTTCGAAGCAACTTCTCCTTACGATTCAAGATATGTACAACTTGCTCAACATATGTCAAGTCCGCCTTCAAGTTTAGTTGATCAAGATCCACCACATGACTTGGATTGTACACGTACTTTCTAAGTTATGAAACATAGAAGATATCGTGCACCTCCAATAATAACGGTGGCAGGGCAATCTGATATACGACTGGGCAACTCGCTTGAGTATTTTGAATAGGCCGACGAATATAGGACTTAGCTTCCCTTTTGCTCCAAATCTGGTGACTCTTCACATAGGCGAGACTTTAAGAAATACATGATCGCCTTCTAAGAACTCAAGAGGTCGACGGTGCGCGTCTGAGTAACTCTTATGACGGCTTTGTGCTACCTTCAACCGCTCGTGGATTAAACGAATCTTTTGGATGGTTTGTTCTATGAGTTCCGAGCCAAGAATTAAACGTTCTCCAAATTTATCCCAACATATAGGAGATCTACAATTCTGCCCATAAAATGCCTCATACGGCACCATTTGAATGCTGGATTGATAATTGTATGCAAATTCGGCTAACGGTAGATGCATGTCCCAACTTGACTTCAAGTCCAAGGCACAGAGCCATAGCATGTCTTCGAGGATCTTGTTTACCTGCTCTGTCTGGCCGTCTGTCTAAGGATGGTAGGCGGAGCTGAACTTTAACTTGTCCCTATTGCTGACTGAAGACCCTCCCAGAAGCGTGTTAAAAATTGGATATCTCGGTCGGAGACAATGGATATGGGCACATCGTGGAGTCGAACAATCTCATCGAGGTAGATCTACGCCAAACGGTCGACACTCCAAGCAACTTTGATAGAAAAAAGTGAGATGACTTGGTGACTCGATCGACGATTACCCAAACAACATTATTTTTTTGTTGCGTCTTTGGCAAACCAACAATAAAATCCATGATTATTTTTTTCCATTTCCACTCTGGTATAGCAAGGTTCTGCATCTCCCTGCCCAGCTTCTGGTGTTCGGCCTTTACTCGCTGACAGGCCATGCATTGCGACACAAATAATGCCATATCCCTTTTCATATTGTGCCACCAAAACGTCGTTCGAAGGTATCGATACATCTTCATGCTGCCTGGGTGTGAAGTGTAACTCACATAGTGGGCTTCCGTGAGTATCTCCTTTCTGAGGTTTGCATTGTTAGGAACACACAATCTCCCCTTCACCCGCATAGTTCCATCCTCGCTCACTGCAAAGTCGATTGCATTTCCTGCTGAGATAAACTTGCGTATCTTTTCTAAGAGTAGGTCGTCCTTCTGAGCAGACTTGACTTTCTCTAATAAGTCCAGTTCGAGACATAATTGAGCCGACTGTGCCCCTTTGTATCTGATTCAGAGTATAATGCCTAAACTTTCCTGATCCCTTTTCAGCCTATCATCGATAGCTAAGCTCCCTGCAAACACTCGACTCACTACATCGGCTACAACGTTTTCCTTGCCTGGTGTGTTCTGATCAATAAGTCAAAGTCGCTAAGGAGTTCGAGCCAATGTCGTTGCCACAGATTCAGATTATTTTGAGTATAGAGATACTTGAGGCCATTATGATTTGTGAAAATTTTACACGGTACACCATAGAGGTAATGTCGTCATAAATTCAACGCGAACACTACCGCTGCCAATTCCTGATCATGCGTAGGATAGTTCTTTTCGTGAGGCTTTAACTGCTTTGACGCATAGGCTATCACCTTTTCCCTTTGCATAAGGACATATCCTAAACCCTTTCCTGAAGCGTCGCTATAAATCTGGAAATCATTGGGCCCGTCCGGAAGAGTAAGAATCGGTGCTGAGATGAGGCATCGCTTTAATTCTATGAATGAAGCTTCATAGTCGTCTAACCATGCGAATGTTACTCCCTTCTGAGTGAGATGAGTCAGAGGCGAAGCAATCCTTGAAAAATCTTTGACGAATCTCTTATAGTAGCCCGTTAGACCAAGAAAGCTTCGAATGTCGCTAGCCGACTCAGGTCTCTTCCACTCCATGATGGCTCCGACTTTTTTTGGATCGACTGAGATGCCCTCCGCCGAAATGACATGCCCGGGGAAAGATATGTTGTCCAACCAGAATTTGTACTTACTCAGCTTCGCGAACAACTTATTGTCTCGAAGAGTTTGAAGCACCATCTGCAGGTGTCCTGTGTGTTCTTCCTTACTCTTCGAGTACACTATGATATCGTCTATGAATACCACCATAAACTTATCAAGGAACTGTCGAAACACACGGTTCATCAAATCCATGAATGCGGCAGAAGCATTCATCAGTCCAAACGGTATGACAGAAAACTCATAGTGGCCATAACGGGTGCGACACGCTGACTTCGGTACGTCCTCTGGCTTGATCTTCAATTGGTGGTAGCCCGAGCGAAGGTCTACCTTCGAAAATACTGGTGTCCCTTGCAGTTGATCAAAGAGGTCGTCGATATGGAGACGGGATGCTTGTTTCGGATGGTGACCTTATTTAGTTTTTGGTAGTCTATACAAAGTCGTAACGTCCCATCCTTCTTCTTCACAAACAGCACAGGCACGCCCCATGGAGACACGCTCGGACGGATGTACCCACAGTCAAGCAGTTCTTGTAGTTAGAACTTTATCTTTAGTTCGGCAGGGGCCATTCGGTATGGAGCTTCAAAAATCGGTTGAGTATTTGGGAAGGTATCGATGGTGAACTCGATTTCTAGGTCGGGTGGCGTGCCAAGTAGTTCGTTCAGGAACACATCAGGGAATTCTACTACAACGTAAGAAGACTCGACGTTTTCACAATCTCGCTGAGTGTCCCAAAATGATGCTAAGTATCCCTCGTATCCAGAGTGTAGCATTCGCCGAGTTGACATTGCAGTAATCACATGCAGGTCTTCGACGCTTCTGTTGCTGAACCACTCGAGTAGTAGAATTCGGCCTCTCCAGTTAAACGAAAGATGACCAGTTTTTTCGCACATTCGATAGTGGCCGAGCAAGCTCAGAGCCAATCCATCCCCAAGATGATGTTGTAATCCCGAATATCTAGGACTAACACATCGAGCTACAGTTTTCTCCCTCCAATACAGACATGACCGCCCTGACATACTAAACAAATATGTATATTTGTACCCGGCGGGATACTAACACTAAGGTCTAGATTCAACGGTGTCATCACTAGCTTATTTTCTACGATAAAATTCACGGATATAAAACTATGCATAGCACCAGAATCAAATAACGCGCGAGCATGTATGTTATTAAAAAGTAATATACCTGACACAACGGTGTCCGAAGCGAGGGATTCTTCCCGTGTCAAAGTGAACACCCGTCCTTGAGCTTGACGACGTTCTTGTTGCGGTGTGGCTCAGTTCGCTTGATTCGCCGGAGCAGGATTTCGATGTTGAGGGCGGAGCTTAGAAGGGTGCAGACAGTTCTTTGACATATGGCCTGGACCACCATAGTTTAAGCATAACCCGTTCTTGAGGTGACATTCATTGACGGTGTGCCCTGGCTTCTTACAGAAATTACAGTATGGCCCTGGATTCCCTCTTTGATGACCGCCATTATTTAGATGCTTTGGAGCGCTATTTTCTTCCGCGTTGTTATGGCGCTTATGATTCGAAGTATATACAGCGCCGACAGCAACTGAAGGATACTATGGTTCGAGGAAAAGGGCCTGGTTTAGAACTTCCTGTATTGTCAGATATTAGGGAACGACTACGTGTGCATGAATGGCAGATCGTAGGCCGCTATCAAAATGCCTTGCGCGACTCGTCGTATCAGGTAGGTAGGAGCTTGCAAATTTGGTGAGCTGATTGAATTCGACGGGGGTACTGCTTCACTATCATATTACCTTGTCGAAGCTGTACAAACTCGGTTCTCCTTTTTGTCGACGAACGGGAGGGGGTATGAACTCCTCTTCAAATGCGCTACGGAAGGTAGCCCACGCAATCGCCTTGTCATCAATGTCTGCGAAGAGTGATCTACGATGTACGTCCCCTAATCGTGTGTGTTCAAACGGAACTGCAGTTGGGCACACGTAACTCTCTTCTCCTTAGGTATCTCAAGAAGTTTAAAGTGATCTTCAAACTCCGTCAGCCAATCTAGAGCCATGACCGGATCTTCAGTCCCCCAGAAAGACGTGTAGCAGACCTTCTTGTAGTTCGCAAAGTCGAATGTAGTCACATCATTTTTCTTTGGAGTTTGAGATATTTCGACTTCAAGTGTGGGTAGCTCCACCGCTGCCGCCACACCCCAGTCCCAAAATACACGGGACTAGGCCACATGGCAATGGCCAGCCAATACGTGATCAAGGACTTGCCCAATTTAATGGAATCCTCAACTTCATATTTTGTTGTACCTAAAGAGTAATATAGTCACAAGCATACTAAATCTCATCCACAAAATATAATGAGCTAGTCTGAATATGAAATAGTCATGTAATCAGAATATGTCAATACAGAACCAAATAAGTCTAGAGTTGGTGGAGACAAATCTACTACATAAATATGCTGAAATAAAGTGCTAAAAGTAAGATAGATAGCGACGGACTCAAGTAGAAGTCCGCAACCAGGATGGTATCATACCAAGATCAAATGTACTCGCCGGGGTACACCTCCTATGCCTCGTAGATAGCATCAGGATCCGGTCCGTAAACCTGCTCGTACTCTGGCTCAACTAAACCTGGAAAGGAACCAGATCCTCAAAGGGACATAAAAATATATATAGAAATATGCCACTAATGATATTAAAGTACTGCAATAAAATAAGGGTGTACCAAGCTAAGTGTAAATGCAATGAGAACCACGTTCGACGCATGAGCTGCTGGCCAAAATGGGATCGACATAATTTTTTGGGGGAAACAGAGGCCTACTACAGCGTAGCGTCGTGGACACCAGAGGCCGAACCTAATAATAATATATCCACGGTCATCTCACCCGGTACTCCAGCGGAGGCGGCGGGTTACAAAAGGATAAGTGTAGTCAGCCCATACGCCTAGTGAGTGTTCTTCCCACCCAATGTTGTTGTATCTATCGTGCACCACGACATGCCCCGCTCCTACTATTGAGTCAAGATCAAAGTATCTAAATGTTGCTGTCACGCATCTCGATTGTACCAGTGTATGGCTGGTACAGGAGTCTGCGTTCAAACATGAACCACTCCGTGTCATAAATGTGTCAAGGTCATAGAGAGGTTTGGACATCTCTCAAATAAGGGGGTTTGGCTTCTAGATACTAAGTCACGCATAATCAGTCCAACACCGACTTGCACCCAAGTTATTCTTGGACGTGCAATATCGTTCAATCAGAATAATAAAATAAAACAAATGCAGTTACAGTATTTAAAAGTTGTAAACAAAAGTAGCAAGGTATACTTGCATGGGTCCAAAGTCTGAGAGTATGGAACTAGCACAGCGTCCGAGTCCCAAAAGTCCAAAGAACCTAGAGATGAATTTAGAGTTTAATTAATTATTGAGGTTATAATATATATACATAAGCTATTCCTTTATAAGGTCAAAAATAAATTATTTACTTATCTAAAGACCATTATAAGACACTAACCTAATTACTTAACCACTGCTCATGGATTACTCAAGGGAACTCGTAGATCACTTATATTGATAACTTGTGTATGTACCAAGGTCCTACCCCATCCTCATTTCTCTTCAACCAAGGCAAGCTCTTTGTTTCACAAATATTTCCTCCACGTGGCTCTCACATTAGTTAAAGAACATCTTGTTGATCTCTTATACTGCCTCTCACTTGCCAAACAGTAGGGCATACCCTTCTCAACTTCATATCAATATAAATATTGAGCTAATGGAGTAACCAGCCAAATTTACAATACTTCAATATAATAAAAAAATGGACATACACAGAGACCAATTATGCATGAAACTAAGCCTATACTAAATTCCTCCCTGATTGTTATAGCCGCAACCAAGTAATCTCTAGGCATAATGAAACTATTAACTATCAATAACCCTAATATTCTTAATACCAATCTCTATTCCACACAACTATTAAACGGTCATCATCTATATTCACTAGTGGTCAGATTTATACACCACACATATACACCAACTTCCATTTACACTCCATGACATCCCCTCTTCCATCTCTCGACCATTTATTTATATAATCAATGTATAACCAAACACAAAAGCAAAAGAATCCAACACAGTTGATATATATGCTCTTTCCATCCTCTATGTTAGTAAACTCAAAACAATTCTTTTCACACAATCAAATACACATTTGCAAGTGTTGTATCGTCTCATTCAAATCACACGTGAAGAACTATACTCATTAATCAACATACTACCAAGCACCACATGCATTGCATACCACTTATTATTTGAATCTTATGCATGTATCAAATTTCACGATCTTATACTTGGCTACACCATCCAAATATCTATGCATTTAACACCAACTCATATATGTAAATTTGGAACACACACATAATAATATTATAGGGGACTCCTCACTGGAAACTAAAGAGGGAGGGAGAGATTACCAACGGAAAAGGCTCGATCAACCATGGAAGATGAAGCACTCGAGTTACGTCGACGGAATCAAGAAAGTCGAGACTAAACGGTGAAGCGATCGCAGTGCCGGAGTCGCACGATAGTAACGAAGGGGGGAAATGTTTGGTATGGTGGCGTCTAGGTTTCTTTGGGCTAGGGTTAGAATCATGAGTGTATATAAAGGGGAGAGGGATGAGTGAATCAACGGCCAGATCTGGTCCTGATAGGGGTGCTTGGCCGTACTGACGTGCGTCTATGCAATGGCACAGGTACACAGTACCATGCAGATGCCATTGCTCCCGGCTACGGAAGAGTTGGGTTCGGGTTTTGGGTTGAAACAGTGGGCTGGGTTCACTTGGAGTTTGCTTCCTAGTTAGCACTCCTCTAAACACATATGACCGGTTGTCCAAGCAAAAAGGGGTTGGGTGTTTTGCACGTAACATACAAGGGATGTTATCACCGCGAAGTAACACCATTTGTGTCCACACATGAACATGCTCAGAATGGTAAGCATGTGGCTCACTTTAGTTGATAAGAAAAACTACAGGCCGGCTAATGGGACGAAGCAGTTGCTTCCAAACTAAAGTGTGGGTTTAGTGTCAGTATTTGACTAGTGTAGATGACCTGTTGATGGGCCTAATTCAAGTGGGTTGAAAAGAGAGATGTAGGAACAAATTAGCAAGTATACACTAAGAAAAAGTTAGTTAACTGTAAAGAGTGTTGTTAAAACAATGGGTTTTACAATAGAAAAAGAAAGAAGGAAATGCATAATAAATGCACGTGAGTAACATGCACTCCAATGGCTTGGGCACATAATCAAGGATCTTTTTTTGTTTGATATAAATACTACAAGGTTTAGTTGTAAGATTAGTATATAAGTATCAAATCTAATATGCCCAAAAATATAATAATACTAGTAGTGATATATATATATATATATATATATATATATATATATATATATATATATATATATATATATATATATATATATATATATGGAGGGGGTTTACATCCCTCTCAACTTAGAATAATTTTAACCCCGAAATTATGAACAATGACACGACTAGGAATCTAGAATTAAAATGTTAAGGGTATTGAAATATGGTGAGTAAGTACGTACCTTGATCCTCAAACAAGTGAGAGAAACACTCTCTGATGGTGTCCTCGTGCTCCCAAGTAGACTCGTCCGGGGAATGAAGCTTCCATGCTACCCGGACTAGCCGAATCGTCTTCCCACTCAATACCTTCTTACTGCGGTCGAGAATCTCAATGGGTTGCTCCTCATAAGACAGACTCGGCCCCACTGTAATCTCGGAATAATCCAGCACATGACTCGGATCAGCTATGTATCTCCTCAACTGTGATACGTGAAATACGTCATGCACGCCCTCTAGTGATGGAGACAAAGTAAGACGATATGCCACCTCGCTAACGCGCTCTAAAATATCAAATGGTCTGATGTACCTCAGACTCTGCTTGCCTCTGACTCTAAATCTGATAGTACCACGGGTGGGCAAGATCTTCAAGAACACATGATCACCTTCCTTGAACCCCAAATTTTGACGATGTGCATCTGCCTAATGCTTCTGCCTGCTTTGAGCTGCTCGAAGGTGACCTTGTATCTTTTTTACCTTCTCCAATGTACCGACCACTAACTCCGGCCCCAATATCTGTCTCTCTCCGACATCACTCCAACATACGGGCGAGCGATACTTTCTCCCATAAAATGCCTCGAAGGGTGCTATCTAGATGCTAGCCTGGTAACTATTGTATGAGAACTCTACCAAGTGTAGGTGGTCCTCCCAAGATCCTTCAAATTTAAGCATACAAGTTCTAAGCATGTCCTCTAAGGTCTGAATAGTCCGCCCAGACTTCCATCTGTTTGAGGATGGTATGAAGTGCTGAACTTCAAACGAGTTTCGAGGCTCTCTTGTATACTCCTCCAAAAATATGATGTGAACCTCGAATCTCGATCTGACACAATACTGACAGGCACACCATAAAAACGTACAATCTATCTAATGTACAAATCTGCCAAAACCTTCGTCGATTGCCCAACTCTAAAGGGCAAGAAGTGCGTCGACTTGGTGAGTCAGCCACAATGACCCAGACTGTATCCTTTCCGTTGGGGCTCCTCGAAAATATAGTGACGAAGTCCATCGTGATATGTTCCCACTTCCACTCAAGAATGGGAAGCGGCTGCAATAGTCCTGCAGTCCTCTGATGTTCGGCCTTAACTTGCTGACAGGCCAAATATCTCGCCACAAATTGAGCAATCTCCCTCTTTATCCCGTGCTACCAGTAGTACTGCCTCAGATCTCGGTACATCTTTATACCGTCGAGATGAATAGAATACACCGAACTGTACGCCTCTGTCATCAGCACCTGACGCAACTTTCCACTCGGAACGTATAAGCGATCTCCATACCTCAATATCCTGTCCTCATGAATCCGTAGTCCAGTCTGTATACCAGCCTCGGTCCTCTCTCCGAGTGTCACTGCCCAATTCT